>JASJET010000087.1:7342500-7800247 GCA_034092305.1 Diaprepes abbreviatus
CAGATATGTACTTCAGATAAAAGTAAGAGCGAAAAACACTTTCATGATTAAAAACGGCAAACTAGTTAGATGGTTTTATTGCCAAAATCATAAAAATATAATCTACAACTACAGTACACAGACAATTAGTAAAAGGATGATATTAATAACTACTACAGTAACAGAATGTAACTAATAACAATATTTTAATATTTGTTTTCGTATCTCAAAGCATTTAAATTTAAAAAATAACACAATAATCATTTTAAACCTAAAACCTAGTACAAGACTTTTACCTGTGATGTAATTGGCATACAAAGATTGAAAAATCCTTTTTTACTGTATCTCGTGTTAAAAGTTATGTGTTTCATTTAGTAATAATTTGGCACCGACTACAAATGTACAAATGAATCCAGCGATTCTCAAAAATAATCCATACTGAATTATAATTTTTAATTTTTAAACCCCCAAATACCAGTTTTGGTAATAATCTAATATAATAAAAATCCTAATCCATCAATACTTACGTATTTAAAATATATTAATATATTAACAATTTCTGACATTAAAAACTCACAAAATCAATTAGGTCTAAATTAAGCTTTTTTTATTATGGATCAGCCATTTTAAATTATACTGAACGCGCAAGAGAATCTAATAAACTAACATATATCTAATGCATCGAAATAAGAATTTCCTATTTTTTTACTTAGATTTAAAATTAACACTATGTGCAAAAGCAAATCCTATATTTGACCTTTTGACTTTGTGTCGCAAATATTTCAGAAAGTTACCACTTAAAAATTACTAAAAAAACATGCACAGTTTACATGCTCTTATCACGTATTTTTCTAAACCAAATTTATGTGGCGTGATATTTGTTTTGCTAATATTCGACACTGACCTTACACTGACTAAAATTCATTATTTTCAATTTATGCATTTATACGCATTAGATGTAATTATTAATATATATATATATATATATATATATATATATATATATATATATATATATATATATATATATATATATTATATATATATACATATATATATATACATATATATATATATATATATATATATATATATATATATATATATATATATATATATATATATATATATATATATAATATAAGGAGAAGGGTATTCTTGACCGATTAGTTAATAAAAAAACTGAAGTTTCACCAGGACCGATACCCAAGATATATCCTAGTTTATATATTTATATATGTAGTGTGTGTAGTATGTAATATATATATATATATATATATATATATATATATATATATATATATATATATATATATAATATAAGGAGAAGGGTATTCTTGACCGATTAGTTAATAAAAAAAACTGAAGTTTCGCCAGGACCGATACCCAAGATATATCCTAGTTTATATATTTATATATGTAGTGGAATGAATGGTTTGGTTATTCCGGGTTTCAATCAGTTCGTTCAAAAAATCGTTTTACCACGTTTCGCCAAAATCTCATTTGGCATTTTCAAGTGCGATTAATCTCGTTACTCACTGAGAACTGTTCTCAGCCGATATCCGATGAAATCAATCACAAAATTGTTTTTTACAACAATGTTTTCCCAAAGTATGTTTTTTCGCCTTTTTCTAGTTGCCATATTGGGTCGCAATTCTGAAATTTCCACAATTAATTATAAAAACCTAGGGATAAAACCTTGAAATTATTAGGAGAACAGTTTTCTCCTGAAACAATTTTTTACAACAGTGTATTAGATTTTTGTAATGTTTATTTTTAAGATTTCATTAAAGGGAGAGCAATAACTATCTAATTTTAAATCATCATCATTTTCTCATAAAATCTTATGAAAAATAGAAAAAAGTTGAGGTTTATTGATAGTTTATTTTATTTTATAATGTGCATCTTATTTAGTAGCGCTAAAATTGAATATAAGTTCTTAATAGATAACTGAAATTAAACTAACGTATAATTGGGATGGACATGCTATCAAGAATTTTTAATAAGAAGTTAGAAGAGGACCCGTAAATTATTTTAAATAACTACTACGAAAAATCATAAAATATTTGAAAACTAAAAATTAACTTGGGAAAAACAATAGAGATTCAATTTATGCACTGGTTCAATTCCCCTATATCATTATTTACACCAGCTCTTTCAGTTTCCAAGCTAAGAAGATAATGAATCTAATTTCAAACATTTTGTTTCTCGATGATACATATTTGAATGCAGTAGGAAATAAAATTCGTGTTTCCTTTGATTACTCTAGAAGAGGATAGTTATTGTTTGTTAATAAATAGGTTTAAATGATTTTCTAATAATTAATAAAACAAATAACAAACAAATCGTTTTCGACAAAAACATACACTACTATCATTGTGGGAATTTTTATATTTTAGTTATTTACTACTAAACATTATTTATTTAAATAATTAGTTGTAAATAAGTACATTACAGAGGATACATTTTACAGAGTGATTGAGTATATTTTGCATTTCAATGGATATGTTTTACATCTCAATGCAAGGTTTAATATATAAAAAATCAGAAGTGATATTTACACGTGACGTCACTTTTATAATACTCATATTAATTTATAGCCGGTTGCAATACCACTAGAAAACGTCACTTTATAGTGTTAGACCATCCACCAAAAATCATTATATTCAATTACAATGTTTTCAAGAAATTTGGGAAAAATTAACATTTTCTTAAAACTTTGATGTCTTCTACCGCCTAAACGAGGCATTTTAATCGCCTATTGTATTTTGTGATTTAAATATTAGAAATTTGCAAGGCTTAGAGTGGTTCCTAGATTCCGTATAGATAATTCATTCAATTTCAATTTGAGCTTATTTACACTAAGTTTTTATGTAATGTAATAACGTTTAAAAAAAGTCACACCTTCGTCCTCACATAGAACCAGGCGCGGATCCAGGGGCGATCGCCCCCCCCCCCCCCCACCCAAGAGCTTTGAGTTCAGGAAAATAGACCCGATTTTGTCTATTATACTATAGTTTATTCAAGAACTAGAGAGAGTAATAAATAATTTTTTTATCTTTTTTTTGTGTTCGCAAACCACCTGTGTTCTTTACTCCGGTGTCATTGGCAAAATCGGTTGGACACATATATTTTTCATAGGAATGAGTTAAAAATTTTATAATCAAAAACACCGGTCTATAATAATGGACTACTTGTGTTGGATAACAATAGATATTTGGATGTGTGAAGTGTTAAAAAGGATTTTAATCCTTGTCGTAGGCGTCGGAAGGAGGTTTATTATCACTAAGTATTTATAGCATAGAATATTATTGCGGTAATAAACTTAAAATAAAAATTTTCATAATATTATTTTATTTCTTATGATCTCTTAATAATTCACATACATTAGAAAATATAGATAATTTTGACATATCTAACACAAATCACAAGTGTATTTTTATTATTTTTAATTTTGTAGAAACCGTTTTAGGCGCATTTAGACTAAAACGTAGCCTTATTCTCTCAATAAATTCTAAGTTATAATTTAAATACCTACAAAATACCCATTGTCAAAAATACAAGAAGTTAAACATATATAAAAAAATTAATTCGTCCATATAAAATTAAAAATTTTTTTGGGCTATCGGTCATTTTATTATTAACTAAAAACATTTTTAGGGCATTTGACGTTTCAGTTTATTTTTTCTTAAACCAACTGCAGAATTACAACTAGAAATTGAAAAAAGATTCAAATGTAATAAATTTTTATATGTAGCAGAAAATTTAAATAATCAATTGTGTTTACGCTGGTAAACATTACGTATCTAATTCATAATCAAAGTCAGTAAAGCTATCGACGCTCAAATTAATTATAATTGGTTCCTCTATCTCACCGATCATGAGATCGAGTTTCCACATTTTCTTTTATTCTTTTATTATATGGATTTTTCCCAATTTTCTGCAGTAACTTTATTCAAAAAATCTTTCAAAAGTTCAGTTAAATTACTAATTTTGTAAGTTGTGTTATTTCTAGCAACTCTACCTTTCACTTGAGAGAGATATTTCCTTCTCCAACGGACATTTTCCGAATGATCTATAAGAACAGATTTCCCATCTGGATTTCCTAGCAAAAATTAAGTTCTCTGCGCAATTTCCAGAGCTCAGTTCTTTTAATTTCAGGTAAATCCCGATATTCATTGATTTTGGTTAAAATTTTGTCGACGGTTGGGATATGCTTCTCATAATAAAATGTATGTACAACAACTCCTTTTATTGCAGTTTACATCTCTTCTTTCAACGAGGTTTTTCGTCTGCATATGATTGAATGTGGCTTGGGGATATTAACAATTCCAGTGGTTTTTTCTCCTTCAGTATTCGGTACATAGTAGAATTTCCAACTCCTGTCATGTTGGAACACATCTCAACAGAGCTTTTAACATTATTATCTAGATATTGATGTCTTAACGCATCATAAATATTCATCGTTTTTCGTTGAGGAAAAAATGTCCTGATTTAACGACTTTGGAATAAATATAAATGTGGAAGCCATATCTTTTGGGTATCTCACCAATCTCAAATAATATATAAAAACAAGCACAAACAAGATAAATCACTAAGGACACACTGTAAGGTGTACTATACTTACTGACAGAAATTAAATTGACCTATCAGAAATTTTATTGTTGCAGTAAATTTATAAAAGCTTATAATACTTAAATATAATTAGATTTACGGCAGTCCTCAGTTACCTGCGGCACTCGAGCAGGTACGTTGGAGGTTTCGGTAACAGTTCTATTACTCACTCTAGTTCTTGAATAGAGTATAGAAATGTGTATGTTTGCGATCCCCCTCCCCTTCCCAAAAGCTTTAAGTTCCGGAAAATAGAACCGATTCTGCCTTTTATATTAGGAATGTGTATGTTGCTGGCATTCCCCCCCGTTGACAATTTATTTTTCTTGCAATAGCACCCCCCCCCCCAAGAGCTTTGAGTTCAGGAAAATAGACCCGATTCTGCCTCTTACACTACGAATGTGTATGCTGCTCGCATCCTTCCCCCCATCGGCAACTTATTTTTTCTTGTGATTGCCCCCCACCTCTCCAAAAGCTTCAAATTCAAAAAAAAAATAGACCCGACCCTGCCTTTTACACTAGAAATGGGAATGTTGCTGATATCCCCCCCCTCCCTTCGACAACTTACTTTCGCTTGCCATAATGTACTTTTATGATATTACCGCCCCCCCCCCCAAAGAGAGAGGCTGGATCCGCCCCTGCATAGAACTATATATGGTACAATGGTGCCCAGGTGATTCTAAACCATGTTTAAAACTACTTAAGGTTTAATTATTCAAATTAAGAATCACTCAGAAATAGTTGAATTTGTCCATTCTTTCCTCATTACCAAGTAATATTTTATTTTCTCTCCATAAAAACTTTCTCTTCTTAAACAGTTTAAAGAAAGAAAATGCTGAGATAATAATTCACTATGTATTTATGAGACAAAGTTTTCGCCCTATCCTGGACTGAAGGAGTATACATTATAAATTTTAAGTAAAATTTTGGGTTATTTATTATACTTTTAATTTTAAAGTTAAAAAATTTGTATTTTTTATTACGCGTTTGCATGTTTGAGTAAAATAACTCACAAAAGATAGCCTTTACGTAGCACCTATATGATTTGATTTATATTAATTTATTATAAAAAAATTATTTTTTATATTTATGTTCCAAATACCAAAAAATAATAGAAAAACGAATACATTAATTTTATACAGGGTTATTCACGCTATACCGCACGGAATGTTGCGTCCAAAATACGTGATTTTGAAAAGGTTTTACTTTTAGGATAATATCGTGGTCTAATATAGTTACAATTTAAAATTATTTTCATATTATACATGGTATCCTAAAAGCTCTGAAAGTATCAAAGTTTTGGATTCTCCGATCAAAATAAGTGCCTATTTTAATAAGGTTTATAGAAACAAAATCTTAAGGGTTTTTGAATTTTGACAAAATCTAACCTAATTTTCATGTTTCAAATACTTAAGAAGTATTTCAGTTATGTACTCGAAATGTAACAATAAATCATATATTATATCCCAATTATAATATATAGTCAATATTATACAGGGTGTCTAAAAATTTAAACTAATCAAATAAGAACTTTAAGTGGCTATAACTTGATTAATTTAAATAGAACGCTATACTTTTTAACTTATCAGAAAATGCACCTTTTAAATACCTATTGAATGGTATAAGGATGTTCTACAGCTAAGTCTTCGCGTTTTCACAGAATCCGCCAAATAATCGTTTTCTGCACCATTCTGTGTTTTTTGAATAGATGTTTTAATGTATCTAGTTGCCCATGGCATTTGGAAATGACAGGTAATTTACAACTATAAGAATAATAATCAGGAATATCTTTACAAATGTTGAGAAACGCGGAACGTGATTTATAGTCGTCCAACAGGCTATAACAGCAATAATGGTAATAATATATTGACGATAACACAAAACAGAAGCAACATATTTATAGTAGATGTTTGAAATGTGGACCATCCGTTTCTAAACACTTACATATTCTTTTTTCAAAACCACTGCTAACTCTAGGCAACATTTGCGGGGTTACAGTTTAAAAAGCGTCTCTTATGCGTATTTTCATATCTTGTGGTGTAGTCGGGGGCACATTGTAGACAATTCCTTTTATGTATCCCCATAAAAGAAATCTGGTGGAGTTAAGTCCGAAGATCTCGGTGGGCAATTTTGAAAACCATCTCTCTCAATCCACTTGTTTCGAAGGTTGGCATTTAAAAATTGCCGAATCTCGCGATGATAATAAGAGGGAGCTTCATTCAGTTGAAGCCACCTAGTTGTTCTAATATTTAGAAGGACATCTTCCAATAACAGTGGAAGTTGGTATAAAAGAAAATCGCGAGACATCAAACCATTTAAAAGTCCTTCAAAAAAGTATGGTCCCAGTATTCCTCCCTACACATTAACCGACCACCTATTTTGGTTTCTCATAACTTGGTATTCATGCGGATTTGAATCAAAATAGTAATAGAAGTTGTAACTATTCACGAAACCATTGTTATGAAACGTATATTCATCACTAAACAACACATTATCAAAAAAGTGGCCATTTTCTGGTGGCCATTTTCTGCCATTTTATCTAACACCCACAAGCAGAATTCAATTCGGTTGTCAAAATCATTTCCGTGCAGCTCTTGACAAAGCTGGATTTTATAAGAATGAAATTTGTATTTGTTAAGAATCCTTGAGACATTTGCTTGGCTAATGTTAGTAATTTCGGATATATAATTCTGCCTAATATTGGGATTTTCGATGACTGAACCAAGTACAGTACAAACATTTTTTTCATCCTCAGTGACTGGTTTTTTTATAACTGACACTTCCACTATCCCGAAACTGGTTTAATAGTCTCACGGCTGATTTCGAATGGTTTCTTTCAGGAAACCTTTGAGCATAGACTCGAGAAGCCAACAACCTAATTTTGATGACATTCTCCAAGGATAAAAATCATATCAACACACTCTTCCTTTGCGTAAATCTTCATTTTGACAAAGCAATAACATAACAATATTCAAATAATTCAGTTCAATAAATGAAGTTTCACAGTTACAAAAAATAATACCGCTATTATAGCAACAGGCTTTGCAGACTAAACTAACAGATTAAATGAATTATCTGACCTTTCTAAATGCCATAGGCAACTAGATACATTACAACATCTATTCAAAAAACACAAAATGGTGCAGAAAACGATTATTTGGCGTATTTTGTGAAAACGCGAAAACACCCTTATGCCATACGATAGGTATTTAAAAGGTACATTTTCTGGTAAGATAAAAAAATACAGCATTCTGTTTAAATTAATCCCCATTTAAAGTTCTTATTTGATTAGTTTTAATTTTTGGGCACCCTGTATAATATAGCAAGTTTATTATAATTGGGATATAAAATATGATTTATTGTTATACTTCACTGTAAATTTCGAGTACATAACCGAAGTACTTCGTAAGTATTTGAAACATGACAATTAGGTTAGATTTTGTCAAAATTCAAATTATTTAAAAACCCTTAGGGTTTAGGTAATATAAACCTTATTAAAATAGACACTTATTTTGATCAGAGGATCCAAAAATGCAGTAAGATAGAGGGAAAAATAATTTTAAAAAGTAACTTTATTAGACTCCCATACATCCCAAAAGTGAAAGTTACGTATTTTGGCGGCAATATTCCGTACCATATACGGTGAATCACCCTGTATATTATATTTTTAATTCAACTTATAATTTCAAATTTACCTACGCAGTCCATCAGAGTTACCGCTATATAGATAAGTTTTTTTGTGCTTCTATGAAATTCTTTATTTTTCTTCTGACAACCCAATATAACTAAAATCGACAAAGATATAAATTATATCGCCCCCATCGTAAAGCCGAATCCATATTTCTTTTAATACTTTTTTCCGATAAGTCATTCCCCTCGACGTATTTTTATATTTCGTTTCCCCTTTTTCAACCCCTTGCAAAACCACCCTCGCCTTTTGTTCGTTTTTATTGGTCACCCAAGCTGGACATTCGACCATGGATGTTATTTAGAATGTAAAAGAGATTAAGGGTAAAATATGAAAGCGCAATTTTATGGTATTATATGTAGTATGATTTGGTGGCATTATTTTATTTATTCTAGGAAAATTTTGTTCTATATCCTATTTGAAGTTTTAAATGTTCTTACTGTGGTCGAGATGATTTTTATTAAAATTATTTACGAATAAATCCCTTGTTTAAAATACTTTCTATAAAATTTTATAATTAAATGTCATGCATTCCTACTGTTTTAACTTTTGCATGTTTCCTTCAATAAATTTCAGCAAATTCCTTCTGCACGTGTCAGTTTTGTGACTCAGCTTAACTTTTTATTAAATATAACTTAATGATTATTTAATGATGGTCTGTAATATAGTTGGTATTTCTCCAACTCATAGAACTACAACAACTTACTGCATATTAAAAAAAATGTTTAAATGAGTTTGTATATACACCAATATCTTTGGAAATATGATATAAACATGAAATGAAAATTTGTTGCATACTGTCAAGTCAAGTTGCAAGAATGATTTGAATTGAATTGATTTGAAATTTCTTTATTCCGATGTACTGAATGAATGAATGAAAATTTTTGCAGAAAGGTAGTTTTCAGCATACTGATCAAAAGTCTCAATGGGCTCAAATTCTAAAATCACGTATACTCAGCATCAAAGTTTTGGAGTATATCCACGCATCGATATGTCCCAAGTGCCATAACGGGGTATGGTTGGATAACTCGTAAATCTTGAGTGGAAGAAAGACACGAAAGTACGAACGGTTTCAAATTTTTTCCTGTCTATCCGAAGATGACCTTAAATCTGGCCTTGACAATGATACTTAAGGTCATTATAAGATCCAGGTTAATTTTTCAAATGGGAATATAATTTTTTATCCCGAAAATAGACGGAGCGGGAAATATTACGATACCGTCTGACCTCTGAAGGAAATCTCAAGGTCAAAAATTCTAAAATAGTAGAAAATAAAAAAAGCTCAAGATGTAAGAAAAAAGAAAAATGCTAGTGTTCATTTGTTTTAACCTTGATTAGGTTAGATTAAGTTATATTATATTATGTTAGGCTAAATTATGTTTTAAATGCAGAATTTAAAAATTCAACTCTTAAATTAATCAATAACAAAAAAAATCTTTTTATATCGAGTTCCATGAGAAATCGATCGAAAAAATTCATTTCTTACAAGGGTTTTTGGTTTATTGGGCTAATTGTGTTTATTAGTTCCGGATTCGTGAATTCCTCTCGTGCAGCTTGTTTGTCTTTTATCTCTATCAACCTTCTCTATCGAAGCTACAATGTCACCTTTCCCTAGAACTCCAGTTTTGTTTTAGAGCCGTTTTACACACACGAGAATTATAGCCAAAATTTATCTCGTAATTATGTTGAAAATTTTCATTAAACTAATTTGCTGTTTTACACATCACAGAATTATTGTCAAAATTTTGTGTTCTATATTTTTATGACTAAAACACAGAAAGTGCGCAAAAATCGACGCAGAATAAAATTTATGAATTGACATCCCACGTTTGGTAATCAACCTAAACTTAATATTAACACATTGTTTCTTGCACAAAATATCCCTTATTTTGTGGTTTCTTGATTATATATGTTCGGAAACTTTCATATTAAGGTTATCCCCAGAGCAAGTTAACTTTTTAACTGCTGAAACGTCACATGTGATGAAAATGCGCATGAGCATCGACAAAATTATCACCAAAATTATATTCAAATTTCTTGTATGTATCACACAGAGTGGCGTTTTATTTTTAAAATTATCTCCATAGAATTTTCGGCAAAAATTTGCTGAAAATTTTTGTTATAATTTTCGGAGTAATTCTTGTGTGTGTAAAACGGCTCTTTGGTATGTATTTTTAATATTACTTTAATAAGCAAATCCCCTGAGAGTAAATTTATCCATAACGTTATTTTTTAATATGGGAGATTGGATTTGGTAATTTTAATATATAAATTATAACTGAAAATTCTGTGGAGTTTCCCTGGGCACAGTTTAGGTGCTGAAAATCTGAAAAAATTCACAATTGTTGGTTATGTCGACATATACTTTAATAGATATTTTCAAATTGATGATGTAAAGGAAAGCGTCAAAAACAATTATTTAATCTACAGTATCGCTAATATTTCAATATTTTAACTGAACAGATTTTTTTATATTATAAACTTACCAACCTTATACAAGTTGATTGTAATATGGATCAAAATTGCGAAAATTCGTAACTGCTCGTCCAGTGTCATTTTACATAACTCAGGAACAATAACTGAATCAGTTTTGTGTTAACAAAAAAAGGTTGAGTGGTGAAAATTAGTCTAAAAACATTGATTTACCTGAAATGATAAAAAAGCACAGCGAAATATACTTCCTGTGATCTTTTCATTCATTACAAAATCATTGAAACTTATTTACTAATAAACAATCAAATGTGCTTTCTGTAACCGTTCCTTTTTTAAGCTGCATTCTATCATGTTATTTTTCATATTTTCCAGGTATTTTTTGGCAAAATTCCAAAAAAGACCCCGCACAAATCTTTGTGAAAGTGGCTCATGTTATAAATATCACGCCAGTCAAAAGTCCCAATTTAAGAGCAATAATTTCTAAAATAACCAAATTCACCGTCGAATGGCCAGCGAAAAATTCTAAACTCCTGACAACTTTTTTTTTGCTTGCAACTTCAGTTTTTTTCATTTTTTACTTGAGATTTTCTTCTGAGGTCAGACCCAATCATAACATTTTCCGCTCTTTATATTTGAAAATACCCTGGCCCTTGTAATGACTTTCAAGGTCATAGCCAAAGTGGAATAGCTAGGGAAAAAACCGAAACTCCCAGTGCGTTAGTGTCCTTTTACTACCGAGGCTTTTCGAATATCGGTCTATGATCATACTCCTAACCTTTGATGCTGTCTATCGCGAGGACACATGACTTTTGGAACTTGAGCCCGTTGAGACGTTTTATCAGGATGCTGAAAACTATATTTCTGCAAAAATTTCAAAAAATTTGACGGGAATCGCATTTTCATAACGTGTGTGTGAGAGTGTTTTTTTTTAAACAAAAAAAATGCTCACCGAATCAATGATCCAATTTAAAAAATAGACTGAAAACAAATCTACTTAAAACCAAGAAAAAGTCTATAATATTTTTTCTAATTAAACAAAAAGGTGATTCCAAAAAACTGATATTTTTTATATACTCACCCCAAAATGAAACCGCCTTCTAAAAAATACAAAAAGATCATAATCAAACAGATGTCATCTTTCCAACCACTTAAGAAATTTTAAAATCGTTTCAGTATCCGGGAGTTCAATCTTGCGGAAAGACACACTTACTTTTTACCTGATTAAATTATATTATATTATATTATATTATATTATATTATATTATATTATATTATATTATATTATATTATATTATATTATATTATATTATATTATATTATATTATATTATATTATATTATATTATATTATATTATATTATGTTATATTATATTATATTATATTATAGAATCTAAATTTTTCATACCTTCTGAATGCTCCTAATATTGATTTGTCGAATAATTAAATTCTTCTTGTTATTCTTATTAAAAATCCCATCTTCGATCAACCTAAAATAATAATAACAATTTAGCAATTTTATTAAAATTGAATGAAGGGGCAAGTCGAGTTTTAATATATTCAAAAATATATGTTTAGTAACAACTTCTTAATGCATTATTAATAGGTAATTTAAATATTATAAAGATTTATTAAATGTCGGATAATTAAACTCAACATTGAATTATGAACTAATAGTTCCACTAATTATTTAAATACATGCCAGTGTTTTTATAGAAAGTTATTCTGCATATTTTTTTTAGAAAGAAACTAAAACTATTTTGTAATTAATTTTAGGTGAATTGGTATTTTTACCGGACTACACTTCTATATCATATTGTATTGTTTCCCTGGGTTTTCGTCTGTGTTCAATTATCCTTTGACACCGCCTCAAAAAAATGCTAAATGATTAAGTAAATATTCAATTATTGAATTAACTGCAATTTGAAACAATTTATAATATATTTTTTTCTTTTGTAATAATAATTTATTTTTTAGTTTCAATTGTTCTTTAAAATGGGTAGTCCTAATACGAGGGTAGTCATTTATATTTCGCGAACTAGCAACATTGGCATTGTTAGTAATATGCAAATAAAGTCGGTTAAATAATCTTCTAACCAAAAAATCTTTTCAGTTTTAGACCATTTTGCTTTATACCTATTATATGGCACCACTGCCGAAATTTCACTTACATATGTGAAAGTTTTATCAAAATATTCTTCTATTATCGAAAAAAAAATACACATAGAAATGAAACTTCCTTTCTTAGAAGTCCGTTAAAAAAGGACAATAGATTTACTGAACGGATGTTGGACCATGATTTCTTCATAATCCTGCATATAACAACCCTTGTATTTGAAGAGAGTAAAATAAATAAATTAAAATAAATACTTTGGACAGATATTTCTCAGTGTAGCTATTTCTTATTAAGTTGCTGGGCCTTTATAAGAACGATTTATAAAAAATTATTATTTAACTCAAAATTTAATTTTCGATATATTCTTTAACTGCGTACTTTTTATTTTAATAAATTGTATTACATTTGTTTTAATTGACGTCAGTAAATATTTGATCATAGGATAGTCTATATCTATTAAATTTAATTACAACAGCACATGATATTCGTCACATCTAAAAAAAATCTGGCCTGTTTTTTTATATCATTTAATACTAAAATTTATTGTTGTAAAAATATTTTTAAAGGTATTAGTTGGATTGTGACACAAATAAACTTTTTATACGTCTTAAAGTTATCTTTACAACGAACTATTACAAAATTATATTTTAAAATATTATTTATATTTTTCTCCCAAACGGTAAAGAGATATTAGCAGGACTTTGGAGGAGATAGAAAGAAAGCATTAACAAAACACATATGCCATAAAGAACGTGGCGTTGTATTTTTATCATCATAATATTATTGTAAACATGCAATAACAAAAATAATACCTACTGACCCGAATTAAATATTAACGTTATAAGAATAAAAATCCTTGAAAATAATTAGTTGAAGTGCAATTTGGTCTGCTAGGAATTCAAAATTTAATTAAAGTTGATAATAATTAGCATTCACAATTTTTTTAAAAATTTGTATCCACAAAAATTTTTTATTCTACTTTTAAAAGCGTAAATAAAGACGGATAACTATAGTCCATTCTCAGCACCAAATCTAAAATACTATAGATACAGTCAGTCGTAAAGGTCTACTAACACCATACTAATTTTTATAAATTAATAACTAGTGAAATAAGATGTTGATAATAAGCCTACTATTTCACCAGCAGCGGATGAGGGAACAAATGAGTGACCTATACAAACTATAACAAAGAGTGAAATCATTTATATCATCAAAATGCACAAGATTAGAAAAGCGGCAGGTCCAGATAACAAGTACGCCTAAATCCTCAAGCTAGTAGCAGAGAAGGAAGGACCTATTCAACTCTTTTGTTTGGGGTGAAGGGGGAGAGGGAATCTAGCATTGACGTCTCCACTAAGTGTGGAGGTATTATCGGATTCTTGCCGGTTAAAACCCCTCTCACTGAGGAACAAACGGTTCTATAGTACTTTTGATTGGATTAGACCACAATTCGCAGAGTCCTTTGAGTTGTCGCACTGGTGGGCCTTTATAAGCCTCTGGTTTTTACAAAATTAGTGTTTTCATTCCAGATGCCGGTGCTTCGCACTGTCTTATTTTCGGCATACAATGTGAGGTTGGTCTCTTAGATATTTCATTATTTAAAATAAGAAATTTTCCCTTACCTATGTTTGTAGTTGTATGATTCTGGTCCTGGATCGTGTCCTTTTGGTGTTTCGCCCAATGGAAGGTACCCTGTCTGATACTTGAATGGCTTCTCTCGGCATCTTCTTCTTTCCTTGGTAGGCTGGTTCCTGCTTCTTGTTCCAGGAAGGTCCAGTTACCTAGAGCTGGTATCTAGGTCTTTTTCTGTTTCCTACCGTCCACTGCAGGGACATTATCTACTGTTAGCCGGATCAGCGCAATGGCACATGTCTCTGCTTTTAATAACTGTCCAACTCCGTGTATAGATCCAGGGTTGTACAGACTGGCTCAAGTCAAAGTTCACAACGCTGCCAAAGAAAAATATACGACGACTCCCGTACGATAAGCGTGATATATCATGTTCTGAAAATATTTCTGGGAATAATTTACTCTTTTATTTATAAAAAGTGTGAGAATTAGTATCCTAATTTAGAGTCAGAAATGGCTTTGTAGACTACAAAAAAACCTTTGACTGTATATGTGAGAAATAATTGAAATCCTCAAAGAAATAGATCTGGGTAAAGAAGATGTAGAAATAAAGAACAAGAGCTCTCATGGCCTTGGTTTAGTTGAAAATCATGGTTCTTGGGTTTAGCCTATGTCAAATTGTAATTATTATCCGATGTTTCGCCTACGATTGCACGAGGCATCTTCAGGGATCCCGTGAACTAAAGATCCCTGAAAATTCCTCTTGCAATCGTCGGCGAAACGTCGAATAATAATTACAATTTGACACGGTTTAAACCCAAAACCCTGATTTTCAAAAAATAGAAATTGTTTGAAATCTACCATTGGCAATAACGGAGCTCAAAGTAGTAGGGGCAACATCAGACTCTAATAAAGCAAAATGTAAAACGGAGCAGTATTTTCTCTCCACTAATCATTAATCTGCATTCTGAGGCTATATTAGACGTTAAAGGTCGTTCAAAGAAAAATTAACATTAACTGAATTGTTCCAATTTTTTTCTGTAATAATCAAATTTTCAAATGAATAGCAATCTTATTCCCACTCGAGTCAACATCCATCCTAAAAATATAGTTTTCAGCTGCTCAAAATACAAGATATCATTTTGGTGGGTTTATCTAAATTAAAGAGGCAATTGAGACCCCCTGGCCCCTACACTAAACAAAAGACTGTCGAAAAAATAAATTAATAAAGCTATTATTATATTATAGTCACATAGGTAAAGATACCCACTTTTAAAATATCATTTTTAACTTAATGCAGTTAAATATATTTTGCAGCATAGAATTGAATAGAAGTAGTACTATCACTGTTATAAAAGATATTTAGAAAACTGTGAACACCAGAGTAGTGAGATGACTCTCATAGATTAAGTTACATTTCCAAGACACATAAACGAATAAAATCTTGTAATATACAAATTAAAAATTGGGAATAATTGGGAATTACTTATCGGTTTACGATTGTGAGAAATAAAACACATTCTTACTTAAATTTGCACAGAATTTTTTTGACTCGTATATTTCACTGCACTGAAGGTACGGTATACAATATTACGTACCTGAAGAAAGTGCCGTGAAGTGAAACATGTCGTATTTAAAAAAATGACGACCAACAAAATAAAAATATTACTTAGTAATTTAAAATTATGATGCAAACTGTAAACACTTGAATTATCATGTTACTTTTTTATTCGAGATTCTAGATAAAACTTAAAAATCCCCATTTTTACATTAAAATATCTATTTCTGAAAAAGATTCCTTTGTAAATCAACAATATTTTTTTAGTTTCGCTACATTTTACACCAATAATAATTAACAGATCATCAAACACAACTTTAATTGGAGCATCTATACTAAAAGACAGGAAAAAAGGGCCCATTACTTACTCGTGATTTGTAAAACTTCGCTGGCAGTAGAACTCACTAGTCGTGCAATTCCGATGGTCTTTACGAATACAAGCACCTTTTGTTATCTGAACTTGCCTGACTTCTTCGGGGAATAATATCGTATCCCAAAAACGTGTCCTAATCTGTTAAGTATTGAGCATTTTCTGATTATAGAATCAACAATTTCATCTTCTAGACATCAGTGGTATATTGGATCATCTGCGGTGCCAGTCTTATGTAGATGGTCCCGCAAATAAAAATGTCCTGTTTGTAGTCATACCATTCAATGTTCTTTTCTGATTATTGAGAGATACTCCCTGGTAAGACGTATATTAGATTCGATTACGTATTCTCTGGCAGGTCTTTCTTTCGGGACGTTCTTAGTTTACTCATTCCGATAGGCGTTGGAACAGGTATAAAGAACTGGAGTCTGTTTGGTTCATTTGGGAACTCTTTATCAAACGACCATCTTTTTTTTCCGTGCATATCCGAATTACCTGGAACAAAAACCAGTTTGATTGTGCAGTTATTTTTTGTCAACTTGTTAAGTACTCGCATTAGTTGTGAACTAACAACCTTAATACTAATGTTACCGCCTTGCTGTCTACCCATATATTTATGATCTTAATATATAATTTAAGTTTATAAATGTTTCATTAACCTTAAAAGTGTTCTACCATTACGGACTTAAAATAAAATTAAAAAATAATTAGAATCCTCCTGAAATGTTAAGACGAGTTAGAATACTTAAAAATATTAATCTCATTCAACTTCACCCCCTCTCCATATTTCAAGTACGATCATCTCTCCCACCATTTATTTTATATCCTGTTTATTGCCAGTAAAATAATACAAAAACATTACTAAGAATATACACTAGAATTTAATGAAATGCGTATACTTATACCAGTTATAACATACACTGTTAAAAATTACCTTAAATTTAATGCAAATTTAATGTCCATTCCACGTTAAATTTAATGATTTTGTACTTTAAATCGTGAATAATTTAAATTTACTCAAAGTAAATTCGTTGAAATATCAGTTCGTAGTAGATTATATTTGATTAAACGATATCTTAAATTTCAACAAAGTAACTGACAAGATATTTCAACTTCTGTACATTAAAATTATTTCACATATACCCTAAAACTAAAGCAATTTACTTTATTATTCAATATACATTGCATGAGATTCCGGGAGATTGAACTTTTTGTTTAATATGATATAAGTTGCTTAAAGAACTCAATTTTCTTACGATGAGCTATACATGCCTGCTCTATACTGACTGGAATCAATGAGTTCGAAATAGGTCTACATGGCGGACACTACCTATGGGAAAAATATCCACCTTTTCCTGGTATTCTACGTTTTTTAGCTCTGCCCACTTATAGTGGTGCGCGTATTGTCCTTTACGATTTAATAACCACATGATCTCTTATTACTCCTAAAAAGGCAAATGCTAAAATAAACTAGTATCTGAACTAATATAAAGGAAATAATTACTATACATGTCCACGTGAATTAACGAAAGGAAAAGCTTTTCTATTTTTGACATTTCGAAAAAAATGTATAGAGTTTTTTCCATATTTAGCACCATACCTAAAGGTTTTATTACAAGAGATGGAAAAGAACTTTACATAAGAAGGTTGTAGAATATTATCTTTGAGATTCGTTTAAAAAAGACTGATATATCGTGAAGTAGAAAAACAAAAGAAATTTTATTTTTTTAAATGGAAGTCCTTGTTCATTCTCTAATAGAATGAAAGTTTTTTTCCTCCTGACTTCAGATATGGTTTCGCATACCTATTATATTGACTAATATACGTTTTTAAACTGACATAAAAAAATTTTTAAAGATTGGTTATTCCTTCGATCATACCCTATAGATTTAAACAACATTAGATTTATTTGATGGCTCTTTATGATCGGTGGGGGGAAACTTCTTTGATGTTTGACAGACATAAACATGTTTACTTATCTTTTCTTTCAATTTAATTGCTTGTCATGACTCTTTTCAGTATTTTTAAATGTTAGAAATTACTATAAATGCGAAGTTTGCAATTAATATTAACAAGAAGAGGATTTAAAAACTTATTTCTATTGGTAAATATTGTTAGATATTGTTTACATATTGTAAATAATAATAATAATTTAGGCAACTATACATTCATACTTTTATGTATTCATATTTAACGTACCGATTAGCATATGATACTCGTTTGAATGATGCAATTAGAAAAGGATAGCATAAAATCGGTATGTATGTAACAAGAAATTAAATAAAAATATTATTACATCATTCAGGATTCCAACAACCGAGCCCTAATTCTGACGTTACGCTAATTCTACAAGGGCATGTTCGAAGAGTTATTCAGAAGAAGAAAAATACTAATACAAGAGATAAATTAGGAAAATCTCTATACATTTTCACCATATCCTTCGCAATTATTAACACACTTAAAATTATTTACTCTTATTTTATGATTAATACAGTTTGAAATAAAATATCTGTGGTTTTGGTTAAACAATATTACTGTGCGTTCAATTTTTCACCTCAATATATTTTGGGGTATTTCCTTATAAATTTTATTTTTTTAAATCCTCAATTAAAAAGATCTAATGGACTCAAATTTGGGCTATTGGCCGGCCACCTAATTGTGCCATACCTTCTAATCCAAAATTTATATCGGTTGTTAAGGTAATTAATATCTGGCATCACATTGTACAGCGGTGCGTTACCTTGTTGCCAAATCAGATTATAATGCTGAACAACTGGGATATTCTCTAAATGATCTTCTACATTATTTTCAGTTAAATTTAAATATCGCTCACCTTTTAAATTTCCATTTAAATAATTGGCCCAATAATCTCATTTGCCAACATGCCACCCCAAACTTGGATTGATTACCGACCTTGTATTTTTACGACTGTATTTTGTGGAGGTTTTCAGTTGCCCAATAATGTTTATTATTTCTATTGACCAACCTAGATGTCGCGAATGTCGCTTCATCTGTGAAAATAATTTTATTTAGAAACTCCTCATCTTATCCAATATAGCGCAACAATTTCTAAGCAACCGCTGTATCATGCATGCATGATGCAGCATCGGGAATAGATCATTCCGGATCTTCTAAAAATTACATCATTTAAAAATAATTTGTTTTACAATAATAGAGTGAAAAATTACCTTGAAAATAGAATAAAATATTTATATCGTCTTCTTCATTCCTAACTACGGTTCTGATTTTTAGCCTAAGACTTTTCATTTCATTTAATTAAGCCCCGATCTTACTATTTTAGATTGTTACTTATGGGGATGCTTGAAGCTAACTGTTTCTATGAGATTCACGAAACATAATGTTGACGTTCTGAAAAATCGAATAATGGAGGCTGTAGAATCAATAACCTTAGAAAAGGTAAAAAATAATTTTAAGAATCTTCTGAGGAGTCGAAAATGGTAGAAATATTTTGAATAATTTGTTAGTTTAACTTATAAATTATGAAAACTAGGTATTTGAGGTTATGCTGCAATATTGTTTTTATTGAGAGTGTCATAATACTCGATAAAGTAAGTTTTTTTTGCAAAATAAACATATTGTATTAAATGTAACAGTACGACAACTGTAATAAATTTATGGCATTCGGAGCTTGATCAGTATTATTTAAAAAATCATATATTATTAAAGTAAAATCGTTCTATATAATATTTTGGAGTATTAGGAACAAATTTCGGATTTAAGGTCTGGATTTGATTAGAATTTTTATTTTTTTCATATTTTCCGCTAAAAGTAGATATAAAGGTACTTTAGTATTAAACTACTTTCATACTTTTTTATTTTCTGAGACAAAAATACTCTTATTTACGTAAAAAGCAAAAATTTATGTGACCATTTTTTTTTCGAAATGTCAAACATAAAAAATTTTTCCCAATCCGCCAACGTATTTATTTTGCTGCAATTTTTGACACAGTTTTAATATCTCTCAATCCATATTTTTCACACGATCCAAACAACACTTCAAATTCCGCCAAAAATCGCAAAGCATCTAGCCGACGTTTAAGTAGTATTACTCAGTTTAATGAACCTTAGTGGGAAAAAAGTTAAATATTTTCGTTATCGGTGAGATAGTTTGAATAATAACGCTGCGGTTTTGTTCTAGAAATCGTATCACATTATCTAAAATTCTAATTCAAATTTTCTATAAATAAATTCTTTCTCCTTTCCTTATTGATCATAACCCAAGTGTAAGACTTGAGTTTATAGTTAACAAATTTTTTTTAAGTAATCCAAGTGATTTTAGGGGAAAACCCATTCTTACTTTTTCTCTGTAGATATTTTAGACTGGAAAAATGTTTACTATTTCCAAGAAATTATTTTAAATAAACTGATCGAAAAAAAATTAATTCTTTTCTAAACCTCAGCTATACAGCAGAGCCGTAAAGTCTAGAATAAATTCTTTATTTTAAAAACGCTGGGTGTTTGGGACACGTCAACTTTGTTTTTTTTTTTGGGTGACTCGAAAGATGCTGTACTATAATCAACTCTGATTTTTTAAATGGTGACTTCCAATTTGTTGTACACTTTTAGACTCTTTGCAAAATTCCGAACATTTTTTCTGTTATACATCCTATACCTAAATGTAACTACAGTTAATTTATCATTTTATTAATGCTGGAAATGCCTCCCATTGGTTAATTGACAGTAACCTAGCGATTTATAAAAATCATCTGAACACTTCTGTAGTAATTAACCGTATTTCTTAAATTTTCTTCCAAGTCAATTGGCTCAGCTTCTAAAACTTTACCTTTAAAGTAACTCCAGAAAAAAAATCAAGAGAGTTTAAGTCTGGAGACCTCGGCGACCACTCCTTAAGTCCCCTTCTTTCGATTAACCTGCGAAAACATCGTTAAAAAGTGCTCGAATTTCTGCTGTGTAATGTAGCGCAGCAGATATTTTGATAGGATAAATCAGGATTCTCTTCTTTAGAAAAAGGCATCGAGGGAGCAGGAATAAGATATTATTGTAGAAATTCTAAATATCTTTCACCAGTGAAATTTTCATCAAAAAAGATAGGCCCTATAACGGTATTATTTAGTTACATCTGGGTATAGGACATGTAATAGAAAATATGGTCAGAATTTTACAAGACGTGTAAAAATGTAAAAAATATTGGGAGTCAGTATTTAAAACATCATAAAGCACAGTTTCATTCGATTCACTGTGCAAAATTTAATATATTTGAAAAGAATTCGTACCAAAAGAACAAAGTCAACGTATCCAAGCATCTTTTTCAAAAAACGAACATATTTTTAATAATGAATTTATTTCAGATTTTACGTCCTCATTGTATGTATAAATTATTAATATATTATCATTTAATCATTTTGGAAAAAAAAAACTCTTTTAACAAGAGTCCATAACTGACCTAATTCTTAAAATTATGCTTCTTACACCCAAAAAAAAATATTTTCAAACATTTATTAAAGTACCAAGAACTACAAATATACAGGCCTAACAAAAATGTCAGTTGTTACGATGTAACAAAGAAATTGTTATTCTAGGCAGAAATATTAGTTGTTAAACGACGCCAATAAAACCTCAGAAAAATTGACCGAGTGGCCGAAAAAGTGCGTCTATCTGCAATTTTAAGTAAACTTTAAATATTAAAAAAGAAATACTAGATTTTAATACTAATTTCCACAGCATAGTTGGTATTAATACTAAAATATAGTATTTCATTTTTAATATTTGAAAATGAATTTCCATCAAGTAACAGTCGCGTTCATCATTCAAATAAATTTTATTTATTTATTTACACTGCCCTACAGAATCTATTATTATTGAATAGGAGAAAGAACAGTTTTGTTTAAGTCCAAGATATTAAAAATATAATGCAGGCAGTACAATAAGTCTCACATAGTCTATAAATAAATCACAAATAATTTGATAAAAGTAATTAAAATTAAATATATCAAATTTGGCTTTCGGATGATCATAAAGGAAACATACATAGAGGATAATGGGGAGAATTGTAATATATATATATATATATATATATATATATATATATATATATATATATATATATATATATATATATATATTTGGAGGTTTTAAACGTCTATGGTGTTAGGAGTGTCTTTGAGAGTTACTTAAGAAAAAGAAAACAAATTTTAAAAATTGATAATATCTATAGTGACCCTTTAGACATCAGAATCAGGGTTTCTCAAGGGACAGTATTGGGACCAATTTTGTTTATAGTTTATATAAACTCACTAACAAGCATGTGCTTGGAGCATGATTCTCTAATTTCATACGCGGACGATACAGTAGCCGTTTTTTTCCGGAGAAACCTAGGATCAAGTACAAGAATCAACAAAAACTGGTCTACTTAAAATAATAAACTGGTTGGATTCCTCTAAACTCACTTTGAACGTTGACAAGACTCATTATATTGCATTTTCGATAACAACATCAAATCGTCCAGACTTTAACCACATTGAAGCTGGAAATATCTTAATAAAAAATGTACCATTCATAAAATGTTTGGATATAATAATCGATAAAAATCTAAAATGGGATCAGCACATTTTAAAATTACCAAACAACATCAGAAAATTAATTCATAAATTTTATATACTGAGAAACATTTTCACTAGGCAACTTTTAATAAATATTTATAAAACTTTAGTAGAATCCTTGATTAGATATGGAATAATTGTATGAGGTGGCCTGTTTCAAAACTCGTTACAACAACTCAACTTAGTACAAAATTACATTTTGAAGGTAATCTTTTGGAAGAAAAAAAGATATTCTACTAGGTTTCTTCATTCAGAACAAATTTTTGATGTCCGTTCATTGTATATATTATTTTCTTGTATTTATGTACATAAATCTGCAAAATTTAAAAATTATGTAAGACACTCTTATGAAACGAGATGTAGAATGAATAGACATCTAAGGATACCAAATAGTAATAAAAACATTAGTCGTATATTTGTTAACTGTCTGGCGCCCAGTTCTACAATATTATCCCGATTAGTATAAGAACAATCTTCAATGTGAAAAAATTTAGTAAGCTTTGTAGAACATATATTTTTCATAACATTGATCAATTTAAACTTTTTCTTTGACAAAATCTTCATAGGTTACTTAGTGTGTAGGTTTGTTTAGTATGTAGGTTTGTTTAGTATGTAGGTATTCCATTGATTAGTATTATTTTTATTCATTATGTTTTCTTTTTATGGTTGTTTTTTAAAATTAATATGATATTATTGATTTTGTGCACATACAGGTATTAAGTTACCTAGGTGGAGAATTATTTAATATTGAGATCTTAAATATGTTTAGATTAGATCATCATCTATTTGAAGATTTGTATTAAAAGCCTGTCTGGCCGGCATTATTATTATTATTATTATTATATATATATATATATATATATATATATATATATATATATATATATATATATATATATATATATATATATATATATATAAATTGACTGGCTGATTGATTAACGCACAACCGAAACTGCTGAATCTAGAAGCATAAAATTTTGCATAAAGTTTTCTTAAATGACGTAAGTGAGCACTAAGAAAGAATTTTGGAAAATTCATCTCCTAAGGGAGTAAAATAGGGGACGAGAGTTTGTATGAAAGTTCTTCATTTTGATTGTTAGAAATATAAAAATTAATATATAGGCTTATGGTTAGATAAAAAGAAGTTTATTATATTATTCTTTTTTAAAAATTCATCTTTTAAGTGGGTAAAATAGGAGATGAAAATTTGTATGTTTTTGACGTTAGAAATCTAAAAATTAATATATAGACTTATGGTCGGAAAGGAAAGTTTACTGTGGTCACCCTTTTTTGGAAATTCATGTCTAAGGGGATAAAATAAGGAATGAAACTTTGTACGAAATTACTATTTTGGGGACAGAATAATTGGTTATACCCACTACGATGTCTGATGTCACCCACTACTCGTACGAAGTCATGGACTAAAGTAGTTTTAGTATATTAGTTCTGAGTTTCGGCAAATAAAGAAATACTGGAAGTCTAGTTATCTCTGGAATAGGGTAATAAATTCTCGTAAACAAATCAGATGCCAAAATCTAGTTATTAATCAGTTTATCAAAAAGTGCACACGAACCCTGTTGCGGCGCTTCTCCAGAATAGTGAAATTAAATTTTGCCAATAGACTTTCACAAGACAGTAGCCTGTGGATAAAACTCATCGAATTTCAAACTTAACAGCCAGATCTACTAACATGGTTCAATTTTAAAACCTTCTTAAATTTAGAATAGAGGGCTTAAACTGATAAGAGCAACAAATAAGTCTAGCAAGTTTTAAATTCTGAAAATACAAGCATAAGAAATCATTTTGTTTCATTACTAAACCGGCAAAAATTTCCTTTACATATTTCAAGACTTTTTGGCAAGGTTCTTATCCTTATTATCCCTATATAAGCGTTTATTTGTTGACGCATGTAATATAAACAAGCGATATTGAATTTTTTCTAATGTACGGTAATACTGATGCCAGATAGCTGACGTATATTCTAATCTGCTTCGTACAAGGGAACAACAAAATATTTTTACGACCTAGAGTGTCCTAAATTCTTGATCTGATCTCACTAGAAAGCCAAACGTGCAGTAAAATCTTGATACAATGACTGTATTCTTTTGAGTAAATTATCACTGATTAAAGTGAAAAAAGTGCATTTACTTGTCATTGGGTTGAAGTGATCATGATTACTTTAAGTGACAGAACTGAAAGTGATAATTACTCAAAAAAATATACCTTATATCATTATTATGATGATGAGCAAATATAAATCTGCAGTCAAACAAGATTCTCAGGTCGCTAATATAAGTTGTATTCTTTTGAGTAAATTATCACTGATCAAAGTGAACAAAGTGAAACTGATAACTTCATGTTCTTTTGAATATGCATTTACTTGTCATTGGGTTGAAGTGATCATGATTACTTCAAGTGACAGAACTGAAAGTGATAATTACTCAAAAGAATATACCTATAGTCAACCTGTCCTAGAAAAGCACCGTTGATCACATAATCAAGCAGCATATGAGTTTTATTCCTTAAAAACAACATAACACTTCTTCTTCTTCTTCTTCTTCTTTAGGTGCCATGCCTGTATTCCGACGTTGGTGGTCGTCATGTTTACAATTTCCTGAAATCTTTCTCTATCAGCTGCTGCGCGAAATAGTTCTTCTACCGTGCAATCACACCATTGCCTGATGTTACGCAGCCATGAAAGCTCCTTTCAGCCTATCCATCTTTTTCCTTCCACTTTTCCTTGTATTATAAGGCGAAGTAGCTGGTATTTAGGTCCTCTAATTATGTGACCGAAGTATTCTGTTTTCCGCTTCTTTATAATGTTCAAGAGCAGTCGATCTGTATCCATCATTTTGAGAATATCTTCGTTGGAAGTGTGCTAAACCCACGATATCTTTAGGATTGGACGGTAGCACCACAACTCGAATGCTTACAGTTTGTTTAGCCTTGTGGTTTTTAGTGTCCATGTCTCGCAATCGTATAATAGAATAGACCATACATAGCATTTCAGGACCCTTTTACGAATATGCATTGATGGGTTCCTGTTGCATAGAATTGGTTTCCATGTCATAAAGGCCTTCCGCGATATTTCTATCCTAGCTATTATCTCTTCATCTGAGTCTCCATTTACATTCAACCAACTGCCAAGGTGTTTGAAATGGTTTACACGCTCTATCCTCTTTCCATCGAGCCAAAGTTGACATTCATCTACAGTCACCTTTCCAACTGCCATCAACTTTGTTTTTGAGATGTTGATTTTAAAGCCTCTTCGGCAGCTCGCTTCATTGACTAGGTTTATTAATGTTTGGAGATCCCCGATGCTTTCCGCAAGAATGGCCGTATCATCAGCAAATATAATATTGTTGATTACTTCTCCGCCTAGTCTTACTCCTTCTTGTCTGTCATCCAAAGCCTCCCTAAAGATTTCTTCAGAGTATACATTAAAGAGACAGGGTGACAGAACGCAACCTTGTCTTACTCCACGTTTGATGGGTAGGTTTTGAGTACGACTGTTTTCAATTTGGATAGAGGCTACTTGATTGTAATACAGATGTTTTAACAGTCTTATATCGTATTGGTCTTGACCTGCTGCTTGTAAGCACTCAAAAAGTTTATCATGTTGTACTCGGTCGAATGCCTTTTCAAAGTCGATAAAACAGACGTAGATGTTCTTTCGGAATTCACAGCTCTTTTGTAGGAGAACGCGCATACAAAATAGTGCCTCTCTTGTTCCTAGACCATTTCTAAATCCAAATTGCTTATCACTCACTCTATTTTCGCATAAAAGGAATACATAACTCTGCACTTGTTTATGTTTAGACACTGTTTGTTTTTTAGAAACCATTCATTTAGTTTCATGAGATGAAGTTCAAAGCTCAAGGAATCGCTAAGATTCCGTATGCCCCGGGAAACTTTTAAACCGTCTGTATAAAATAGGCAGCTATTATTCAACCCACAAGTGATATTGTTAATAAAAACTTTAAAAAATTAAGAATTTGAAACAGACCTTTAGGGAACTTCCGGCATTGATATAAAATTATTAAATCTATAAACAAAGTACTCGACATATTGAGAGCGGTTTAATAGATAGCTTTCAAAAAATCCAACAATTCAGAAAGTAAAATACCTCTGGAAATGGAACGAAACATACTACGCAATAGTACAAAAGTTGGTGACAGTTCAATAGAAGTAAAGGCATGCTGCTGATTCGTTCCTGCAAGACTCACTCAAACACCTTGGGAAAATTACACTTTATTGCTAGGAGGCGATAATTTTCGACCCTGATTCAATAATCCTTTTTCAACACCGAACAGATTTTTCGTGTCTTCCACAGATCTGGAAAAATGCATTTGTAAATGCATGAATTAAATATTACAAACAAAGATTCTGCAAACGCCCAAGCGCAATCCTTTAAAACAAATGAAGAAAAAGAATCTGAACCCGCCGTGAAATAGGTGTTCCACTTTTTTACATGATTTCTCAACGTCTTCAGGCATTATTTTATATAATGAGATAGATACAATTACGATTATAAGCAGGTGTATAAGAAGTAGAGATAATACAGGACGTTTTAAATATATTTCGCAAATAAATTTATATCGGTGGGATTAGTTAATTCTTGATTTTGAAAAAGCATGGCAGTAGAGACAGTATTGTTAGATTGCCTAAGATTAAGGTAGGACCAGAACGATTGGGGGTTGTTCTTAAATTCCGTTTCAATTTTTGCAGTACTATAAGACATACGGATAAGATTTGTTCCAGCATTTTTGAAAGTAGTCAGAAATCTCCGTAGACCTTTTGTATTTCTGCCATAAAGACTCCTTATTTTTTAATAAACGGGCTACATTTCTAGTGAAACAAGGTAGATAAATTTATTTATTGGGCGTGTAATTCATTAAAATATATTGGTTTTCAAGATATTAGAGAAAATTAATTTTTGGAGGAAACTTTAAGGGTTTACGTCCTTAAAAGGGCGAAGTAATACGTAAGAAAAAACACGTGAATACTATTTTTGAAGTACGAGGACGTATCAAAAACTCAGAAACTTGGCTCGATACACTTTCATACCCTTCTTGTGAGTGTTTCTTAAAGTTTTTTGCTCAAAGTTTACAAATCTGGCACTTGCTTGATATCGTCAGAAAGATCATTATATAAGTGAATTCGGTTCTAAAATAAAGTGTTTTCTCAAACAGTTATTCTGAATTTTGACTATATCTCACAATGTAACCATGAGAATTAGACTGTTTTCAAGATACAATAATTTAACAGTTCGTTCTCTTAATGTTCTATTCGATGGTCAGCCAGTTCAACGATTGTAACATAACATTAACCGACATGTAACCATCTCTGTTCAAGAACGTACGCAAAAGAACGAAAGATTTCACGGCTTTGGTAAAGTTGAATGATTCTTGGGTTTAGACCATGTCAAATTGAAATTATTTTCTGACGTTTCGTCAACGATTGCATCTTCAGGGATCTTTACTCCACGAGATTAGAACACTGAATGACTATCGAGAAGCAACAGCCCGGTATTTATACCCGACTCACCGTGATCCAGCGTTACAATCAATTTCCACGTGTAATGTAGACTGTAACCCACATCTCTATTAATATTATTTGGATATTTATAAATTTCGATTGATTCTCTAATTTTACGTTTTAAGAAACCAGGCACTGATGCTAGCACCTTAGTTTCTTTTATATTAAAAGTGTGACCTGAGCAAAGCTGGTGTTCAGCTACTGAAGATTGTACAATTTGTTTCTTTTTTATACATCTTTCATGTTCCTTAAGTCTAGTGGATATAGACCGTCCTGTTTCACCTACATACACTTTACCACAAGAGCAAGGTATCTTGTAAAGGAATTACGTCCTTTGGAGACTTCAAACATTGTCCAACTTTCTTACATGTGTTGAAAATTGTCCGTATATTTGATATTCGGAGCAATCTGGCAATCTTGTCGGTGGTTCCATGTATGTAAGGTAAGACAGCACTGTCCATAGGAGGTTCATTTATGATATTTTGTTGAGGAGATGGGTTTTTATATTTATTAATAGACCATCTTATATCTTCAGCGCAATATCCGTTGCCCCTCAGAGCATTAGTCAGTTTTTCTGTTTCTGATTTCAGTGAGCACTTTCAATATGTGAAGAACAATCACTGAGGACTTTTAATATGTGACAAACAATCACTGACCACTTTCAATATGTGACAAATAATCATTGAAATTAGAAACACAAAAACTGACTAATGCTCTTAGAGGCAACGGATATTGCGCTGAAGATATAAGATGTTCTGTTAATAAATATAAAAACCCAACTCCTCAACAAAATATCATAAATGAACCTCCTAGGAACAGTGTTGTCTTACCTTACATACACGGAACCACCGACAAGATTGCCAAATTGCTCTAAAAATCAAACATACGGACAATTTTCAACACATGTAAGAAAGTTGGACAATGTTTGAAGTCTCGAAAGGGCGCAATTCCATTTCAAACAAAAAGCGTTTAGAAGATACCTTGCTCTTGTGGTAAAGCGTATGTAGGTGAAACAGGGCGGACTATATCCACTAGGCTTAAGCAACATGAAAGATGTATAAAAAATAAACAAATTGTCCAATCTGCAGTACCTGAACACCAGCTTTGCTCAGGTCACACTTTTAATGTAAAAGAAACTAAGGTGCTAGCATCAGTGATTGGTTTCTTTAAACGTAAAATTAGAGGATCAATCGAAATTTGTAAATATCCAAGTTATATTAATAGAGATGCAGGTTACCGTCTACATCACACGTGAAAATCGATTGTAACGCTGGATCACGGTTCGCTGAGCACCAGTCGGTATAAATACCATCTGTTACTCCTCGATAGTTAATCAGTGTTCTAATTTCGTGGAGTAAAGATCCCTGAAGATGCCTCATGCAATCGCAGACAAAACGTCGGATAATAATTCCAGTTTGACACGGTTTAAACACAATAACCATGATATTCAACATACGCAAAATCTTATTCTGTGAAGCATATAAGAAATCGGGAAAAATTGTACACAAAAACAAGGTGACTAAAAAATTTATTTTTTAATAAATTTTTTTAGAGACATAATCAACCTGCTTGTAATATATAAACTTTTCGTCACAAGTCCAGTTTTAAAATATCTAAAACAGGTCAAAATACACTAAGTACCGCTATCTATTTTTTTTTTTATTTAGAATTATTATTACACGATTTAACTAAAATAATATGATAAGTAGATTCTAAGCAAAATAATGTTTTTTACAGATATCATAAATAATCTAATTTCTGAAAAACTAGGAAAAATATATGATTAAATGTTTAAATCACTAATTAAAAAGTATTAAATAGAACACTCAACATTATATTTAATGACGTATAATCTTCATTTGATTTTCTAGATTATAATAAAAAATATACTTACAGTAGTGGGTAATTACAAAAAAAGATCCTTTTTCTAAATTAAAGTATATGTACAGGGTGTGACAAATTCAACCCTAACTGTTAGAAATGATGGAAGACACAGACAAAGTTAAATTAAAATGAAGTTTCCAAAATTAAAGCCATTTAATTCTGACTCTGGAAAAATTTTAAAAACCTTAAATCGATATTTTAGTTTTAATTTTCAACTTTTTTAGCCCAAATAATGTTTAATTAATATTGAATTTCCATTGCTATTTTTTCTTGCCTGGGTCTTCGTAATTTGAATTCAACATTTCATCTTTAGCAAATCATCATCAAATTAACTTTTTAAAATACGTTCTATTTAATTGTCCTTTTTATTGAATTATTAAAACTATTTTCTGGCCTGAATTGCACCATGAAGCTCAGATTACCATCATAACAAGAAATAAAAAAGCGACTTTGTCTTAAGTTTAATGATTGAGAAAAGCATAATTAAATCATATATTACAAGGATTAAACAAAATGTTTTATTTATATTAACTTGTGTTCGAAAATTAAAGGAACTTTTGAATTAAAACAGCTCGCATATGTAGAATCGCATTCTTTTAAAAACTGTTACAACTGTAACAACGTGACATTTCATGTAGCTACATACATTAGTAAGCAAGTTAGAGTTGTATCTGTTTAATTTCGTTTGTGCTTCATGGCGATTTATACCATGCTGAAATTAATATACCAAAGAATTTGCATCAAATTTTGTGTAGCCGAACTAATTAAACGAAAAAGTTTGAAAAGGTAAGACTACAGAGAATTCTATGCCACGTACAAGAGTATTTGAGAGGTATAAAGAGTTCATTGAAGGATATTACATCAGTTGAGAGCGATCATGTCGTTCTGGCAAAACTTGTAGTGCTCGAAAACCATTATATTTTGATTAGAGAGCGAGCACGTTCTACTTTTACTCCAAAACTTAGCGAATTTACAACTTATAGGCGAATTAAGGAAAGGAAAACTGGAATTGTGTGCTAGCCTGAACCGTACCCTAGAAGAACAAAATTATACGAATACTTCAAAAACATAATAAGAAGACACGTTCACGAATTAGAAAGTTTTTAGTTAAAAAATAAAAAGCAAGTCTCGATAAAGTTTTGAAAGTTATGAAACATGACTAGAATGCAAAAAACCAATCTGTAGAAAGTGCTGACAAAAATGGATTTCTCGTAGGGAAAGTGAAAATAGAGGTGATACAGAGGAAATACTTTTAGAGAAAACGGTATTTGCGGGAAATTAGAAAATACAACAGGGAAGGCAAAAACATTTGTTATCTGAATGTAATCTGTCTCAGTACAGGACACATAGTACAAGAAATGTATGAAGATAAGAATATTGCAATTTTTCGTGAGGCATTCTTAGAAGGGTTTTCGACAGATTTAAAACCCTGATCCGCTCAGGGCCACAAACTCATTACAACTCATGTTGGAGGGAATTTATAGGAGTTTTGCAGCAGTTTGAATCGAAATCTACCAAAGATTAACGTGAATAAATGACGGAGGATATTTTTCCAAGATATTTTTATCAAATGATACAACTGATTCCGGAGTGGTCTGTTATAGTTTTGGAAACGCCAGTTATCATTCTAGACTCGTGGAAAAGTTGCCAATAACATAGGCGATATTACAGATTGGTTATCAAAAAAACATATTTCCTTTATGAACGGTTTACTAAAGAAGGAACTGCTTGTAAAAACTGCGAACGAGAAAGAAAGACAATTTAAGAAACATGTGATAGACAAATGGGCTGAAGAATATGGAAATGTGCTTGGAACACATTAATTAAAATCAATTAAACTTACATGGGCACAACTAATTCGTAACTCGAGATAACCCAAAATGTAAACTATAAAGAATACATTAATTTCTTAATACATCAAAAAATATATCAGCGAGGACTGGTGAAACGGCATTAACTACGTTATTAAAGAAAAACTTAATTGAAGTTCGCATCGATACAGCCACACTCGCCGCGACAATCATTGCCAAACAAACTAGTAAAAAACTGGTTAAATTTCACTTTTTACTTTGAAATATTAAAGATAATTAGAAAATAACACTCCTGAAAAAAGTAGGTGCATTTTTAGCAACCTGAAAACCGCCATATTGAAATGTGAACAGATTACTGACGATCTACGTATAAGCCAATTTCGAGGTTAATTAAGTAATATTTCGAAAATAAGAAAAACTACCTGTTATTTATTTCGAAATATAAAGCTATAAGGAAAATACGACGATAAAAAAATTCAGCCAATTTGACAGCATGAGGTATTGTAATATTGGCCAGTGAAAGGGAAAACACAAGCTCGTGTAAAGGCTGATTTCCAAGATTTATCAATAGATCTTGTAAAATTACAACAAAAAGGTATCTTTTTTATGTATAAATATAGGAGTTAATATGTAAATAAAATTGCTTAAAAAATTAGATTTATTTCTAATGTTCCGACACCACAGTTATGTTGAACCCCATATAAGTTGATTTCGGGATTCATTATTAAATATTTGGAAAATAAGAAAAAATTAACTAAATTTCATTTCGGAACATAAAGAATATAATCAAAAATTGAATATTTTTTCTTTACCCTTTATTGGTTTACACCGTCCAGACGCTAGAAATCTCTTTTGGCGTCGGACGTCAAAGAAGGGTTCGAACCGACAAAGATCAGTTCGTTTCAAGCTCGTCACGCGCTCGACTCGCCATATTTATACGTACCTTAACATATAATCGGAACATTCTCCGGGCAAAAAACCGAATTTTCCGACTTTGAACATTGTTTATAAAAGCCGATCTGGCTATATCTTTTTATGTTTCTATCTTCTTTGGATCCCCCCCTAGGTCTTAGAATATTCAAAATATCTGTAATAAATTTTTGCCCGAAATCACCCGAAATTCCTTAGCTAGATTGATTACTATCCTAACTGCTATTAGTCCACACTAAATTTTTTCCTAATTAGGCATCTAACTGAGTAAGGAAGAACGGCATCGCCCGACCTTCCTGATTAGGTTTCTAACTGTCCTAAATATTAGTATGCCACACTGGTTTGTATTGATTTAGGATACGTCAAACAACCCGAATTTTTTAGTTAACACCACACTGAATTCAGTTCTTAACTTAGTTAGGAAGACCTATAGATGTAAATATAAAAATAACACACGCAACTCAGTAAAATATGTTATTTATTTACGCTTTTTTTTATAAGAACTAATTTTGGTTTTGCCTGTTGTCATACCAAAAAATTTAAAGTGACCCTGTATTCATTTTACGCAGTATAATTACTATTGAATGAATAAATTTTATGTGTATTTTTCTGGGTTCTATATGAAATGAAATATATGAATTTTTTGTTAATTATATATTTTCATTTATTGTACTTATTTACTGCAATCCAATATTTTTAATTAATCTATCAAGTCCTTAGTGAATTATATAAAATATAGACTTCATTTTATATATTCTGAATACATAAGTTCAACAAAAAGGGGTTGGTAACAGAAGCTACCCCTTTCATACCATACATAAACCGATTCGGTATATAAACAACTTCTGACAGATTTTAAGTCGGCAAACAGGCCGTTCCCAATAAAAGCAGCGCGATGGACGGGCATCATGACGATGACGGGGCGATTTTTTCATCAAAAACATAAATAGCAAAGGGTGCAGCTCGGACGGCGCGACGCTTTTGCGAGGGTTGGATGAAGCAAACAGGACCAGTGTCGTACGTGTGACTAGTATAATAGCCCTTCAAAATTATGTGATTATTGTATAACTTCAAAAACAATTAATATTTGTTTAGAATGATGTTTAATTAAATTATAACTTTGAAAATTTTGGGAATAATAGATTTTCTAGTAGTTCTTAGAATTGCCTTACAATGTTTTAACTTTCATTAAATAAAGGATCCTACAAATTATTCATTGAATACTTTCTTTAGATAACTACATTTGAAATTATGCAACAAAGGTCGAAATGTATTTTTAAGACCATTTACCGATAAAGAAATTACTTGACTTAATAATAATTTAAAAAATTTTGTTTCAGCTGAAGAGATGTAATATGATCACCACAATAATTTTTGGAATTGAGTCGTACTCCATATTCGGTATCATTTAATACAGCCATTTACTCTAAAGTAAACGATAGTTCATATTTATATTTCGGGAATAACAAATAGAAACAAATAATATTATTTATCATTGAAAATGGTTTTGCTGTTTTTCAAAATAATCGTCATAATGATCAACAAACTTTTGCATACGTTTGAAAAAAAAAAAGTTTTTTAACTCATCAACGGCCTCTTCTAAAGTAGAAAATTATTGACCATATAGTTTGTTCTTCATGTACAGGAACAAAAAAATTAGTGGGAGTCAAATCAGTGCTGTATGGCGAATAAATAACCCAGTCTTGGGCGAAGATAACAGATACCGTAATGAATACTCTACAGACAAGACTGGGATACAAATCAAGAAACAAAAAGCAGAAATGGATGACTGATGAAATTCTGCTATTAGTGGATGAACGACGGAGACACAAGAACGACGCAGACTAAAACATCTATAGAAACATCAATAAATTAATAAAAACAAAAATAAGAATAGCGAAGAATGACTGGCTTAGAGAATGCACTGAAATTGAACAACTGCAAAATAGACACGATCATTTAAATTTGCACAAAAAGCTGAAAGAAACTGCTGGATTATATAGAGGATGGAAACCAAGTTTAATAGTAGACCAGAACAACAAGATAGTCCTCGAAAGCAAAGAAAAAATTGACATCTGGGAGGAATACATCGGAGAACTTTTTCAAGACAACAGACCACCAAGAGAGACTGTAAATCAGTCAGTGATAGTTTGACTGGCCCATCAATTACAAAAGAAGAGATTGAAAAAGCCATCCATAACTTAAAATACAACGAAGCAGCTGGACCAGACAAAATCCCGTCAGAAATACTCAAACTCCTAGATGAAAGAGGTGTTGCGGCATTGCATATAGTTTTTAACATCATCTACAATACGGGTCTCTACCCCAAACAATGGCTATGTTCCACTTTTACCCCGTTACCAAAGAAACTCAATGCAAAAAGATTTAGAGACTTATCAGTCTAATGTGTCATATATTAAAGCTTTTCTTAAAAATAATACACCAAAGAATATACAAGAAATGTGAAAGAGACGTGAGCGACTCCCAGTTTGGATTTAGACAGGGATTAGGTACAAGGGAGGCGATAGTCGCAACACAGATATTGGTACAAAATTGCTATGACCAAAGAAAAGATGTGTGCCTATGTTTCATAGATTATGAGAAGGCTTTCGACCGTATTCAACATCAAAAGTTAATACAACTCCTCGAGAGGCTCGACATCGATCAAAAGGACATCCGATGTATCTAAAATTTGTATTGGAACCAGAATGCACAGGTAAAAATTGAAAATGGTATGTCCAATACTGTACAAATTGAGAGGGGAGTGAGACAGGGGTGCGTACTATCTTCGCTCCTATTTAATCTATATTCGGAGACAATTTTCCGAGAAGCCTTAGAAGATGTAAAAAAGGGCATTAGAGTGAATAGTGTATGGATCAACAACATTCGTTATGCCGATGACACGGTCTTGATATCCGAAAATATAGATGATCTACAACAAATAGTAAATATTGTTGGATAACACAGTGCATCTAACAAAGTTTATGATCATCTCCAGAAACTTGGATGCATTTACAAACTCCGGAATAACATTTGATACAGCGCCCATTGAAAGAGTGGACAAGTTCAAATACCTGGGAACATGGCTTTGTGAGGATTGGACATCGGACAGAGAAATAAAAAGTCGTGTTGAGCAAGTCCGACAGGCTTTCCTGAAGCATAAAAATGTGCTTACCTGCTCAGAATTCGATATTGACTTGAGGGTGAGGTTTATGAAATGCTACGTATGGTCAGTGCTTCTTTATGGCGTGGAGGGTTGGACCCTAAAAACGAGTAATATCAATAAACTTTCCCGTCTTCAGCCTTCAAGATGTGGCTGTATCGCAGAATTCTTAAAATCTCATGGACTGAGAAGAAGACAAATGAGGAAGTTCTGGGGCGTGTAGAAAGAGAGCGTGAACTATTCGAAGTAGTCAAGAAAAGAAAAACAGCCTAACTGGGACATATCATGCGAAACGAAAAATATGGGTTCTTACAGTTGATAATTGAGGGCAAGATTGAGGGCAGAAGGAAATGGGGAGGAAGAAAATGTCTTGGCTTCGGAACATAAGGCAATGGACAGGGTTATGTGATGTACAAACACTGATCCACACCGCCCAAGATAGAGAAGCAATGGAGCATGTGATCGAAAATATCCATTAATGGATATGCATCCGAAGAAGAAGATGGCGAATAACCTATCAATTTCATATTTTGAGTGCCCAAAACGTGACTTGTGTGAGCTGAAGTGTGTGAGCTCGCGTCGTGTGTATTAATTTTATTTTCCGAAAACTTTATTGTTTTACAATTCTCTGAAGGCCCCGTTACGACACGACCAGATTTTCTGAAAAAATAGACGACCGTTTGCTTCGAAGTGCATGGCAAATGAACAACTTTTGTAAGTTTTAGCTCATCGTGGAAAACTCATACGCTCGCCTGCTGTTTACTTTCGAGCTCATACACACAGATTCAAGACCAGTCACCTGTCATGATTTTATAAATGTGTTTGGAAGGATCGCCTTAATATTTTTTAAATATTGTCTTGCACCAATAGCCACGTGCATTTTTTTGAACGATTGTCAAATTACGCACATTCCAATGAGAAATAACTTCTTCACAGCCAAATATTCATGCAATATATTATATGCGCTGGTGTTACTAATGCCCAGGGAAGCCTCAATCTCACGATATGTCACAGGACGATGTTGTTATATCAGTTCACGTATAGCGTCGATGTTTTCTTGCACCACAACCGATTTTGGGTGACCTTCAGACTCGTCCGTGAGCGAATGGAGGCCACGATTGAATATACTAAACCAGTAATGTACAGTAATTTTTGTAGTAACGTCAATGTTGCCAGTTCCCCTTATAAGATAAAATATTTGAGATGTTAAACACTTTTGAAGTTTTTTCTAATTTTATTATATTGCTCATATTGCAAAAAAAAATAAAAGATAAACCGTCAATAATTAACACAATATCATAACCAAAAATCGTTATGTTTAGAAGAGTGAATGTAAGATTCTGATGATTTAGATAAAGAGATATTTACCCCCTAATTCTCTAACAAACCAGTCTTCTAAGGTAACAGTAGAGGTTTAGAGGTTTTAAACTGATAAGTGTAACATGAAGTCAAGCAAGTTTTGAACCTTAAAAATACACAGATAAAAAATCATTTTCTTTAAATTTTAAACCGATGAGAATGCAAAAATTTTATTTATTTGCACAACTATTCCTCGTACGAATATTAAAGTTAATATATAATTTAATAAATATAATTTTATCGCTATATAACCGTTTATTTGTTCACAATCTTTTATAAATTATACAAATACCAAATGCAAAGCAAAACTGGCCAGCTGGAAAATCTAACTTCAGGGCAACTACATCAGGTTTAGTTCTTAAACCTTTTTTGTAAATCCTACCCTAGGTCTTATTATTAATAGTATGCAATGTAAATAAAGTAACCATTCTTTGCAACTTACAGGCTACGACTTAGAGAGCTTTAAAACTAGGTTTACAATAAATACATGGCAATTCTGAAAATATAATGCAGGTTATAACAAGACAATATCCCTCACGCGTCAAGCAACAGAATATATAAAAATACTTTGACAAGAAATGCTGTCAAACTTACAAGACCAATTTTAATATCAGCTAATTGATAGCAAACACCTCACAATTTTATTAGAAATGTTACCAAAATTGCATGTTTTATACAATTAAATTAGAAAATATTCCAGTTTAACGCCACATAAGACGACTGAACTGCTCATGATGCGTTTGTTTTGAGCAGATAATTTACTGCCAAACATGGACTTAAACATATTGTAAACAGGCTTTAAGAAAGGTAAACCTCGTTTGTCGTTGATTGACATTTTGCTAAAAGAAGTAAAAGTATTGTGCCTGTCGACGAGTCGACGTATTTCGGTAGTTTGGTACTTCCAAATCTATAAATTTAGGTGAATCTTTTAAAAAGAAATTAGAAAGTTATGTTCGTTCACTAGTTAAGCGGGAAACGTCACAACTACCTGAAAAAAACGTATCTTAACGGGGTAGCCCGTATGTCCATCTATTCCAGCCTGAGCTGACTTGTGTATTTGTAAAAGAGGGGACTAATCAGACAGAGAATGCCATATATATATATATATATATATATATATATATATATATATATATATATATATATATATATATATATATATATATATATATATATATATATATATATATATATAAATATATATATATATATATATATATATATATATATATATATAAATATATATATATATATACAGCCACGTACCTCGATCTTCACAACTCACATGGGAAACCCGAAAGCCTTCAATCACGCCTATATATATATATATATATATATATATATATATATATATATATATATATATATATATATATATATATATATACTTTTCCATTGTAAATTACCGAATTTTTACAGAAATGATTACTTAGTGGTTTTTGGGGTTGGTAATTACGTCTCCAAAGTTAGAATTGAAAAGTTCAAAATGGCGAGCCCAAGATGATGGTCATATAACCCATTTTTAGGTTCTAAACCACGTTCAATCCATTGCAATGGCTTAAAATTGGTTACTGGTTATGAATCGAAAGTCATAATTACAAAAATGGTAGATCTGGTGTTTAGGCAGCGACTCCGGTGGAAATAAAGATAGAACATCTAACAAGGATGGTATCCGAAGTGTCCAGCTCCTATTTTTGTTAAACTGTAATATGTTGTACAGGACACAAAAATAAAATACACATATGTTTATGAAAAAGGCGCATTAAGTTCACCCCCACAAACAGTTTTTTGGAAACCTCTCAAATGCAAATTAGGATATGTTTACAAAACAAAGAAAAGATTACTTGATCTCTTTAATGAAGTAGAACTATTGTTGTGTCACCTTCACGCATATCATCCCATATTTTTTATAAGGGTAAACCTGGACTTTATTCACGTATATGAATTCAAAAAATTATGAAAAAAGTGACTAAAGTTAACTTGTCTCCGTGTTTTCGAAAAAAAAGTGTTTGGTGATGAATTCTTTTTTCATCTCTCAAGTTCTAATAGAGATATCTAGAGTGGAAATTATTTGTCATTTGAAATGAAATAAGACTATGCTAGTTTCATCCTCACTGATATGATCCTTTATTTTTTATAAGGGAAAAGATTATTTTCGTTATTATATATTATATATATATATATATATATATATATATATATATATATATATATATATATATATTTGCATCTTATTTTATTTATAAACATATTATTTGTGTCTTTTCTTTATTTGTAAGATAATTTTTTAATTTTGAGAATTAAAAATATGAATCGAATTGACGTTTCTTCCGGATTAATTTTGCTTCATTATAGATTAGAAATAAATTGCTTCTAGTTTTTGTGAATGTTTCTCTATTAGATCTTAAGGCGTTAAAAAGTAATATTTATTTCTTACAATTTTTCGAACTCCCTGAGAGTCATCAAGTTTAGTTTATAATGTAGTCCATAAAAATTATTTTTAGAAATTTGCAATTAATAGATTTATATACATGAATGAAATTAATTAAATCTAAGGAATAATATCCGCTTGGATGACCATAGTTTTACTCAATTTCAATTAACAAAGCATTTACATTTCGTCAGAAATTGAGATCTAAAATATATATTTGGGATGACTCGCTCCCTTTTATTATTATTTTTTTCAAATAATTTCATTTGATTTCATTATTTTTAGAATTAATTTACGTGAAGGCACTGCAGGTTTATTCTTATCGGGATCGTATCCGTAAGGATGAAACCATCATAGTTTTGGGTCTTTCCAAATAACTAATAATTTCCATTTTATTTTGTGAAGATATCCCGCTCAGAACTGGAGACATAAAATAAGCTTATTTGGGGTTATTTACCCCTTTTATTATTCGCTTATGTTATTCATAAAAAAATATTTTTGAAGAATTCCACTTAATTTGATAATTTTTAAAATTAAATTACATGAAAGGAGTTTACGTTTACCTTTATAGAAAATAAGGTATCACATCCGCGGAGTTAAAACAACTTAGTTTTTCTTCATTTCAAATAGCAAGTAATTTCCATTTTGTTTTATGAAGATATCTCCATTAAAACTTGAGTAATAAAACAAAAGTATTTGGGGTGACTGACCCCATTTTATTTTTTTTTTCGAGAACACGTCAACGTAATCCACATATGTCATTCATAAAAACAAAAGATATTTTCAAGGAATTCGGTTTAACTTCAAAATTTTTTTAATTAAAATATGTGAATAAAGTGCTTTTATAAAAAATAAGGGATGATATACGTGAAGGTAAAACCACCATAATTTTACTTCACTTCAAATAACAGGTAATTTTCACGTTGTTTTGTAAACATATCTTGATTAAAACTTGATATATTTCCAAAAAACTGTTCTGGAGAGTGAATTTTAGGCGCTTTTTTCGCCCTTAAAAAAAATATGTCTCTTATTTTCATGGTATCTATAACATATTGCAATTTTATCAAAATCGGAGTCGGACACGTGGGGTACCTTCTTTGTAAAAGGGTAATTTGGGTACAAAATAAATTATGTACATATACATTTATAATGGGCAATTGAACGAAAACAATTTTTCAAAATAAATTATGTACAAATACATTTATGATGGGCAATTGAACAAAACCGATTTTTTCTCTGCATTCTCTGCTTAAGTCCGCCATATTTAATGTTTACAAAAGTCCATATCGGGAATAAAAGTAGAAATTCTAAGCTAAATTTTACATGCCAATTTAACTTGAATTCATTTAAAAATAACTCTTTCAACTAAAATGGCAAAAGTAATACTTTTTCTCACAATATCTAATATCAGACATGGTTGTTTATGACACATAGTTCATTACTGACCTGTTTTTCCTATTTGAATAAATTTTATAACGTATGCCATAAAACAACATTTGCAATGCATTAAATTTCAAGATAAATCAATAACAATTCCTCCCATTTTTTCTTCTGTGATGTATATAAACGCATCTACATTCAGAAAATACATTTTATTTTGCATGACGTTTTATCAGCTGCCCTGGTGTAGGGTTACTTTTACCTCTTTGTCCTCGAAAGGGTCAATCAGCGTGCTTTTTCCGAAAAAGGATTATTTTTGAAGCACTTCCCCTCAGCTTTTGTCGAAATATGTTATTTTCGGTCGGTTTTGTTTGATTTTTTGGAATTGTGCACCTTTCGGTTACCTACTTATATATAATAATATGCCATATGGCCATCAATTTATTTCCAAGAATACAAGAAATTTTCATTTACGTAATGTAACAGAGTTATATAATGAAAAGTTTTTGATAATTTGAAAAGTGTTTAACAATAGAGCATTTTACTAGCGTACCAACTATTTACTGCGCAAAAACTATTTATTATCCATTTTAATAGCAAAATTTATTAGTTTATGTATCATTATGAACATAAACAATATCATTGACCATATGACAATGGTACCTTTCATTTACTTACCTAATATTTACTAGGCAACAAGACAGAACATTTGCAACTCACCGGCTAACATTCTCAGGGGTCCACCTCCAATTTGTCCCACTCTGTTATATGTTCAAATATACCAAAAAATATCCAACACGTGATAACTACTTCCAAAGTTCATAGCTAATTTTTTTTCAATTATAATTTAAAAGACAGAGGATGGCTACATATCGTTTGCTTAGTAAAGGCTTCCTTTGTATTTCTTTGTAGGAATGAAAGTTAAATTTTTTTTGGTATTTTCACACAATAAATGTATTAATTTACTTAATTCGGCCATAAACTTATCACAGCGAATTACTCGCTCTGTGTTATTTTTAAATCTTATAAAAAAAATAATTAATTCTTTCCTTATAAATTAATTACTCATAAAGTTATGAAAATTAATTATGAATAGCATTCAGTAAAAAGCCACCCATCTAAAGGAATTAACTACTCCCTATATATATATATATATATATATATATATATATATATATATATATATATATATATATTTATCCCCAATCTTAATCCCTAAAAATGGAATTCCTAAATTGTATTTCAAAGAGATATTTAGTTTGCTAATGCAAGCTTTAGAATCAGGATTCAAATAAGATATAGTTTGAATAGGGTTTATTTCACCATTTTAGGGGTGGAAATTTATAAAATTCATTTTAGTCTGTATGAAATGTATAGACGAATCCGAAACGAAACAACAGCACTAGTAAGACAAACAAAAAATCATCAATGGAAAATTTTCTCAAAGCGAATGGAGAATGACTATTATGAACTTCAAAAATAAATCTGGCGCTTTATTAGAACTCAAAGAAAAGAGATCAATGAGTTAGTCGAAACAAATCAGATAGCAAGAAAAACCTGGGTAAGTATTTAACGAAACTATATAAATCAGAAGAATTTGAAATTGAACTAATTACACCCGAAATAGTAACGAACGACAACGTACAAATTGAGACAGCCGATGTAAATACAGCTCTTTGAAAGCTAAAGAATAGGAAGAGCCTAGTGCAAGATGGCATCCCAAATGAATTACTTAAATATGGCGGCCAATGTTTCATCCAGCAGTTAACATTTCTCATTCGAAAAATCCTCTACCAACACAGAATACCCGATGAATAGCGAATTAGCATCACTATTCTTATGTTTAAAAAAGGAGATAAGAAATTGCTCTCAAACTACAGAGGTATAAATCTCTTAAGCACTACACTGAAACTTGCAACAAAATTATAATAAACAAAATTAATAACTTAACACGTTCAGCAGATGAACAGCAAGGATTTAGATCGGGTAGATCCTGCACAGACGCGGTTTTTGTCATAAGACAGATAACAGAAAAATCAGTTGAATACAACAGACCGGTCTACAAGTGTTTTATTGATTTGGAAAAAGCGTTCGATTGGGTTCAGTTGAAAGACGTTATACACCTTCTTTGCAACAGGCAAATTTCACATAACCTTATGAAAATCATAGAAAATATATATGAAGCAAATCAGATTCAAGCAAAAATAAATGGAGTCCTTAGTGAACCAATAGCTGTGGGCCGTGGTATTCGACAGGGGGATTCCTTGAACCCTCTTCTTTTGAACATCATTATGGATGAAATAATAAGAAATGTACGTTTATTGAAAGGATACAGAATGGGCGACCAGAAGATTACTGTTCGGTGCTACCCCGATGACGCCGTACTGATGGCTGAGAGTAAAGACGATCTACATCGACTATTATATTGATTTAACGGCACTGCAAAATCATTTAATATTATGATATCAGCCCAGAAAACTAAATGCATGACAACGTCAAAAACACCATTAACGAGTAAATTGGAAGTTAAAGGCAAAGATATCCAGCAAGAAATGAAATGTAAGTATTTAGACATAGAAATCTCAGGTTATGGTGATGTTGAGGCAGAGGTAAAAGAACAGACAACTAGGGCAACAAGAATAGCAGGATATTTAAATGACACAATATGGAGGAAAAATAGAAAACAAATCAGGAATTTACAAGGCAATGGTGAAACCAACTATGACATTTGCCGCAGAAACTCGACCTGACAGCGAAAACTAAACAACTACTAGAAACAACCATGAGAGGACATCATGAAATAACTGGAAAAATGCTCTTGGACAGAGAGAGAAATGAATATATAAGAAGAACATGCAAGGTAGAAAACGTTGATGAGTGGGTGCTGGATAGAAAAAGGGAATGGAACGAGCACATCAGCAGAATGGACGACAGAAGAATAGTCAAAATTGCACGCGACAAATCACCGTTAAGTCGCAGGAGTTTGGGACGTCCCCGAAAACGATGGAGTGACAACTTAGGATTGCAATAGGCAGAGAGACGACGAAGAGAAACAGGCGGTTCGCCTATATTAAAGAAGGAAGAAGAAGATTTTGGTCTATCGAAAATTCATTAATTCTAAAATTGAAAAGTACTATTTTAAGACGTTATTTTTAAGGACATCATAAACATGAAAGATGAATTACGATATATCACAGATGAATGGGAATTAGAAACTGACTTCTCGAACTTTTTTGCACAAAGGTGTAACAGGGTAGTCTAACACTTCGAAATGGTAGATTTCTACTACATGCCACTCATACTTAATGTTCCTGACTGTATTATTATTGATACCACATTTCTTAGAAAAAATTATACCGATATCCTTTAACTTAATTTCTTAAATTAATGTACAACTAAGTTTTTGACCGAGTTAAGAAAATATACAGTTTAAATGAAAATTTAAAAAAAAACGCTTTTAGCGATGAACTTTGAGGGTAATTATGACCCTCTAAAAATTCAATTCTGGACGTAAAAAGAATACATGAGGCATATTCTACAATGTATTACAACATATCACAAAATAGCGGAATCAGCGGACTGACTTCGTGAACTTTTTTAATGATAACTTTTAAGGAGGTAATTTAACCCTACGAAATGATAGATTCTCACTACATGCTACTCATATTTAATGTTCTTGATGATTTGTATTATTGTTTGCAATGAATTTTGTAGAAAAAATATACTTTTCGTTTATTTTCAAAAAATTGAAAAAAGTGTAGTTAATCCCATGATTCATTTTATTGTGAATAAGGTCGATTCTTGTCAGTTTAATTTTTAAATTCATGTACAACTAAAAAGTTTTTTACCGAAATAAGTAAATTTAAAAGTTTATTAAATGCAAACAGCGAAAAAAAAATAACGTTTTTTACCCCTATAAAAAATATAAAGCAAACCCTTCGTAAACCTAATAATATGCAAGTGACTGTTCAGGGAAATTTTATCAATCGATTGTGGGAAAACTATTATTAGGAAGAATCTGAAAATTTGATTAAAGTCTCACGGTTTTGGACATGTTTAAATTTTTATGTCAAAAATTGCTTTTGCGGACCAAAACTTAACTACAAATTTTTCCTATAAGAATGTCTTTATTATTTAATTTTGGTCAGTTTTCTTGTAAACAAAGATCAACTCTAAAAGGCTTTTTGTAACATTTTGAAAATTATTAGTAAAGAATGGTCAAAAAAGAAGAATAAAAATTATATTTAAGAAATCATCAAAAGTCAATTTTCTCCAATCGAAAGAACCTATTTTTAAAATTTTATCATATTAAGCAATAAAAATAAGGGTGACTTTGTATAAGATTGTCTATTCCAAAAATTTGTAGTTTTCAGAATATTGGCAATTCAATATTTTTCTATTGTAAAAATTTTATAAGGCTTTTAAGTTTTGTTATTAGTTGGCCACGACGGCGAGACGTGGCGAAAATAAAACAATCGAACCGTACAGAATTGTCACTATTTCTTGCCATTTGACATTCATTAATAGTAATCAGGCCGGGGCAATTAAATTACACGCACGAAGATTATTGAAACTTATTTATTATTTATGAAGAATATAATAGTTATTTCAAGAGCATGTGATACATTCGCGATCCGATATTCGCAGAAACAGAAACCAACACCACTAAGTGTTAAAAGGATTATAGAAAACTTCAAGAACTTTGGATCTATAAAAGCAAAAAGAAATAGAAATAAACCAGTTCTTAATAATGAAAATATTTAAACTACAATTTTAGGATATTTTGCCGCATATCCGACAATATCTACAATGCAGATAGCATTAGAGTCTGGATTATCTCAAACATCAGTTTTAAGGATTTTATGGAAACAAAATTTTCATCCCTATGTATATCCCATAGTACAACATTTAAAAGGCACTGACTCTCCACGAAGCGTAGAGTTCTGTCAATTTATTTTACTTCGGTCACAAAGAAATGCCGGATAATATTATTTGGTCGGACGAAGCCAAATTCACAAAAAATGGATTGTTTAATTAACGCCCTTCTCGCTATTAGAGCGACTCAAACGTACAGCCATTTAGAAAATTAAATTTTTAAGAGTCTTGGCAGTTTAACATGTATTGTGCGATAAGAAATCACGGCGTCGTCGCCCTAGAATTCTACCAAGATAATCTGAATGGTAAGTTAGCCATTTTTGAAGACTTCTAGATACAAAATACGTTTTTGAACTTATAAGTGAGCGCTACTTCGACATTTTGAGAAATTTTGAAGTGAACTATTTAGATAACTTGCCGCTGGCTGATCATAGAAATCTATTTTATCATCATGATGGGGCGCCTCCACATAATAGTCATTTAGTTAACAATTATCTGCAAAACTTGTTTTATGATCAATAGATAGCCAAGAATGGGCCACATATTTGACCTCCTCGGTCACCCAAGCTATCAGTACTTAGTTTTTTTATTTGGGGGACAATCAAAAATAAAGTGTAGAACACCACAGTATGAAAAATTACATGCAGCGCGTCAGAATAGCATTTGAAGGACTTAATCCTCAATTAGTAAGAAGAGCCACCCACGAAGAGTTCCTGCTTGGGTGTGAAAAATGTTTGGATGTTCAAAGGCGTCAATTTGAACATTTACTCAAATAATTTTTGAATATTTTATTAACAACTGGTTTATTTCTATTTCTTTTAGCTTTTATAGATCCAAAGTTCTTAAAGTTCTTTATAATTTTTTTAACAGTTGGTGGTGTTGGTTTCTGTTTCTGCGAATATCGGATCGCGAATGTAACGCATGTTCTTGAAATAACTCTATCACATTCTCCATAAATAATAAATAAGTTTAAATAATCTTCAAGCGTGTAATTTAATCACCCCGGCATGATTATTATTAGTGAATGTCAAATGACAAATGCTTTGTCGCCAGAACTGTTTAACCTTGCACTGGAGAAAGCCGTAAGAACAGTATCAGTTGACGCGGAGGTTTTTGGGCCAAGTGGCCCTAAACTTATTTTAGCCTACACGAATGATATGGGCGCGATAGGAGAAAGCACAGTCAGTGTGAAGAAAAACTTCATAAAGATTGAAAAAGAAGCTCAGAGAATAGGGCTCCGAATAAATGAAGGAAAGACCAAATACATGCATGTCTCCCGCAACCCCGCCCGAAACAGAATCAGGCAGAACGTCACTATGGATGACTATAATTTTGAGCATGTGCCAATTTTGAACTACCTGGGCGCAGTGAAAACGGCAAGAAATAGTGACAATTCTGCGGGGTCGATTTGTTTTATTCTCGCCACGCCTCGCCGTCATGGCCACCTAATAACAAAATGTAAAAGCCGTATAGCATTTTTACAATAGAAAAATATTAAATTGCCAATATTTTGAAAACTGTAAATTTTTGGAATAGACAACCTTATATAAAGTTACCCTTATTTTTAATACTTAATATGATAAAATTTTAAAAATAGGTGCTTTCTCTTTGAAAAAATTAATTTTAGCGATTTTTTAAATATAATTTGTATTCTTCTTTTTTGGCCACTCTGTATTAATATTTTTAAAAATATCATAAAGATTACTAAAGTCGATCTTCGTCTACAAGAAAACTAACCCAAATTAAATTACAAAGACTTCCTTATAGGAAAAATTTATAATTAAGTTTTGGTACGCAAACGTCATTTTTGACATAAAAATTTAAATATATCCAAAACGGTGAGATTTAGGTATAAAACATTGTATATAAAATATGTCTAGAATTTTACGTAGAAATCAAAAATGTAATAATATATAGAGTATTCCGTTTAAAATAAGCAAGTTCACATCTACTTCCGGGATAACTGGAAGTACAGCCATCTTGAAAATATTTTAGCCGGCTGTCCCCCATACACTGTTAAATTTTCAGATTCTTCCTAATAATAGTTTTCCCACAATCGATCGATAAATTTCCCGGAGAATCACCCTACACACTAAAAATCAACCATTTAAATTGTAATTGAAAAAAAAAACTTTTTAGCGATGAAATTTCCCTTTGAGAAAAAATGCTGAGGCACACAGACGCATCAGTTATCATAGAGTTCTGTTATTCCTTTAAAGTATATCAAATTTCTAATGAACAATATTAATATTTACACGCATTTTAGAAAACAACTTAGTTTTTCTCCACAGATTAAGAACACGCTTTAGATATTTTTCTTTTAAAATGCTTAATATAATTTTTCTAAGTTCAGTTCTATTCGGAAGCATTTGTTTCTCTTTTAAAAAAAAAAACATATTTTTTTCCAATTAGTTTTTAATTCTCGAAACTACTAGAGTATTTTTAACTTAACAGATCCTCACGTTAGTAATAAAAAGTATTTTACTACAATTTATTCCCGTAATAACCCAAATTACGCTGTAACGAACGAATAGGTTTATTTCTAAAAAACCCAAACTTTATTACTGTAATAAATTAAATAATGGGAATTGCGAAACGCGTTACACATATTTTTCATTATTGTATTTATATTATGACTTTTGCTGATATCTTTATGTTTTATTGATAATTTATATTTTTTTAATTTTCATCCAATTTAAATACCACCAAATCAAAACAATAATTAACAGTTCTTATAGATATGTATCGTTGAAATTTGTATTTAAATAATCTTGTGGCACGACATTGACCGCACAATACGTATACACAAAATGTCTCAATTTATTTTTTTATAAAAACAAGTTCTTGATAATTTAAACAATAAAAATTTCCACTAATTTAAATAGTGTTGCAAGGTTTTACAATGTGTTCTAATTGGATGAAATATTTGACTAAAATAAGCACGTGTAAACGCAAAAGCTAAGCACGGTCAGAGTATAACATATCTTACTATTACTTTTGATAGACATTATTGCATAAAAGTATAGAAAACCTCCGAAAGATGTACAAATCGTGATATTTCAATATGTGTCCACGGATGAGGTACCGCACTCGACTAAACTAAAATATTTTTGATTTTTCGAGGAAAAATTATTCTTGATAAAAAATTTTGCTTCCTTAGAATTTCAAAAACAGTAATCAAAGTTACGATAACGTATATAGGGTGTTCAAAATATTCAAAAATGTAGAATTATTCTTAAATAAAATACTGTTATTTGTAATTTTATTACAAATTTTACTTAACTAAGTCGTAAATGGACGTGGAGAAGTCCAGACCACCGAACAAAGAATGAAATAGATTATATTATTACCAACAAAAAATATATTGTGTCCAATGTGACAACCTTAAACAAATTCGACCTGGGTAGTAATCACAGACTCGTTCGATTAAAAAAAAAAACATCAACATTAAAAAAGGAAGGAACAAACTTATTAAACTCCAACGTTTTCCGATATCGGAGGAATTAAAACAAAATAAAGAAACATATCAGGAGTATATCAAAAGAAAATTTACACCATTGGATAAACTTAATATATTGACGATAGACGAACTGGAAAATAAAATCCAAAAAGATATCCAAACTGTAATAAAAGAAATCTGCACTGTTAGAAGACAAATCAACAGTAAATTATCACAACAAACCAAAGACCTGATAAATTAATGAAATAACATGGAAAAAGGCACAGCAGACTACGTATATTTAAAGAAAAAAATCAGAAAAAAAAATTGGACAAGATATCAGGAAGCATAACACGGAAAGGATTAGAACGATCTTGAAAAACAACAAAAATATGAAGGTATTAAAATCCATAAACTCAATTGGTAAACGAAATATAAAGCAACTTAAAGATTAAGAAAGAGAAACAAAAAATGGACGAAGCGAAAAGCCTAACATCGTAGAAGAGTGCTGTTCAAATTTGTACACTTCAGTTAACCCAAAACCAGACATCAAGCTCCCCAATGTTACAAATATTGGTTTAGAAGAAATACCTGACATCACAATCAAAGAGTTGAAACATGTTGTGTCACAAATAAAGCCTGATCGGGCCCCAGGTGAAGATGGTATATCTAAAGAAATGTTGGAACTCGGAGAGTCCGCAACGCTACATTCAATGAGTATTCTTTTAAATAAATGTCTTCAAAACGGTAAAATCCCTAATAACTGGCAAAACGCCCGAGTCATTCTTCTGTACAAAAAAGGCGACAAATTAAACATCGAAAATTATCTCCCCATAAGTCTTCTGCCACATCCGTAAAAATTGCTTACAAAGATTATAAATAATAGACTTACAACAAATTTGACTCCCATCAAGCTCCAGAACAAGCCGTTTCGAAAGAGCTTTAGTACAGCAGAGCAGATACAGAACTTCAAATTACTAATTGAAAAATACACCGAATATAATATTCAAATCCATCTAGCATTTTTTGATTATAGCAATGCTTTTGACTCTGCCGAGCTATGTGGCATATCTCAAGCATGGACAATGCAAGGATTGACTCCAGATATGGAAATCTTTTGAAATATATTTACGATAAAGTCACACTGCAAGTAAAGATAAGAGAGAACCTAGAAACACAGAAGATAAATATTGGTCGAGGGGTGTGGCAATGAGATACAATTTCCCCTAAACTCTTTACTTTAACATTGGAAGATATCTTTAAGCAACTAAACTGGGAACATAAGGGCATTAGCATTGATGATAGATACCTCAACCATCTATGTTTCGTAGATGGTATGGTATTAATAAGTAAAGATATAGACAAGTTCCAGAAAATGCTCTTTGAGTTGAAAAATGCTTCAGAGAAAGTTGGATTAAGCATGAACTTAGCAAAAACCAAATTAATGTTCCCAGAAGATACGCCACTTTAGGTAGGAAAGGACAAAATACAAAGAGTCGAGGAATATGTGTATTTAGGCCATCTAGTTAGACTTGGGAAAGAAAACCAAGAAGCAGAAAAAAAAATAGAAGAATTAGAATGTCATGGGCAGCCGTCGAAAGATTAAGATACGCACTTAAAAAGCCCAATATTCCCATTAATTTGAAAAGAACAGTATCAGACTCGTACGTTCTCCCAGTAATGACTTATGGATTGGAGACAACCACATTAACAGTTAAAGCAACCAATAACCTGCGTACTACACAGCGAGCAATAGAAAGAGTCATGCTGGGAATAACCGAATAAGGAACGAAGAAGTAAGAAGAGGCACAAAAGTAGAGGCTGTGATAAAATGTATTGCTACTTTGAAATGGACCTGGGTGAAACACGTCGCTAAGTAAGACTATACAAGATGGACAAAACATATATTGCAATGGAGACCTAGGTCGTTAAAAAGAAGTATCGGAAGACCCCCAAAAAGATTGATCGACGACATAAAAAGAAAAGCAGGTAGAAAATGGCACCGGATTGCACAAAATAGGTTAGAATGGAAGAGACTCTCCTTTAGTCCTATGTCAAGGAGTGAACCAAATTGGGCTGCTAGAGAGAGAGAGAGAGAGAGAGAGAGAGAGAGAAGGTATTCCGAAATTCCGTAGTTTAATAAAAAAAAATTATTAATTTACGTAATATTTCGAAACCTTAACAATCAATTGGAAATAAAAAGATAATTTTTTCACATATTGGCCTCCTACTAGTACACATATTTCTAATCTTTTTCTAAATTCTTCGTACACTGATGCAATCATATGTGCATTTATAGTTACAACAACAACTTCCACAATTTTTTCATTAAGTAGGTCAATATTTTCATTAAAAGCATGGTTGTAAACTTTGTGCTATAAGTAAACTCATAGAAAATAATCTAATAAGATTAGATCAGGCTACCGAATAGGCCTGTCTACGAGTCAAAACTCTCTTATCCTGGAGGTGAATGTTAGCCCAGTTTATCACTCATAATGTAGAGTGAGCAGGACATTCATTTTGTTGAAAAATAAGGTTTCTTCTAAACTCATCCTCCAATTCGGTCATAACAAAATTGGTTAAAATTTTTATTTAAATTTTCTACTAAAGAATAAAGTTCGATTATTCTATCACACATTACACCGCACCAAATATTAACTTTCGTGACTTGTAAAAGTTGCCTCATCTTAAAATATAATGTTCCTATAAAAGAATCTATTAACTAAATTTTTTTCACGTATTTTTCAACAAAACGCCAAGCATTATTTTCATCTTGTAATTTGTCAATAGATTTTAGTTTGATACTTGCTAACTCTACCTAAGGTGTCTGCTCTTTTCCGAAAGAATCATTTAGGGTCTTGTTGTACTGAGTCAAAAACTACGAAGGAGGCACCGTCATCATGCTTTTTTACCTTTTTGATAGTCTTTTTACTAAGTAAATCTGCTGTTCTAAGTATTTTTTGTCAAAACACAAATAATGTCTCTTATGTTGACACTGACAGACAAGTATCCATTGTCGAATTATATCGAATGTTTATTACAATGACTTACTTCACAAATTTTATTACTTGGTAAAAATTAACTTTAATTTTTTTATTAAACTAAGTATTTAGGCTTAGTTTCTGTTTCGGAACAATTTAGTTAAATAATATTTTTTAAAATTACAAATAAGAGTATTGCATTTAAGATTATTTCTTAATTTTTGAATACTTTGAACACACTTTGATCACTGTTTTTGAAATCCAAAGGCAAGCAAAACTTTTGATCAAAAATTATTTTTCCTCAAAAAATCAAAAATAATAAAGTTTAAGTGGACACATTGTATACTAAATAAATGCATTTAAATACGTTATATTTTAATGGTAATTAAAACAAATAACACTCTAACAGAGGAAATCCCTCTATCCATAGGAATAAGACAGGGTGATAGCCTAAGTCCAACACTTTTCAATGTAATCAGGAACGAAATCATTGATGAGGTAAAAAGCACAAATATTGGGTACCCAATGGGACACAACACCGTTCAGATTATATGCTTTACAGACGGGGTTGCTTTGACAGCAGATAGCGAGGACAACTTACAGAGAATGCTTTTCCATCTCAATCGAACAGCCAAACAGTATAATATGAAGATATCTGTGGAGAAAACCAAAGCAATGGTAATAGCAAAAGAACCGGTAAGATGTAAACTAATGGTTGATGACAAACATATCGAACAGGTTGGGAAGTTTAAATACCTAGGAGCACATATAACAAGTAACAGGGCAGTAACGGAACAAGTACGCACACAGGCCAACAAAGCGGCCATGATATCAGGCCAACTAAGAGACATAATCTGGAACAATAAACATATGACGGTTGAGAGCAAAGCAAGAATTTACAAGGTCTGTGTAAGACCGATACTGACCTACGGCGCAGAAACAAGAAATGAAACCACAAAGACAAAACAAATTATGAGAACCACAGAAATGAAAACGCTGAGAATGATCACGGGAACAAGTTTAAGAGATAGAATAAGAAACGCAAAAATACGTGAGGACAGCGGAGTGGGGGATGTTGTGAAGTGGGTTCGAAAGCGTCGTAGGCAGTGGAGAGACCATGTGGAACGAATGGACGATGACAGACTAGCAAGAACCGTGATGAGAGAGAAACCAAACACCAAACGGCCGCCCAAAAGATGGAGAGACAGCTGGATTTCGACCTCAAACGAGGATCGATGAGGCATTGTATAGATAACAGAACTTGGTTCTACATAGAAGAAGCAGAAGAAGAAGAAGATATTTTAAATTATGAAAGTACGACTACAGTTATTGTGACCTGTGATTTTATTGTTGTAAAGTGTTCATTTTGTCATCCCTACCATACATCGATGGTAAGATTGGTAACTTCCTTCTAACAAAATGGCGGACCAAAAATGGTCACTTTTTTTGGTTTCTCCAGTTTGTCTCGAAAACTCAAGGTTGTATGAAGAAATATTCAACACAAAAGTTGTAGAAAATTGAAAAATCTATTGACTCGTATAATTAAAGTTATAGGTGGCGCTACTAGTTATCGAGAAATGATTTTTTTATATTTTAAAGAAAATGATATTTTTTTTACGAATTATCGTCTTGAAATTAAAGAAAAATAGAAATATTGTGCACCGAAAAAAGTATGCTAAACCCGTAATCTGTACATTGAATAGTGTCTGAGAAAATGAAATTAAAAGTTGAAAGTTTAACATCGATTGTTCGCTTTCCTAATTAAGATACATAGATCAGTCTTATGCCAGATATATTTTTTAAAAAATTTAATTCGAAGTCGAGAAATTTAGAAAAAACAAGTTTTTGAATCCAAAATATTGCAAAACCTTGTTCCTAGTGAACTTGAAATTTTCTTAACATGTTCCTGAAATTTAGATGCATCATTTCCGATTTCCGGGAAAAAAATGTTCACACACACTTTAAAAAAAAAATCGAAACGTCTCGGCTAATGAATATTAAGAGCTGAAACGAAGGGAAGATATTTTTGATTACTCGTACTTCATCTGAATATTTTTCGGTTTCGTAAAAAACATCGTTGCAAATGATATAAAGCTCCAAAAAGCGACCACAATTTATCCGACGCTGTTCAAATCAGAGCAAGTCACAGTGAATTTGATAATTTAATACGCAATGAGAATAATGATGTAATAAGCAATGGCGATGATAATATAATAATTGGCAGAAAGAGAAGGTTGAATAATGATTAATTTATGTATTATTATATTTTGTATTACATATGTATTTATTTTTGTAAGAATTAAATAATTAATAAATATTAAATTAAAACATCAGTGTTCATTATATTGATATAATATATAACTTCTTCTGAAATTCGGAAGCAGCACATGTAGTGCGCGCGCCTGTAACGCGGCCACCCGCTCACTAGATGTACCCATGCGACTTGAATCCCAGCGGACTCAAGATTGCGGTCGCTTTTTGGAGCTCTATATATTTTTAAGGGATAGTTCTTGCGAAAAATCGATAAAAATTGCAGAAAAATGATAAATTTGAAATGGTTATATCTCAGCCAAATATGATAGAAAAAAAAATTTCAAAAATTCATTTTAACCGGTGAAATGCCAGCTTTTTCTTTTCTGAAATAATGCCTAACATCTATATCTACTCAGAAAAAACTTATGGACAAAAGTTTGAAAAAAAAAATTTTAATTTTTAATTTTTTTCCCCTTGGTGTATTGCATATATTTTGCAGAAAAAAATTTTTTTTTTGACCTTCTAAGAATAAGTTTCTATAGGAAATTCATTTCTCTACAAAAAAGTCTTATAAAGGGTGTTTTTATAGAGGTATAAAACTTTAAGTTGGCAACACTTTTTTAACTGGCAGCCATTTTGTCAGCTGTCAAGTAATTTATGTTTAGTTTGGTTTGGCATTTCAACATGAATAGACTGACGCCTGAACAACGCTTCCAAATTGTGTAAATTTATTTTGAAAATCATGGTTCTGTTCGAAATACGTATCGCGCACTACGTCCATTTTACGGTCAACATAATCGTCCATCAGAGCAATTAATTCGATTAACTATGGAACGTTTTCGCACCACGTTTACCCTAAATGATAATACGCATCCACAGAGACGTCGTACAGTGCGTACAGAAGAAGTCATTGCTGCTGTAGAGCGTAGCGTAGAGGAAGACCCGAATCAGTCTATCCGCCATCGTGCACAGGAATTGAGTATGTGTCCATTCACTTTATGGAAGATTTTGCGGAAAGATCTTGATTTGCGTGCCTACAAAATTCAACTCGTGCAAGAATTGAAGCCACACGATCACCTAGCAAGGCGTAGATTCGGTGAATGGGCCCAAAACAAGATTGCCGTTGATCCCGATTTTTATAAGCGAATTTTATTTAGCGATGAAGTTCACTTTTGTTTGAATGGATACGTCAATAAACAAAACTGCCGTATTTGGAGTGACAATAATACTTAAGTGTATGTTGAGACACCGTTACATCCAGAAAAACTGACTGTTTGGTGTGCTTTATGGGCTGGTGGAATCATTGGTCCGTACTTCTTTAAAAACGATGCTGGTCAGAACGTTACAGTCAATGGTGACCGCTATAGAGCCATGATTACTGACTTTTTCGTTCATCAATTGAACAACCATGATGTGCAGGAACTGTGATTTCAACAAGACGGCGCAACATGTCACACAGCTCGTGCCACAACTGATTTATTGAAGGAAATGTTTGGTAACCGCATAGTTTCACGTTTCGGACCCGTGAATTGGCCTCCAAGATCGTGCGACTTAACGCCGCTAGACCATTTTCTGTGGGGATATGTGAAGTCGCTAGTCTACGCCGATAAGCCTGAAACGATTGATCACTTGGAGTACAACATTCGCCACGTCATTGCCGATATGCGGCCACAAATGTTGGAAAAAGTCATCGAATATTGGACCTCCAGATTAGACTACGTCCGAGCCAGCTGTGGCGGTCATATGCCAGAAGTCATATTTAAATTATAATGCCAGAAGGTTATCTTTCGAATAAAGTAAATTTCATGTCAATTTAAAAAATTCATCTTTGTTTTATTCCATTTAAAAGTTCTATACCTCTATAAAAACACCCTTTATCTCAGCCAAATATGAGAGAAAAAAAAATTTTCAAAAATTAATTTTACCAGATAAAATGCCAGCTTTTCCTTTTCTGAAATAATGCCTAACACCTATATCTACTCAGAAAAAAGTTATGGACAAAAGTTTGAAAAAAAATTTTTTTAATTTTTTATATTTTTCCCCTTGGTGTATTGCATTTATTTTGCAGAAAAAATAATTTTTTTGACCTTCTAAGAATACGTTTCGATAGGAAATTCATTTCTCTACAAAATTCTTCTATTTATGTACTAAAAATGCATAGTTTTTGAGTAATTTTTGAAAAACTGAAAAAGTTCTATTTTCAGTTTTTCCGTTCACAAAAATGCGCCCCTGAATTTAGTAACACTTTGTGATTTTATCATATTTGAGTGCCAGAGAAACGTATTCAATCATCAAAATGCTGTTTCTAATTTGTTCGTTATTACCTCGTTTTATTCCTTATACTCAAAATAAGTCTATAATAACATTTCAACTTCTCTAGTTATTTCATCAGTTCTTTTTTGCACCGAATTATTTCCCCAAGAAATTTTTCTTGCATTTTTATGATAAAGAACCGGCAAGATTATTCTTTAACAATTGTTTCTTGCCATTAACAATGAAATATTTTACGAAACCAGTTGATTATCTTTAGTACAGGCGACAGGCAAATTTTTCTGACAAACCAACCTACCTCGCTGATTTTTTGCACTAGCTTTAAATCCGCCATCAGTGCCCCAAATACGTAAAATTCTATATCTCAAGGACATGTGGAGAGGCGAACAGGTGCAAAATATGTTTTTCAATTTTTCTGGCTCCTGTTGAAATTACGACAGATGTAGTACCAGCGTAGAGGGCACTTTGAGCACTACAACTTTGCCCCTCATGGCTTTTGTCGTAACTGTATCGGTTATGGATTGGGGAGGTGAGGCAAACTTTTTTCGCAGCAATTTTTTTTTATTCATTGTAACGTCCTTTTACTATTTTAATCATTTTCTAATAATTTTATCCCTTTAGGTATTTACTAACGACGATCATTAGACCCAGGAGAATGAGGCTGGAAAAAAATCGCCACGGACTTGGACTCGAGCCAGATACGACACGAAAGAAAGCAGCGTCCAAAAATTTGCTCAAATTAATATCCTGCAGGCATAAAATGCTTAGCTGCTTCTAAGAACTGCGCGGAAGAAGCATGTAAAAATATGTCAACAATTTCAGATGCAGCGCTGAACGAGGATAAATATGACGATGATTACGTGTTCAGTTTTAATGACACCACTGAAAACAACGAAAAAAAAACCGAAGAAAACCAGGGGGAGTGTTAAAAAATCGAAACGGAAATTGATGGCACCGAACCAAGATCAAAACGAATTCGAAGATCCGACAGTAGAAGCAACGAAAGAATCGTGGAATATACCTATTGCTCCTAAAATGTTTGCCCCCACCTTTCAGTTACAACAAAACTTATGGAGGCAAAGTTGTAGCGCTCAAAGTGCCTTCTACGTTGGTACCATCACTTCTTTCGTAACTTCAACGTCAGCTGAGGAAATCGAAAAAATATTTTTTCACCTGTTCGCCTCCTAAAAAACGTTTTAGGAAATTAAACCGATAGGTAATTATTTGTAGATGAATATCTAAATCCAGATTTTAAATTTTCAACACTGTAATGTCAAAGACAATTTTTGCCACGGTTCCAATAGTTTTTCATAAACTGTTCACCTTGATATTATGATATATCAGATATAACTGACGCATAAAGATTATTGAAAGGCATATAATAAGTAATGAGACTACTTGCTAGGCCCCTGGCGCACTCGCAGTGTAAACAAGTCATTACAAGCTTGTTTATATGTATTATCCTTTCAGGCAAAGAAAAGCAAAGAATATATACGAACAATTTATTTCTTGCAAATACCACTCTGGTTCTCTCTCCATAAGCGTTTCGACAACCTTATGGTCTCATCAGTGGAACTGTATCGAACCGAGAGCAACATTCGCAGGAAACAACTACTATATAAAATACAAATTCCAAGGTATGTCGGTAGAATATTAAAAAACCTGCCACATACCAACTTCGACGTCAGACTGAAAAATATCGCCAGTCGAACGACATCTATGAATCACCGGAGTAGTGAGAAATTTTTAAAAAATCTAAAGAAAGCCATCTGCCGTATTTAAATGGTTGTTTATATGTATTATCCTTTCAGGCAGAGAAAAGGAAAGAATATATACGAACAGTTTATTTCCTGCAAATATCACTCTGATCCTTTCTCCATACCCGTTTCGATCAACTTATCGTCTCATCGGTGGAACTGTATGGAACCAAGAGCAAAATTCGCAGGAAACAACTGCTACATAAAATATAAATTCCAAGATATGTCGGTAGGATATTAAAAAATCTGCCACCTGTGGACTTCGATGTCAGACTGAAAAATATCGCCAGTCGAACGACATCTATGTATCACGGAGTAGTGCGTGAATTGCATAATGGTTGTCATTATTAACCGACTTCTAAAAGAAGGAGGTACACAATTCGTCGACTATGTATTTTTTTTGTACATACGATTACTCCGGAACGGCTGCACCGATTTGAATGAATTTTTTTACGTTATATTCAGGAAGTTGCTGCGGTGGTCCCATATTTTTTTTATGAAATTGGTGCAATAAAATCCAAGATGGCGCTTGCAATATGGCGGCTAAAAAAATTAATTTTGTCCGATTTTCTCCAAAATTGGTGCGGAGAAATTTTCGGGGTTGTACCCAACGAATCTGGAGTTATTTTTAAACAATTTCTAATAGCGGATCCAATATGGCGGACAAAAAAATTTATTTTTGTCCGATTTTCTCCAAAATTGGTATGAAGAAGTTGCACATAACGAATTCAAAACATTTTTTAAAAATTCAATATGGTGGATCCAATATGGCGGACAAAAAAATCTATTTTGTCCGATTTTCTCCAAAATTGGTACGGGGAGTTTTCGGAATCGCACATGACGAATCTAAAATAGTTTTTAAAAAATTCAATATGGCGGATCCAATATGGCGGACGAAAAAATTAGTTTTGTCCGATTTTCTCCAAAATTGGTATGGGGGAGTTTTCGGGATCTCACATAACGAATCTGAAATTATTTTTAAAAAATTCAATATGGCGGATCCAATATGGTAGATAAAAATTAATTTTGTCCAATTTTTTTCAAAATTTATATGATAGCACATTACGAATTTGATATTATAAAAAAAAATTAAATATGGCGGATCTAAGATGGAGGATTAAAGATTCTACATCTCTCGATTTTGTCTAAAGTCAGTATTGGGGGATTTTTGTTAGTGTTAATCACGATATTAAAATATTTTTTGAAAAACTCAATCTGGCGGATTCAATATGGTGTCTTAAAAATTTTACATGTACGACTTTCTCCATAACTGATATAGGGGGTTCTTGAGGGTGTAAATTATGAATTTAATAGTATTTTTTCTGGATTCAATATGGCGAACGCAATATAGCTGACTAAAAATTTTACATTTTTCAATTTTGTTCAAATGTGGAACTGAATCGTTTTTGCGGATGTAAATAGCGAATATAAAATTATTTTAAAAAAATCTAATATGTCAGATGCAATATGACCGTTTAGAAATTTTAAATTTCTGGATTTCATCTAAAATTGGTACTAGGGGGCTTTGAAGGGTTTAGATTTAGATTAGATTAAGACGTTAAAATTATTTTTTTGTAATTCAATATGGCGGATTCAATATGGTGGTTTGAAAATTTTACCTTATTCGCATTTTTTCAAATTTGGTATTAGGGGATTAGGGGGTGGTGTATTACGAATATGAAGTTAATTTTTTCCAACTATTAGGTTGATAAGATACAATATAAAGGGCTAAATATTTTACATTTTCCGGTTTCATCTAAAATGGATATTACGGGGTTCTTGGGGCGTATACAAACTCAATATGCAATAAAAAATATATCGGGCTCGATATTGGAAGGTTTTGGGGCCTATATTACCAATCTAAAATTAATTTGAAATTTAAGACAGTGGATTAAATATTTGTTTGACACAATTTCATTGGTATTTGGAGAACTCTAAGAATCAAAGAATTTTTAGTGATTCATTTTAGGGTAATTTACAACTTTGAATAAAATGGGTACTTTTTTGCCACCTTGGAGTCATTGCGAGATACACGAATCTCGATTAGCACTTAGTTCAAATAATTTATGAATGTCATAATGAATTCAAAACTAAACATCGAAAAATAAAATTTTATAAAAAAATTTAACCGACTTCTAAAAGTGCGCTAAAAAGTGAAAATAACTATAAATTTTTATATGAAATTGAAATTTTTGAAGTCGGCTTCAAATTATTTCTAAATGAAACAAATAACTACTAATATATACAAATTATGCTAAGAAAGCCGACTCCAAAAATTTCAATTTCATATAAAAATTCATAGTTATTTTTCACTTTTTACCGCATTTTTTAAGAAAAATTTTATTGAAGTCGGCGCCAAATTATTTTTAAATTAAATAAATAACTACTAGTAGATACAAATTATGGTTAGAAAGCAATTACAAATAAAGTATTTTTAATCTGTATATGCGAATCACATTTTGTCAGGTATTAGTTTGGCGCCGACTTGAAAAATTTCAGTTTCATATAAAAATTTATAGTTATTTTTCACTTTTTAGCGCACTTTTAGAAGTCGGTTCAATTTTTTTATAAAAATTTTATTTTAATAATTACAAATAAATGTCACAGAATTAAAACGAATTATAATGCCAAATTTTATTTTGGAAAAATTTGTGAGACAACAATGATTTCAAATTTTACCTTAATAGTTCGGGCGCTAAGGTGGGCTTTTACCTTGTCTATTTATAAGTGCTCTGATCAGCCATATCGATTATACTCTTTATAAGAAACGTCTTGAATTTTTAATTTTTAAAGCATATTAATTAGAAAAAATATTATACACAAATTAGTGTAAAACATTGCAAAATAAAATTCCGCCCTAACTAAATCGATTATAACTCAGCCTCTAGAAGTCTAAAGGAGGCTTATAAAGGCTTAAATTAAAAGAAGGCAGGAAGTGTCTTTGGAATGAACTTGGTTAAGTATTTTTCCGATTATTAATAACAAAGTTACAATAGTTTAAAGTGGTAATTTTCACCTAAAGTTCATAAAGGTATTTGTTTATAAGCTTTTTTTAATGATAACTTTACGAAATGACAAGCCAACATAATTCTACGTTTAAAAACGGCCTCTATTGGAAGCCGAGAATCATCGATTTAGTTAGGACGAAATTCTGTTTTACCCCAATGTCTGTAACACTTTTTTCTAATTAACATTTTTTTACAATTTAAAAATTCAGGACCTTTCTAATAAAGAGTACAATCGATCTGGCTGAGCAAAGCATCCATAAATAACCAAGGTAATTATTTATAGATATTTTAACAATTAAATTGTTAATAACAAAAGAATTAACAAGTTTTGGGACTCATACCCTGGAAAAATCTATTCTCCTGGCTAAAAAGAACATAAAAATACATGAAAATATTGAGGGGGTGTAAAAGTAGCTACGAAACTCCCCCTTAGCCCCCGAACTATAACCACCTTAACCCCTAATTTGCCACTGAACCAGCTGTCGCCTTCTTAGAAGGCACTAGCAACCATTGGAGAGCGTTGCCAAACCCATTGAGAACTTATATTTTAAAGCCACCTCTCGCAATATTTAATACCAGAATGTTTTTTAGCATTTAAGCATATTTTTTCGCTTTTTGTGAAGCCTTATTAACCCATCCGTTTACAGCTATCCCAATATATGAAAGAATCCATATAAATAGTACTTCTATGATTTAGATGTTATGAAGCACTTTATGTACTTTCTAATAATATGTTAATTACTTCATTTAACATCGGGTTTTAGTCAAATCACAATCAGTTTAAAGTTTGCCATGGTGCGCTAAACAGCAAATTAGAACATCTCCATTTGCTTACAAACTTATTTGGAGTTATCATCTTGTTTTTTTATAAATTAATGAAATCATCCATAGATTATCGATGTCTAATGAAGACAACATTAATCTAGTTTTGTTTTTAACGTATTTGAATTGATATTTTCACACTATTTATAAAACCGCAAGTACAACATATTTGAAACCACAGTATAGGTATATAAATAGAAAAATTTACTTGGAATTCGCAAATCGATAAAAATGCATAATTTATTCGATTTTTTGCTTCGGAAGTGGCAATAATGCATATTTTTTGATTTTCTTTTTATTATTCGAGTAAAAAAATATTTATTGCAATGTTTTTCAATAATTGCCACAAAACCACATGTTATTATCAAAAACAGAAACTTATTTTTAAAGAAATGTGGTTACGAACATTTTAAAAAACATTTCGTTTCTTAGCGAAAATATACGTTTAGAATGTTATCTAATTATTTTTTAACAACATCTATTTACTAGAAAACCTGTCGAATTAATAGTTTGCTACTACACACAGACTCTCTCACTCTTGAACAGTTAGCTGTCAATCCACTACAGGATTTATAATAAAATACAGAACAGAATCTGGCAACTTTTCCAATCGTGCACTTTTCTTTTTGACGGCAGAACAGTTTTTATTTTTAAAAATTTTAAATACCATACCCACTTTTTCTAGAAGCTATAAATATCAAAATCAATCAAAATTTCAAAGTTAAATATTTATATGAATACTTTCTCATTCCTCACTGATTCATGGTAAATAATTATCGATGGCAGAATTTATATTAGGATATTCCTGTAGGAAACTTGAACGAAATTATGAGGGTAGTTTTTCAGAACATCGCATCTTTTACAATCGCACGCTGGTCCTTTTGACGACAGAACAGTAGGATTAAAAAACAATTGACTTGGAATTCTTAAAAGAATTTTAAATGCCATACCCAATTTTTCTAGGAGCTATAAATGTTAAAATCAATTAAAACTTCAAAGTTAAACTTTTATACGAATACTTCCTCATTCCTTATTGATCCGTGATCGTAATAAAACTATATTTTTTCCAGATAATAGTTTTAAAACTAAATGAGGCCTATACAACGACAGATCGCATGTGTATTCTGAATTTAAATAAAATTTCAAAAATTTGGTTTTGCTCATTTACCAAATTAGCCAAGATAGGGTTAAAAAAGTAGGTAGACTTGAGAAATTTTATTTTAAATTTAAATATAAAATTTTCAGTGCTAACAGAATATGTAGTATTGATATTTTCCTCAACCTTCACTATTCGTTTTTCGCGTCAAATTATAACTTGAAAAACCAATACAAAAACAAATTTAAAATAAGGTGGTGTACAGGGTGTTTTGGATGTTTTTATAGGCTATCTGGGAAACCGTAAAAGATTTTAAAAATCTGATAAAATATTCCCGAGTTCTTTTTTTTTGAAAATTATTGAATAAATGTTCAAATTGTCGCCCTTGAACTTACAAACATTTTTCGCACCTAAGCAGGCACTCTTCATGGATGGATCTTCTTAATGAGTAAGGATTAAGTTCTTCAAATGCTATTCTGACGCGCTGCATACAATCTTTCATAATGGTTAATGCGGTATTGTCGGGGGAGAAAGGTGGCCAAAGATGTGGCACATTCTTAGCTATCCATTGATCATAAAACAAGTTTTGCAGATGATTGTTAACTAAATGACTATTATGTGGAGGCGCTCCATCATGTCGATGAAATAGATTTCTATGATCTGTCAGCGGCAAGTTATCTAAATAGTTCACTTTCAAATGTCTCAAGATGTCGAAGTAGCGGTCACCTATAAGTTAAAAAACGTATTTTGTATCTAGAGGTCTTCAAAAATGGCTAACTTACCACTCAGATTATCTTGGTAGAATTCTAGGGCGACGACGCCGTCATTTCTTATAGCACGTTAAACTGCCAAGACTCTTGAAAATTTAATTCTCTAAATGGATGTACATTTGAGTCGCTCCAGTATTGGGAATTGCGTCAATTAAACAATCCATTTTTTGTGAATTTGGATTCATCCGACCATATAATATTATCCAAAAAACCAACATTTTCTTGTGATCGAAGTAAAATAAATTGACAGAACTCTACTTTTCGCGGAAAATCAGTGCCTTTTAAATGTTGTATTATGGAATATACATAGGGATAAAAATTGAGTTTCCATAAAATCCTTAAAAACGATGTTTGAGATAATCCAGACTCTAATGCCACATGCCTTGTAGATATTGTTGGACATGCGACGAAACATCCTAAATTGTAGTTATTTTCATTATTAAAAACTGGTTAATTTCTATTTTTTTTTTGCTTTTATGGATCCAAATTTTTTGAAGTTTTCTATAATATCTTTAACAGTTGGTGGTATTGGTTTCTGTTTCTGCGGATTTCGGATCGCACGTTCTTGAAATAACTCACATTCTCCATAAATAATAAATAAGTTTAAATAATCTTCGTGCGTGTAATTTAATCGCCCCGACATGATTATTATTAATGAATGTCAAATGGAAGAAATAGTGACAATTCTGTAAGGTTCGATTGTTTTATTTTCGTTACGCCTCGCCGTCATGGCCAACTAATAACAAAACTTAAAAGCCGTATAGCATTTTTACAACAGAAATATGTTTAATTGTCAATATTTTGAAACCTACAAATGGAATAGACAAACTTATACAAAGTTACCCTTATTTTTAATGCTAAATATGATAAAATTATAAAAATAGGTGCTAATTTGTATGCTTCTTTTTTGACCACTCTGTACTAATAATTTTCAAAATATCATAAAAAGACTATTAGAGTCAATTTTCGTCTACAAGAAAACTCACCCAAATTATATAATAAACACTTTCTTATAGTAAAACTTAATAATTAAATTTTTTTTTGACATAAAAATTTAAATATGTCCAGAAAGGTGAGACTTAAGTATAGAATATTATACATTAAATATGTCTTGAATTTTATGCAAAAATCAAAAATGCAATAATATATAGGATGTTCTATTTAAAATAAGCTAGTTAACATCTACTTCCGGTATAACCGGAAGTGCCGCCATCTTGAAAATATTTTAGCCGGCTGTCCCCAATGCACGTTAGTAGGCTGTCAACTTTTCAGATTCTTCCTAATTATAGTTTTCCCACCATCAATCAAGTTCAATAAATCAATCAATAAAGTTCCCGGAAAATCACCTTGTATAATATAATAAATATTCTGACTGATCTCGATTAAAAAGAATATCTAAATACTTAAATTATTTACATAGATCGCTGCTAAGAATATAACATATTATATATCATGTTTTAAAATAGTAGGCTGTGGCTATGGATAAATGAAAGAATCACTTATTCGAGTAAAATTTCAGGTTTATTAGCTTGTCAACTGGCAATTTGTGTATTTAAAAACTCAAAATGGAAAAATTTCAAAATTTCGGAAAGTATAATATAGTAGAATGTTATATTGAGTGTAACAAACAGAAGCAGAAAGCCTCTGATTTATATTTTGAACGGTATCCAGAGCATCATCAACCCAATAGGGCAATTTTTAAAAGAATAGAGGAGAACGAGTTCAATTTTGGCTCCTTTAAAAAGTCACGGCCAGTGACATATGATGTAAAAAAGAAGGTAAAGAGAATGAAATTATAAATGTAATTGTATGTGTTACGACAAATTCTTCAACGTAGAGCAGAACTATTAAAATGGATGTTGGGATAAAAAATCATTAAAAAGTTTAAAAGTTACAAGGCAAAAAAAAACTCAACATCTCCCCAGCGACCTTGAACGAAGACTTAACTTCTGTAATTGGTACATGGATATGTTACAAAATAATGATTTTTTTCTTTAATGGATGAGTCGAGAATAACCAGTGATCGTATAATTTAATCTCCATAATGATAATCTGTGGGCAGATCAGAACCCTTACCAAAAAATAAATAGGGTAACACAAGGACGATTTGGGTTTAAAGTGTTGGTTGCTTTGTTGGGTAATAGAATAATGGCATACGAGATATATGAAGAGAATTTAAATGCTCAAGCCTACCTAGACATTTTAGTAATACACATTGTCCCATTAATGGATAATTTACCTTTAGCGGAAAGTAACAGATTGTATTTTCAACACGGATATTGTTGTCTTAACGCTAATTTTGCACAGAAATGGATAGCAAACAATGGACAAGTCAGGTGGCCACCTAGGTCACCTAATCTTACCCCTTAGATTTATTTTTTTGGAGGTAATGAAAATCCAAATCTATTTAAATAGAAATAGAACTCTAGAATTACAAGAAAAGTCAATGGCGGCTATGTTAAGTATTACTAATATTCATATTCGTAAAGCTGTGAGCAGAGGAGGGCAAAGACATTGTCAACTATATCTGGATAATAATGAACAACACTTTGAACATTTAATGTAGTTAATTTGTTTCGGTGTGTTTTTCATTTGTATATTTTAACAACTTATTGGTCTTTTAAAATGTGTTAACATAGACATGCACAACTTGGCTCCGCCACCTCTTATGAGCCAGTCTGTGAGCTTAATAAAAAAAATATGTTTTTAACCTATTTGTAGTCAATTTAGATTAACAGTATAATATATTCTTTAAAAAAAATCCAAAGGCAAAAAGAATGATGTAAAAAAATACAGGATGTTCTATTTAAAAAATTAAAACTTGATATTATATCTCCGTAATTAAAACTAAAATTAAAAATCTGACTACGCCACTGGATTCTATGGATAAAAGTACCTTAAGGGAGCCTTATTAGTTTTATCGTAGTTGCATTGATAAATAAAATATAAGACATTTTAGAAAATGGAAAAATTCAAAAATCGCCCTGTAAATCCAAAACCTATAATTTTCTCAAAAAAGAGCTCGGGATTACTTTATAAGATTTTTAAATTCTTTTACAGTTTCCCAGATCGCCAATAAAAACATTCAAAACGATCCACCCTTGACACAATCTTGATATCCATTTTGAATTTCCAAAAATAAATCTTTATTTTAAATATCGATCGTAAATGCTCGAAATCTGAAGAATAAAATAGTCTTTTAAATAGTGCCTTCCAAAGAAAAAAAGTGAATTTAGTTAATATATGTTTTATTTAAAATATGTATAAAAAACTGAATTATTAATATTAACAAATTATTTAGTTTGCCACTGCTCTCTGAATCACTGACTAATATAGTACAAAAATATATATTTTAACCAACCAATGAAAATTGCCCCAATATTTATCATAAAAAATAACATATATTATCAATAATGCATCATTTATTATTATTTAACTTTGATGCAATCATTTCATATCAATATTATTAACGTTTTTAATTTTAGAACTAATCACTGAAGATAAATCGAATGTAGAAAAAGTAATTGAGATATTTAAAAATTAGTGATTTTACACTTTACACATTATATTTATTTCTAGTTTTGAAACCCAGTGTGACCAGCAAAGTCCGCATAATATGGGATTTTTTTATTAATAGCTTGATTCTAAATTTGACTTTAGCAAAAATTTATGCTTCGATAGAGATGAAAATTAACGAAAAAAATAATAGTCATGTGATAAAAAAATTGTAAACGTGGAGTTATATCTCAAAATATCGAAAAAAATTATTAGAAAAATACCTTGAGTCCATATGCAAAATTTCAGCTGTATAAGATAATTTAGTTTCCAAATAAGATTCAACGCAACCTACATAAAACTTCTTAATTTTGACAATGCTTCATTCCAGACATTTTTGTTTAAAGTAGTACCACATTAAATGTGCGTTTTTCTACAAAATTCAAATAGAGCTATTAAAATTTGGTCACTTGGGGTGCAAAGTTTATTTGTGTTTGACCCTGTTTAAGGTAACTTCATAAAATAACTATTTTCAAAACGTAGTTTGTGTCTGAAAGTAATACACATTAATATAAGGAAAATAATTTAATTGAACAGACTCAAATTTTCTAATAATAATATAAAAATTAAACGCATTTAAAATTCCACCTCTTTAATTAATAACAAACTATTCTTGGTATTTGAATATTAAATTAAAAACAACTCAAAAACTAAAAATTTATATTTACATTTCTGTGTGCCTTCCACTGCATTCAATACAAACAATTGTTCTTCTTGACACATCTTTAATGGAGTCTCTGATACTAAAGGGCCTTATTTCTAAAATACAGACTTTACTGATGACACTGTGTACTAGTTTGTTTTCAAAAATAGTTATTTTATGAAGTTACCTTATACAGGGACAAAAATAAATAAACTTTGCATCATGTGACCAAATTTTAATAGCCCTATTTAGATTTTGTAGAAAAACACACCTTTAGTTGGCGCTACATTAAAAAAAATATGTCTAAGATGAAGCATTGTCAAAATTAAAAAGTTTTATGTAGGTTACGTTGAGTCTTATTTTGTAACAGTGGTGCAATTTACAAAAAAGTGGGCAAAAAATCTAAATTATCTCATACAGCTGAAATTTTGCATTTGGACTAAAAATTTTGAAAAACTTTTTCTTATAACTTTTTTCGATATCTTGAAATATAACCTCAGTTTTGATGTTTTTTTTTTGGAAAAAAAATAAAATTTGACAGATAATGCTAATCACGTGACTACTATCTTTTAAGTTAATTTTCATCTCGATCGAAGCAAAAATTGATGCCAAACTCAAATTTCGAATAAAGCTGTTAATAAAAAAAAATCCTATATGATACTGACTTGACTGGTCACACTGCATGCATGTGTATTTTTATTTAACATTTTCAGAGTTGGTTCCTATTTTATTTTCTCTGTACATTTTACCTAAAAAATTATAATGAAACGATGAGGTACTACTGATTACCCAAATCTTTGAGAATATTCACAATTCTAAATTTTAAGGTATATATTTAGTGCATTTTCTTCCAAAGCGGTCACCCAACCCCCTTATCCTAGGGCTCTCCATATCCTTTCACCAGGGATCAAATTTTCGCTTACAGCTTCTATTTTTTTTGCCTAGAGGTCTTTTGTGTGCAAACAATATGGCGGATAAAATATGCGATAAAAATAAGTCCCTGAAATTTCTTTCAGAATTTTGAACTCGTTCTCAATCTAGATAGATACTTTTCTGGTTCAATCAATATAACTACCAAAACGTAAAAAAAATTTTCGCTGAAATAGGATGAAAACCCTTTAAATTTTAACATGCACCATGAAGGTTTAAGTGTTTATAGAAGAGTGTTCAATTTAGTGGTACTAAAAGTTTTTAATAGCACTAAATTGAACACTCTTCTATAAACACTTAAACCTTCATGGTGCATGTTAAAATTTAAAATGATGAAAACAATATAGCGGCTAAAACATCGAAAAGCTGACGTTTTCTTTTGAAAATCGTTTCGAATTATAATTCTGATACACACAAATTATGTATTTATTTATATAGGCTTATTATCTATACTGTGTGTATTGGACCATACTGCATCTTTCACTTTAAATATACACAGTGCAGCTCATAAACATATATATGTAAAAATACATAGAATTATCATTTGTAAGAATATCCATCTTCATTTCGGCGAAAAATGCCATCTTGTGTCCTTCATTTTTAATTCTGATACGTAAACTGTAGCCCATAGGCGTATATGACTATAATTTAATAGATTCTTTTCTATAAGTTTAATTCGGAACGATTATCAGTCTATTTCCACGAAAAATTTCAGTCTTTTGAAGTTTTAGCTGCTACATTGAATCCACCATCATGAATTTTCATATACATAATATAGATCATAAGCCTATATAAATAAAAGCATAATTTGGGTCTACCATAATTATAATTCGAAACGATTTTGAACTACTACCAAGGAAAATGTCAGCTTTTCGATATTGTAACGGCCATATTGTTTTCACTATTGTGAATTTTAATATTTCAGCCCATATGAAAGAGTGCTCAGTTTAGGTGTGCCAAAAGTTCGAAAGAGTTTTCAACCTATTTCAGTAAATAATTTTTTTTACGTTTTAATCGCCGTATTGAATGCGTCATGTTTAATCTCAAAAATGTCTCTATGTATAATGAAAGTAAGTTCGAATGCCTAAAATTTAAATCTGAAAGGAATTTCCTCGGAATATATTTTATCTGGAGAACTATAAAACATTTTTTTAGAACTCTCCGCCATATTGTTTGTTCACCAAAAGTCACTCGGCCAAAAAATTATATAATATATACATATATATATATATATATATATATATATATATATATATATATATATATATATATATATATATATCATCAATACAAAGTAAACGGGAAAAATGCTCGGACCCGTCAAATTTGCTTTTTGATTTTTTAGCTTAAAATTTTTTTGCGTAATGCTAAAACATACAAGGTAACTCAAGAAGGAGATAAACCTCATCGATATTTTATTTCAATTGAAAACCTCATTTATTATTTCAGAATCAGAAGGATACATTTTTTACATTCGACAAGATCAGCTCAATATTCTGGTGACAGTTCAACATAATCCTCGATCCCCACTCATAGGAACTGCTTCAATTTTTAATGTAGCGTGTTGTAGAGTGCATGAAATACTGAAAAAGACGAATTATCACCCCTACGAGATATGCTTACTTCAGGAGTTGTCGAAAGATAATTTTGATTTCCGAAATCAATTCTGCGAGCAAATGCAATTGCACAGACAGGTGCATGTCGGTACCCTGATGAGTCTTATGAGAGACGAAACATGTACCTCTGCCGTACCACTGTAGCGGAGGAGGTAAGTTTTTTAACTTTCTTCTCGATGTGGTGGTACAGGTAGGCCACTATCTCGATGGTGGTGGAACAGGACAAATTGTGTTTTTCAGCAATTTATTCAAACTGTGCATCCTCTAACATGGAAAGGATATGATGGAGCGAAGTTTGCATTCATTGTTCGCATTTTACTTCATTCATACGCGGAGTTGCATATAGTTGTACGTTGGCTGAATGTGATTTCAGCACTACTACAGCATAATGTGCATATAACCACTGCTATTACATCTCATACAGAGGAATCCGTGAAAGCCGCATAAACATATATATATATATATATATATATATATATATATATATATATATATATATATATATATATATATATATATATATATATAAATTTCATTGCAAAAAAATTAAAAACATTAGACTGATGAACAGAAGAACGAACTGACGAATATGACAACACTAAAAGGATTCTTAAGGTAAGCTTGTAAAAAACATCTTGTCTAGTAGATTAATTTTTTTGGACAAATTGACGAAATTAATAGAGAATTTTACAATTATTGACAAATTACGTGCATTTTACACCTGGTTTTCTGAAACAATATGTGAAAGTATATTTCTAAATTTTTAAAAGGATGTCCCTAAAAAATTACAACAAGGAGTAGCAAAACTCAACACTTAAAACGGAGGCAAATGAGACAAAGGAGGTACTTAGCTTCTCGAATTTTTCTAAATTCGAAGTCTTTAAGATATTTCCTACAAAAAGTTTTTTAAGCTCCTTTGATTAACAAAATGTTTGTTTTTAATTAGAATTCCGTAAAACTTTTTAATTTATTTTTTAAAGTTCCAGCTTTTTCTATAACCGTATTGTTATGACTCACTTTTTCATAAAACTATATTCATTCATTAAAATCTTTCAATGTAATTAACAGAAACATTATACGTTAATAAAGCCTATTATAGGTGCCAGCTAAAGCAGCTGAATTAGAAATCTTATTTTGATGAACTATATGGATTCTTTTTTGGTCCCACAAAACAACAACAGCTTTAAAAAACTGAGAGTTTCTTAGCCAGAACTACCATCACTTCCTAACAAATTTACCTACGAAGATTTTTGAAATCTGCACATTTTTCTTTGCTTTATTTGCATACGACAAAGAAGTCATTGTAAATTACTGTCAAAAATAAGGTGGTCCCTTTCAAAAAGTTTGCCTGATTGTATGTTGTACAATATAAAGAGAGAGTTAAAAAGCCATAAAAAAGATTGGAAATGTAAATTTTTAGCAGACTTTCTAAGAACTTTTTTGCATGAAAGGATGAATTTGTTTATTTTCGTGTCAAGTCAGGTAGAAAGTTAGGCAAGCGTGGCATTTCTACTGAAAGGGTTTTATTTTTTTAGGACCTATTTAAATTGCGTTTTTGTAAAGAGATTGGCAAGTATAAAGTAATAAAATTGTAAATAAAGGGATGCAAAATAGCTATATAGGGTTTAGGTGCCTGGCTTTCAAAAAAAGGTCTAAGAAGAGATTGTCCCAATTAACTGGAAAAGCATGAAATATTTCTTATTAGCCTTAAATGCAAAAAGCATTCTCTTTAACTGGTAAAAGTTCTTTTGGACTTTCCGAATTGCTTTTTTTTTGTAAGTCGATTTCAGTAATAATATTTTTACATACAGGGTGTCCCGCCGGGAAAAAATTCCCTCTATATATGTAGAAAACTATATATAAAAAAATTTTGAATATCTTTACAAAATACTAATGTGAATGGGAGAAACTCGGCTAAACGGGACTTAAACTTGCAGATTCATTCTTCCTCTCTTCTTGCAATCTTCCATAGTTGTTATAGGAGTGTCATAATTCGATTTGTAATTGTTACTCATATAAAATATAGAGCACTAAAAGATCTGGAGACCAGGGTGGCCAAAAGAAAGGTCAATTGTTGGTTATCCATCGATCATCAAAAGTATTTTGCAAAAAATTATCGATTAGGTAGCCACCATGTGGAAGTGCGCAATCATGCTGATAAACAGAATTCTGTGAAGTGCGAGCCGCAAATTGTCTAAATAGTCTTTTTCAAAGTTATGTAAGATGTTCAAATAGCCTTAACCTAAAACTTAATAAGCACGTTTTATATCTAGACTAATTTAAAAACGTCTAATTTACTATTTAAATTTTCTTGATAAAAATTTACTGCCACGATGCCAGCATTTTTTATTGCACAATAAACATTAAACTGCCAGAATTCTTGAAAATTTTGCTCTCTAAACACATGTAAATTTGAATTACTTCAATAATTGGAATTGTATCGATTAAAGACAGCATTTTTGGTAAATTTACCTTCGTCTGTGAAAATTCTAGAAAAAAATTGCTTCCTTGCGTCCAAATTATGATAAATTCGCACATGTTGAATATGTATGGATGAAATTTATATTTGCGTAATATTTTATGAAATGTCCAGTTCGATAATCCAGACTCTAAAGCAGCTTGTTTTACAGACATTGTTGGATCTGCAGCGAAACATCCCAAATGTTTATTTCTTTGCACTATTGCCTTGACGCATTCAAAGTTCCATTGTGATGGCTTTTATTTTTACAGACATCGAATGGCAAAATGTTCTTGCTATAACTTTGTCACATTCTCCATAAATAATAAGTAAAATTAAATAATCTTCATTTGTATAATTTAAGCGATCCGGCATGATTTTTAATAACTTTCAAATGGTGACAGCTTCATGCATTTCTTTAGCATATGATTGTTTTTCAATACCGTCATAGCGAGTTATTAGTAAAACATGGAGGGGTGGTGTCAAGTGGATGCTATTTATACTGACTTCTCCAAGGCTTTCGACAAGGTTAACCATCAACTTCTCATTTGCAAGCTGGAAGGCTTGGGCATCCATGGATCATTTCTACAATGGATAAATAGTTACCTGTCTGTTAGCTAAAAAGGTAATCGTAATATACGTTTCCCCTAAGACATCTTTTTATAAAAATACAAATTTGGAATTTATTTCCCATCAATTTAAGCAATTTATCATAATGTTTATTTAAATCTATGTTTTAAATAGAAAAAATACTTCTAACAGATGCATGTTATACTACGAGGGTGGTTCAATAAGTAAGATAAATTAGTCATAGACATTTTTAAATGCATACGATTATGTAGGTGTACTCTTCAGAGGAACCTCTACAAAGTTTCAGTATGATGTGATGCTTACTTTATATGTGGCAGTTATTTGAAACAGGCATTCACACCATTGTTAAAAAAAATTAAAAAATGAGAGTTTCGAGCAGTGAAAAAACATTTTTATATGAAATAATAGACCGCTGCTCAGATTAATACTGAGTTGGATGCTGTTCACAGAAGTGTTCCATCGAATTTAAAAACTATTTATTTTTGGATAAACGATTTTAAACGTGGTCGAAAATCAACTAAAGGTGAAACACACTCGGGACGCCCAGTTGATGACCCTACACCAGAAATAATTAAAAAAATATATCATAATGTTGACAACAGTCGATGAATATGTAGGCATATCAACTGGTACTGTAGAACATATTTGGCATCAACATTTGAGTATAAAAAGCAGTGTGTCAGATGAGGGCCACGATTGTTAATAGCTGAACACAAACTCACCAGAGAGTTGGATTACGAGCCGTGTTTATCGATGATTAAATGAAATCCAGCAGATTTTTGACATAGATGCGACCTGGATCCATCGCTACTCGCTTGAGTCGAAGCAGCTATCAAAATGGTGGAGTGCGTCCGATGAGAATACACCAAAAAAGGCACAAGTTATTTTGTCGGCCGAAAAGGTTATGTCCACTGTTTTTTTGGGATTCTCAAAGCATTCTATTTATTGACTATTTAAAAAAATCACAGGGGATTACTGTGTATCCCTTCTTGGTCATTAGGGTGAAGAATTGAATAAAAAAAAACGTCGAAGACTGCAACGCAAAAAAGTTCTTTTCCATTAAGACAATGCTCAAATTCCCACTTGTGCAGTTGCAATGTCAAAATTAAATAAATTACGGTTTGAATTAGTACCCCATGCACCTTATTCACCAGATTTGGCACCTAGTGGCTTTTTTCTCTTTCCTAACCTAAAAAAGTGGCTTGGAGGACAAAGATTTTCATCAGAAGAAGCGGTTATTAGGGCTGTGGAAGACTATTTTAAGGATTTGGATACTTCCAACTTTTCAAAAGGCATAAAGAAGTTGGAATACCGCTGGACGAAGTATATAGAGCTCGGAGACTATGTTGAAAAATAAAAAACGTAAACAATAACGTTGTTTTAATTCCTTTTTTACATTACTTATTGAACCACCCTCGTATATACTAAGAACTACCAACTTTCGGTTTTAACCAGAAATATTCAGCGAGAAGTATGAATAAATCATTTTACAACGCATTTTACGATTGTTATACTAAATATGTCTAGAATCAGCCGTAAAATTCAAATATTTAAAATCATACAGAATATTCCATCCAAAATATTGTTTTTGCAATTAGGTTTTCTACTTCAGAAGCAGCGAGGACATTCAAAAGTACTTCCGTACTAAACCTTTCTTCTATAGTGTACAGTTATTACATGTATTTTACACTCCTTTATGTGTATAAACCGTTTAATCTTAAACAATGAAAAGAACTTTCCCGGGTGGGAAAATTGGGGGAAAATATAATTAACGGCAAAAATCAATTTATCATTTCTTCCGAAAACATTCCTAAACGTGTCTCCTTAGTATGTTTTTGAAGCATTCATATAATTTTTTTGTTCTCGGAGACGGTTTAGGCTCACACACAGATCCACTTTTCCTTTCCCTAATTCGCCTGTAAGTTGTAGATTCGCTAAGTCCCATTATGTGAGCACATTTCGAAAACCAACTACTCACTCTCATCAGAGTTCTTGGTTGAACAAGTGAATTATGCATTTCAAAGTATTGTCTTGGATTTAAATCCAAAACACCTTTACATAGTTTTGGAGTAAAAGTAGACATTTTCAAATTTTGGAATTATTTGCAGGGCTCTTCTAAATTCAACATATTTTCTTCAGACCACTCCATATTCACTTATGAACAACTTTTAATCAATGCCAAGTGCTAAATAAATTTCATTTTATTAACAAAAAATAAGCAAATCTCGTGTCTTTAGCCTTGCTGCAAAGTAAATTTTGTCCAAAGAGCGTGTCATAAAATCGTCCTACTAGATGAAAAGAATCCTTTGAGTTTGAACCAAAAAACCGACAGAAAATGGATCGCTGCGAGTATCGGTCGAGTTACTCGAAAACAATAAAACTATAAAAAATGGACTTCTTGTAACTCAACTGCATTTATTACCTCTTTTGAAACCTGCCGACGATGGCCCTCGATAACAATACAAATCGGCAAAGTTCAAAGCATTCTCGCGAGAAGTTCGTAGCATACTCGTCACGCGCTGGTCTCGCCATATTTATAAGCTCCTTAAAGATTTCCGGTATTCTTTTAGCACATATACATATTTTCGGAGGGACCATTATCCCAATGGCCCCTCTAAATCCATACAGTGAGGATGATGATGTGGACATGTTGATTAATGTAATTTTACGCTACCTGTTTATAGAATATGGTATATATTATCAGTTCTTGGTACCAGAATTGTATTTTTTATTATTCTATATTTAAATTTGTATAAAGGATAGTCTGAGATCTACGAACCTATAGGTATTTTGTTTAATTGATGGCAATAAAACAGGTAAAAAAGGAGGTAAAATAGGGAAATAATGGCAATGGCTTAAGATTTGCTTCCATTGTCATTAGGAGATATAGAAAAGGTTTAAAATACCCCAATAATAAATAATACTAGAAATAAAGTACCAAGAGTTGTCTGGAACCGGATTCAGTCGTTTTATGATGGCAATTTCTGTGAATATTGATAATTTCGGTATATAACCTAGCTCCAAAGCGACGACAATAAATGATTTAAACTAGGAAGTGTAGAACCAAGTCAAATAAGTTTTCAACTTTAAAAATATAAGCAAAACACGTTTTCTTTTATGACTAAACCAACAAAAATTGATTTTTTTGTTTTTTCGCAAGGTAATTCCGATTTCAAGGATTGTTTTCTGTTATTCTTAATTTTCCCTATGTAAAAATTTTATTGTTAACATATACGATACAAAGCCAAACTGGCCAACCAACAGGTCTAATTTCCATGACCACTAGATCGGGTTTAAAAATTAAACTTTTTGATAAATGAAGGTGTGGATATTGATATTCTTAGCACAGCTGAAACAAAATAATTGAACATGTGCAAAACAACAACCTAGATCACAGAAATGGAGTAGCCTTTATTATATCCAAAAGAGATAAATATATAAAGAATGTGGTAACGTACTCAAACCGAATAAACTTTCTACAAATATATGCTCCTACGGCGGATAAGTAGGAAGCTTAACAATTTTATGAGCAAGCCAGGGAAATTTTGCAGTCATTAAAACCTCAAGATATCAATATAGTGATGAGTGATTTCGACGCAAAATCGGTTGCAAGACGGTAAAAAGTATAACGAGAACATTTGGACATTTGGAAAATTTGATTCCCAAAAACACTTTCTAGAAACTACATCCATGGTCGACTAATACAAGAAAAAATAAAACTATGGAAGACAGAAAAAATATTTAACTTGACAGGGCTGAACGTCGGCTTGTTAAAAAAACAGCATGATAAGTATAACGAACTAACTCGCACTGTTAAGAGAAAAGTAAGAGAAGCTAAAGAAAAATGGACTCGGGAACAATATGAAGAGGTTGAAAGACTTTATCAGCTGCATGACTCCGTTAACTACCATAGAAAGTTAAAAGAGATAACTGGAGCAAATAGATGAATAGCATTGCCGTCAATAAGAAATAGGCCAGAAAGATATTGACTCATTTTAGATACCGACGAAATTACGAAAACGTGGAAGACCTATGCGGAGATATCGTTCATGGATCAACGTACGAATACCCATACGAGAAACATTGAAAATAGAAGTGATCTAAAAATTCTTGAGTCTGAAGTCAGATATACAATAAACTATATGAATAATGATAAAACTCCAGGCCACTACGATATATATATATATATATATATATATATATATATATATATATATATATATATATATATATATATATATATATATATTATATGTATATATATATATATATATATATATATATATATATATATATATATATATATAAACGTTTTGAAGTAAGTCGATATAAAATAACTTATTTAATATATGACTCTGAGTAAATCTCAATGGATTTGATTAAAGTCTACTTTGGTTGCCATTGCAAAGGAAACAAACCTCAAAAACTGAAACGACTACAGACTCATAAGCTTGATAAGCCTTATACATAAAACTTCTTCTTCGAGTAATTCATAAAAAATGTCAAGTTATGAGTGACGATGTTTTCTTGCCAAGCGATATGACAACTCCAATACTGATTCAATCTATTTGTCAAATTCCAGGATCTTCATCAGCTGCCTCAGTATATAATCCTCACAACCATTCTGCGCCGTCGACATTTTATAGGACCCAAGACATTCTGAATGAAATTTCACCCTCAATAAAGGCCGCTTCTACAGGATGTAACAGATTAAAGACAGATTTAAAGAAATAGGTTTTTAGGTTCTTAGAGCAATTCTTATATAAACGAAATGAAAGCCGGTACTCAGACAAGCAGAGAAAAAGAAAACAGCAGAAGCCTAAAAGCAAACAAACAAGTTAAACGAATTATTTTGTCAAAACAATAAGAATGAGCTGAAAGATTTCTTCCAAGAGTAAAGAAGAGAACTCTGCATATATTTACTGTAATGATCTATACAGTAAACCTAAAGGAGGGTAATACTAGGTTCGTTGCCAATATAGTTCAAAATGGTGCCACCCAATATGCGCTAGTATACCGGCAAGAACAAGGCAATTTTCGTGTGAACTGTGTACAGATAACGACTAATATGTCATCTTAAATAGAAGTATGCCATCTTAGAAAGAATGCATTTATATATATATATATATATATATATATATATATATATATATATATATATATATATATATATATATTTAGTTTATCTTGTTTTCTAAAGCATTGTAACTGTTTTTTGTAAATCTAAATATATGCCTAAAACAAATGTCTTAAATGATTAAATATCTCTCCGAAAAATCTTTTACTTGAAGTGTCCAAAAAAATATGTTATCTTGAGCAAACGTCACTTACTGGACTCACTATATTCCTATAATGATTATAGATAAATTTCAAAAACAAAATTAATACAAACATTCTTAAGGAAAGGTAAAAAGAAACGATACGTTTTGGCCATATCACTGTTCTCATCAGTGGTTAAGCTGTTACAAATTAAGAACGATATAAAGTAAAGTGACTTAGATTTCATTTTTTTTACACTGAAATTTAATAAAAATCATAATATAGTCTCATTATCTATCAACATTTTGTTTTTTTAAATTATCTCTTTATCTTGTCTTCAAACGAAAATATATAACTTTTTTTATATATGTCATATTTACTTAGTAGTTATTAACAATATCGATAATGATGACAGTGCCAACTTTTATCAGAAATTGTTGCAATTATTACTTTTTTTTCGTTTTAGATTGAGTGGTATCTACTGCTTACGTGACCTCAGGGCATGAATATGGAGTTTTTTAAAATGTCTCTTGTTTGAAATAAAAATTTTAAATTCCAGTCCCGTCAGATTGTTCGATGTGTCATTTACAATTTTTCTAAACATAATTTATAATTTTGTCTTGAAGACTGGCAGAACATTTTGATATTGATTGATTGATATCTTATGATAAAATTTGTTACAAAAAGAATTCAATCCTCAATTGATACAAACAGGATCAGAAGCATAACCAATCAATAGACACCGTAATTTAAATATATATTTAAGTCAAGCGATGTTTGTAAAACATTGAAAATGCCCCTTAATTCTCTTAACAATGACTGGTAAATGAATTAGTACTGACGTAATATTGCATTTACACTATTCCAAAATAGTTTAATTAATTTATATATTGTCGTATTTCGCGCCGGGCCGTGCTGTGCACCACGAAATACGCTCTAATAATACTACTAAAATTAAGATGTTTCGCCCTTGACGTCGACGGTAGGACTCATCAGTGGGTCCGTCGACGCCTTACCCAGACACCCTTGACACCTCTGTGTCTACTTTCTATATACTTGAAACTTGTATAAGTACTTATTCTTGATCGGAACATACCGGTGAGATGTACCGATATGTCCGTTTCTATGACATGCCCCCCTAAGGCAGCCGCTCTCGGATATTGAGATTCCACAATCTCGATATAGAAAGCGGGTGACTGAAAGTAACTGTAGGAACGGACATCCCGAGTGGTTCCAAATTCGGGCACTGCGTTAGCTGCCTGACGGTGCGAGCAACCCTATGCTGTGCACCGTCCTATCACGGTCGCCATGTCGTATTTCGCGCCGGGCCGTGCTGTGCACCACGAAATACGCTCTAATAATACCACTAAAATTAGGATGTTTCGTCCTCGACGTCGACGGTATAAGTACTTATTTTGGATCGGAACATACCGGTGAGATGTACCGATACGTCCGTTTCTACGACAATATATATATATATATATATATATATATATATATATATATATATATATATATATATACACAGTATAACCCAGGGGCGGATTCAGCCTCTCTCATTAAGGGGGAGGGGACGGTGATATTACAAAAGTACAGTATGGCAAGCGAAAGCAAATTGCCGACGTGGGGGGGAGAGCCGTAGACGCCAGCAACATTCACATTGCAGGGTAGGGTCTATTTTTTTGAATTCGAGGCTCTTGGGGAAGCGATCGCAAGAAAAAACAAGTTGTCGATGGGGGAGATGCCAGCAGTATACACATTCCTAGTATAAGGATCAAAATTAGGTCTATTTCTGTGAGCTCAAAAGCAATCGCCCCACCCCTTAGATCCGCGCCTGATATGACCAGTAAAGTCTCGAAATTTGACTTTGGCATTAATTTCTGCTTCGATCGAGATAAAAATTAACCAAAAAAATAGTAGTCACGTGATTAGCATTATCTATTAAATTTTAATTTTTTATCAAAAAAACTTCAAAAGTGTAGTTATATCTCAAATATCAGAAAAAATTATTAAAACAGTTTTTCTAAATGCCATTTTTAGCCTATATGCGAAATTTCAGTTATATAAGATAATTTAGATTTTTTGCCAATTTTTTGTAAATTGCACCACTGTTGCAAAATAAGACTCAACGCAACCTACATAAAATTCTTAGTTTTGACAATGCTACATCCCAGAGATATTTTGTTTAAAGTAGCGCCATATTAAATGTGTGTTTTTCTACAAAATCCAAATTGGGCAATTAAAATTTGGTCACATGTGATGCAAAGTTTATTTGTTTTTGACCCTGTATAAGGTAACTTCATAAATAACTATGTCTGAAAACATAGTTTGTGTCTAAAAGTAATACACATTATAATTAAAACAAACAAGTACACAGTGTCCTCAGTAAAGTCTGCATTAAGTGGAATTTTAAATGCATTTAATTTTTATACTATGTTCTTTTTATTAGAAAAAAAACTATTTTCTTAATATTAATATGTATTACTTTTAGACATAAACTAGAAAAAGTTTTATGTAGGTTTCGTTGAGTCTTATTTTACAACAGTGGTGCAATTTACAAAAAATGGGCAAAATATCTAAATTATCTTATACAATTGAAATTTTGCATACGGGCTAAAAAGATGGAGGCAACCTAACTAAAATATTTTCAAATTGGTGGTACTTGCAGTTATACCGGAAGTATGTGTCAACATGCTTATTTTAAATAATAAGCCCTATATATTATTGCATTTTTGGATTATGCTTAAGATTCTAGGCACCCTTTTTTTTATGTCAAATATGACGTTTGCAGGCCCTAAAGTAATTATCAATTTTTGCTATAAGGAAGGTTTTTTAATTTAAGTTGGGTTGGATTCCTTGTTGATAATATTTTGATTATACAGTGTGTTCAAAAAATAAGATCATAAAATTTTTATAAAAAAAATTGAACCTACTTCTAAAAGTGCGCTAAAAAGTGAAAAATAACCATAAATTTTTATATGAAATTGAACTTTTTGAAGTCGGCGCCAAACTAATACCTGACAAAATGTGATTTGCATAAACAGATTAGAAATACTTTATTTGTAATTGCTTTCTTACCATAATTTGTATATATTAGTAGTTATTTATTTCGTGTACTAATAATTTGGCGCCGACTTCAAAAAGTTCAATTTCATATAAAAATTTATGGTTATTTTTCACTTTTTAGCGCACTTTTAGAAGTAGGTTCAATTTTTTTTATAAAAATTTTATTTTTCTATTTTTAGTTTTAGAATTCATTATGATATTCATAAATTATTTGAACTAAGTACTAATCGAGATTAGTGTACCTCGCAATGACTCCAAACTGGCAAAAAAGTATCCATTTTATCCAAAGTTGTAAATCACCCTAAAATGAACCACTAAAAATTCTTTAGTTCTTAGAGTTTTCCAAATACCAATCAAATTAGGTCAAACGAATATTTAGTCTGTCATAGAAAATCCACTATCTTAAATTTCAAATTAGATTCGTAATATAGGCCCCAAAACCTTGCAATATCGATATTTAAAGAAAATAAATTAATTTTTTATCCACCATATTGGATACGCCATATTGAATTTTTTAAAAATAATTTTAGATTCGTCATGTGTGACCCCGAAAACTCTCCCGTACCAATTTTGGTAAAAATCGGACAAAATTGATTTTTTTTGTCCGCCATATTGAATCCGCCATATTGAGTTTTTAAAAATAATTTCAGATTCTTTATGTGAGGCCCCGAAAACTTCCCCATACCAATTTTGGAGAAAATAGGACAAAATTGATTTTTTCTCCACCATATTGGATCCGCTATATTGAATTTTTTAAAAATTAATTTAGACTTGTCATATGTGACTCTGAAAACTCCCCCGTACCAATTTTGGAGAAAATCGGACAAAAACGATTTTTTTGTCGGTCATATTAAATCCGCCAAATTGAATTTTTCTACAATTATTTTAGATTCGTCATATGCGACCCCAAAAACTCCATCGTACCAATTTTGGAGAAAATCGGACAAAACTAATTTTTTTGTCGGCCATATTGGATCCGCCATATTGAATTTTTTAAAAATTATTTTAGATTCGTTATATGCGACTCCTAAAACTCCCCCGTACCAATTTTGGAGAAAATAGGACAAAATTAATTTTTTTGTCGACCATATTGGATCCGCCATATTGAAATTTTTAAAAATTATTTTAGATTCGTCATATGCGACTACGAAAACTCCCCCGTACCAATTTTGGAGAAAATCGGACAAAATTGATTTTTTCATCGGCCATATAGGATCCGCCATATTGAATTTTTTAAAAATTATTTTAGATTCGTCATATGCGACCCCGTAAACTCCCCCTTACCAATTTTGGTAGAAATCTGACAAAATTGATTTTTTTGTCCGCCATATTGGATCCGCCATATTGAATTTTTTAAAAATAATATCAGATTCGTTATGTGAAACCTCGAGAACTCCCCCATACCAATTTCGGAGAAAATCGGAATAAATAAAAAAAAATTGTCCGCCATATTGGATCCGCCATTTTGAATTTTTAAAAAATAATTTCAGATTCGTTGGGTACAATCCCGAAAATTCCTCCATACCAATTTTGGAGAAAATCGGACAAAATTAATTTTTTTGGCCGCCATATTGTAAGCGCCATCTTGTATTTTACTGCACCAATTTCATCTAAAAAAATATGGGACCACCGCAGCAACTTCCTTTACACAACGTAAAAAATTTCATTCAAATCGGTGCAGCCGTTCCGGAGTAATCGGTGTACATACATAAAAAAAAAAAAAAAATACATAGTCGACGAATTGAGAACCTCCTTCTTTTAGAAGTCGGTTAAAAAAATTAAGTTGCAAGAATAGTAAAAGTCAATTTTTTCAAATAGAAACTCCCCAAATTTTCTAAGGCTATAAGTAAGTTGCTAAATTATTAGATTTTTAAATATTTTTTACTGAAATCAGTATTTCACTCAAATTTTAGTATCCACATCATGGTTCTCTACATTTTATAAAAATTTTAAAGATGTCTTAGCTGAGATCATTTTATCTCACAATAGTCCAATATTAAATTTTTGTTTACACAGAGGCAAACATTCTTATTTCGACATTAGTATTTTCAATTCCGTTTTAAGTCATTTTTTAATGAAACACCCTATATCTAGTAGCACGTGTCAACAGAGTATTTATTTATCTTCAAATATTTGCTTTTATGTCCAACAGTTTCTCAAAAATTTCAATTAAAAAATAGCTGATTTCTACTTATACATTACAATTTTTACGAGAATATAAACCAGTTATGGTTTTCTATATGAAGTATAAACTTAATACGCCTTTTTTTGTATTATACAGTTTTCTTTTGCTGAATTTCCGATAAATAAAATTTTTATAAAAAAATTGAACCGACTTATAAAAATACGCGAAAAATAACAATATAAATTTTAATTTAAAATTTAAATTTTTAAAGTCGGCGCCAAGCTAATTCCAGACAAAATGTGATTCGCATTAAAAGATTATTTGTAATTGTTTTCTTACCGTAGTTTGTATATATCTCGTGCCAGTAGTTATTTGTTTCATTTAGAAATAATTGGGCACCAACTTTAGAAATTTAAATTTGAGATAAAAATTTATATTGCTATTTTTCGCTTTTTAGCGTATATTTAGAACTCAGTTCAATTTTTTTTTTATAAAAATTGTATTTTTTGGTTTTTAGTTTTAATTTAGTTATCATATCCATAAATTATTTGAACTAAGTACTAAGCGAGATTGGTGTATCCCGCAATGATTCCAAGGTCACAAAAAAGTACCCATTTTATCCAGAGTTGTAAACCACACTTAAATGAACAGCTAAAATTTCTTTGACTCTAAGAATTCTCCAAATACCAGTTCTGAATGAAATTGTATCAAACATATATATAATCTGCTTTAGTAAATCCGCTACCTAGAATTTTAAATTGACTTTAGATTAATAATACAGGCCCCCAAAATCTCCCATCACCGATATTTAAAAAACCTGAGACAAATTTCATGTTGACTTGATATACACCCCAAGAACTCCCCGATATCAATTTTGGACAAAATCGGAAAAATGTAAAAATTTTAGTCCCTCATATTGTATCTGCTATATTAAGTTGTAAGAAGTTAACTTCAGATTCCTAACTTACAACCCCAAATTTCAAAAAATATGAATAACATACAATTTTCAACCTCTCTATCCTAACTAATCTGAACTAACCTAGATTGACCTGATTAAAAGTAAATTAAACTAACCTGGAATAAATAAATCATTTTAAAAACAAACGTTCTTTGGTTAATGACAAGGGCAAACAAATGCATAAAAAGAGAACTTGAACTTACCTGAACAATCTTTGATTCCAATATTAAAGGACATATATATATATATATATATATATATATATATATATATATATATATATATATATATGTATATATATATATATATATATATATATATATATATATATATATATATATATATATTGTCGGATATTCTCATGTATTTGCCGAGTCCCTCTCAGGATTGTAAGGCAGCTGACGTTTCGTAAGTTCGCTCGTAGACGCCGTATAGTAAGCTTTGAAAATGGTGAATGAGATTTCACCGAAACGTCAGCTGCCTTACAGTCCTGAGAGGGACTCGGTACATACACGGTATACCCGAAAACCTTCGATTATATATGTATATACATATATATATATATATATATATATATATATATATATATATATATGTATGGTGCATGTCAGTACCCTGATGAGTCTAGTAAAGACGAAACATGTACCTCTGCCGTATCACTGTAGAGGGGAGGGTAAGTTTTGACTTTCTTCTCGATGTGGTGGTACAGGTAGGCCATCATCTCGATGGTTGTGTAATAGGATAAATTGTGTTCTGTAGCAATTCATTCAAACTGTGCAACCTCTAACACGGAAAGGATATGATGGAACGAAGTATACAATTACTGTTCGCATTTTACTTCATCTATTCACGGAGTTGCATATAGTTGTACGTTTGCTGAATGTGATTTCAGCACTACAACGGCATAATGTGGATATATCCACTGCTATTGCATCTCACACGGAGGAATCCGTGAAAGCCGCATAAACATGTATACGCCATTCGGCGAAGCCGCGTTCAGTATTTGCATGCTTCCTTCTAATCTATCCTTTGCACAGCCAGGTGCATGTCAGTACCCTGATGAGTCTAGTATATATATATATATATATATATATATATATATATATATATATATATATATATATATATATATGCAACTGCGAAACGAAAAAACGCTATTGGTATATTCAATATATGTGTGGTCAATAAAGAAAGCGGGGTTTATGTTATTTTAAATTCTTTTAACGACCCGGAATTTCTAAACAAAATGTTAGGTTATAGCGATATTTATTATCTTTAAATCGTACTTTAAATATAAAAATTTTTAATATGGTTATTCAAATAGAGAGAAAATTACATTTTTGAACATATTTTTATGTCTTTAAGACGTTTTTACATAATAAATGTACATTTATGTGAAGTAAATATTGTATTATTAGATACAAAAAAACTGTAAAAAAATCTATTATTTCGTGTGTCTTTATAGTGATATGCAACCAAATCTACAATAGTATAGTTCAGGTTAGTTCAGGCTGCAATACTGGAATCGCATTTGAACTATCAAGTTTTCCATCCTAATTAAATTTAAAATACATGTCAACGTGGCAATATTGCATAGTAGATCACACAATGAATTTCCTCCCTCTGAAATCACACGTTTCGATTTAAATCGTGAACATGCCCCTGCCTTACTTTTTATGGAAAATTTGCATTTTTTTTAAATTGTTTTTCATTTAAATTGTGTTAAAAAATGGTTTGATATTGTGTTCTGGCCAAAATTTAAAGGTAGTGATAGGAAAAAATAAGTTATATGAGTAAAAACGAATTCTTTTTTTTGGAAAAATCACTTGTGATAGCTTATATTCGTGTTCTACGGCCCGAAACTAGGAGGTATGTAAAAAAATCATCGAAACATTTGTAAAATTCGGTATTTCCACTTTTCCGAATAATTACCTTATTACGTATTACCAAACACGTACTTTGACTAACTCTTCAATCATTTTTCAAAACCTTGATACAGGGGACCATCCAGGAAGGATAATTCAGCAGTTGCCTCTTCTTTCATGGTAAATTTAATTATTAGTCGCACAATCCTTAGGTGTGTCCAGAAATCATATCACTATTTGTCATTACTCCTACCTTTACTAAGAAATATATAATCTAAAACTCAAACAGTAGAACAGAACAGTTTGGCCATGTTTATTGTAGTAATTTATCAAGGATTTAAAAAGAGACTTGTAAAATTTATATTTATCTTGAGTCAGAAATGTTTTATTATGTTATTCAAATAAATATTTTACAGTACATAAAAAGAAATGGTACATAATTAAGTAACAATTACCGAAAATAAACATTGCAAAACAGGATATTTCATTTAAAACTAGAAACACCGCAATTTTTATATTAAAACCTTTAATAAATTATTTTCAAAAGATTAAAGATTTTGAATTGTGGCGTACAAAACTGAGAGAATTTGAACATACGGTTATGATGTTGGCCAACGTGAGTACAGTGTATACGACAACTATCTTTTTTTTATTAATAGAGGGCACCACTCAGGTTTGCTAAGGGAAAAACTTAGAAAAACTTACCGAATGATCACATATTGGAAGCTTCAATAAAATATATGAATTCCTGCTACCCAACTAAAACTATATTTGTTCTAGAGATTTTCCTGTAATTATGAATGAATTTAATATGATGTTATGATGGGAAAAATTTAGATTTGAAGCTTCGCTAGACCAAATGATCAAATATTATATCTAGGTAACCTCACATTTATGAATAAAGTTAAGTTGATGTTATGAATATACTTAAAAAGTGATGTTATAAATATACTTAAGATAGTAAAAGGTGCAGCTTTTTGTTACATTTGATGTTAATTAAAGTTATTGTATAGAGGCCCATCCATCCATTGTGGACCATTATAATTTCCAACGCTATTGTTATCGGAATTTTACTCCAGGTCCGTCATAAAAATTGTGCTCATTCAGGTACTAATCGCCTCATAAAAACAGTAACTGAACTAGAAAATCAACCTAATGTAAGACTATCAAAATTTTTTCTGATTTATCAGAAAAACCCAACTGAATATTAGAAAAAATAAAACCAAAAACCAAACCTGAGAAAATATGAAAAAGTCAAGGAACACAGCAAGGCAAGTCAGGTCACCAACAGGACAAGATAACCCTAAAACAAATCAGAAAATGAAATTTCTCCATAAAGAGATATTTGCAATTTATTTAGTTGCATTCTTTCGAACCTAATTTATCAGTCAACCGACTGCCTCTTGGGATTGTTGAAGGAGGTGCATCCACAATAAAGTAACATTCACTCTTTCGCGACAGGACAGATTTGATGAAAGACTACCGACCAGTGACATTTACTATAAGATGTATTAGGTGACAAGTTACTATTTATGAAATGAAAATAAATACTTTTGATTAGACAAAATATCGTAACATTAATGGGCAGAAATATGAAAATGCTACAGTATTTGTAACCAAACGTCTTAGTTTGAGTTGGCAATTCATCGTCAGCCAGATATTCCAATTTTGAAAATGTTTTTTCTCTTTGAAATACTCTGGGTCTTATACTAGTTTTTGAATAATAATAATATATTACGACCAGTTTCAGTACAGTCCCCAAACAAATGATTATATATTCAAAACATATTTAACATCTCAATTTTAAATAATTATTCACTTAATTAATATAATACCTGTATGTGTACAATATGAATAATATCATAGCAATTTCAAAAAACAACCATAAAAAAACATAATCAATGAACATAGAAATACCTACACACTAAACAAACCTACACACTAGACGAACCTACACACTAAGTACACCATGGAGATTTTGTCAAAAAAAAGCTTAAATTGAATAATATTATGAAAAATGTTCTACAAAACTTACCAAATTTTTTCACATTTAAAATTGTTCTTATACTAATTAGAATAATATTATAAAACTTTGGAGCCAGACAACTAATAAATCTATGACAAATGTTTTTATTTCGGTTTGGTATCCTTGGAAGTCTATTCAATCTACATATCGTTTTATAAGAGGGATTTACGTAATTTTTACACTACACACTTTTACAATATTTACAACGAAAAGACATCAGAAATTTGTTCTGAATGAAGGAACCTTGTAGAACATCTTTTTTTCTCCAAAAAATTTCCATTAAAATATAATTTTCTACTACGTTGAGTTGTGGTAAAGAGTTTTGATACAGGCCACCCCAAACAATTATTCCATATTTAATTAAGGATTATATTAATGTTTTATAAGTAATTATTAAAAGCTGCCTAGTGAAAATGTTTCTTAATATATAAAATTTATGAATTAATTTTCTGATGCTGTTTGTTAACTTTAGAATATGCTGATCCCATTTTAGATATTTATCAATAATTTTACCCAAATATTTCTTTAAAGTTACATCTTTTATTAAGATATTTGATGTTTTTATAGAAAATGCAATATAATGAGTCTTGTCAATATTCAAAGTCAGCTTAAAGGAATCGAACCAGTTTATTGTTTTAAGCAGACCAGTTTTTATTGATGCTTCTACTTGATCCCAGGTCTCTCCAGAAAAAATAGCCACTGTATCGCCCACGTACGAAATTAGAGAGCCATGGTCCAAGTACATACTCGTTAGTGAGTTTATATAAACTATAAACAAAATCGGTCCTAATACTGTCCCTTGAGGAATCATTATTTTGATGTCTAAAAGGTCACAGTAGATATCAATTTTCAAAATTTGTTTTCTGTTTCTTAACTAACTCTCAAAAAATCCCTAACACCATAAATGTTTAAAACCTCCAAAAGTGAGTCATAGGGCACTGTGTCAAAAGCCCTGGTAAAATCCAGAAAGACTGCAAAAGAGTTTTTATCATTATCAAGATTCTCGGTAACTGAGTAAATTCATAAAGTACATGTGATGTACTCGATCCACTGGTAAATCTAAATTGATTTTTAAAGAGGTTATTATCCATTTCCAAAAAATTTACCAGTCTATCCTTTAATCATTTCCAAAAATTATTTATTATACTAATTGGGCGATAATTGCTAATAGTCGCCTTATCTCCTGTTTTATGTATTGGTGTAACAAGGGTCACTTTACCAGATTTAAAAATTAAATTTATTGGATAAGTGAAGGGTTTCAGCAAGAAAAGTTATAATTGTTTAATGAATCGAGAGTTTATTCCATCTACACCAGGAATACAATAATTCTTTAAAGAGTGTATTTGTTTTATTATTTCACTCTCATTGACTGTCTTCAGAAACATGGAGGAAATATGTTGTCCCTGAAATTTTTTTAGCAGGATCCTAGATCTTATTCAATATTTTGACTGCCACATTTACAAAAAAATTGTTACAAAAATTTGCCATTTCTTTCATGTCTGAAAATTTTCTATTACTATCTTCAATTTTCTGTTTTTCCTTGCTTTAGTTGTTAATTTGATTTGAGCCTTCCTTAAAAATTTGGCATATTATTACGCAACGCATAGTTAGTTCATTCTATTCTGGCTAGCTATATAATTTTTGGTGTCTCTCATTTATAAAATTAGAGAAAAAAAAATAACTGCGGGAAGAACAATTTCTCACAATTCAACTTGTTTTTACTTTTTTATTAAACAGATTTACATATAATTTGTTTTAGGAGTTAATGTCACTATTTGCGAATTAGAAAGATAAATTGTGTTTTGTAATGCTAGGAATATATTTCCATATTATTAAATGTGTTAAAGTTTGAATGTATTCAAAGATCTAAAATGGGTGCTCATGCAACGTTGCTAAACGTTTCGACTGCATTTTACCATGGGACCTGCTTATTAAATACCAATTATTTTTTATTAGTGAAAAGTTAAGAGTTTAAATTAGAGCAGTTTTTAGCCGCTTATTCATTCTTATTGCCAATGTATCAAAAATTTTAACAAATCGATACCTATTGCTGGTTAAATTTGATTTCAAAGAGGCGGCTGTCCTGCACATGATTCTAAGAAACTGCAAACATTTTTACCAGATACTTTTGATTAAAGAGCCTGCCGGGTCTCCCAACCTTACCCCCTTTTTATTTTATGGGGCACAATAAAAAATAGGATTTATAAATTTAATCCCCCTGTAAATGTATTAATTTTCGATCAGAATGTACAAGACTATCAAAAATTAATCGGCTTACAATTGGAATGTGGATTGTATTCCAATAAAAATATAATTTTGCCACGAAACGGTAGTTTCCACAATAGAAATCCTAAAAAATACAATATTTTTCTTTAATTTTAAGGAATTTTATTTTTATTTAATAATAAAAATGTAATTAATTCTCCTTCGAGTCACCTGACAACGCACACCAACCAGAGTGAATAATGTCACTCCATACTAACGTCATCACTGGCACTCTGTCCTGAAACGGTTGTTCTTTTGAGTCATTATTACTTTCAGTTCTATCCTTTCAAGTAATCAAGTATGATTACTTCTACCTAATTACAAGTAAATGCGTATTCAAAAGAACATGAAGTTATCAGTTTCATTTTTTTCACTTTGATCACTTGATAACTACTCTAAAGAATGCAGCCAAAGTCATCGCTGTCACGAACTTGACATATAAATTTTTTGGTTTTATGTCAGATTCGTGATCACTGTCAAGGGCTACGTTGCCTAGTTCATATTTTATAGCCATTTTCATGTAATTTCTTCGAAATTTGCTACTTTTCTCTTTGAAAACGATTCTAAAAAATTTTCTCATGAAGGATTTATTGAGGCAAATAGTTCGAATTTGCCGAGAAATGATTGTTTCATGGTGGCCAATTTCTTCGCAATAAATAGTAACTTCTGCTCTGATGAATTTAGAAATATTAAGACCTCCATGTAAGTAATTTATCAAGAATTGTTATTTCCGCAACCGATAACGAATAGGAATCGTTATCATATATATCAAAACGAAAATAAACGAATAATGTCGTGCTAGCTAAAGCCACATTTTCCGAAAGTGGAACGTGAATAAATAATTTTTCAGGTTAATCGTAGTACTTGTACACTGAAGCCCTGCACATTACTTAAAATAACTTAGAACTCATCTTATATCACAAAAATTACGAAAAAAATTGTATATCCTTGTCAGTTTACCAGAGTTACGTCACATCGATCAAGTGACAAATATTGGCGTTTCGGCGGGAAGTTTTAAACAAAACTTAAAATTTATGATTTTTAAAGTACTAGTTGTTTAAAAAAAATTAATATTTTCGGCTACATTAGGTACTTATGCATGGTTTTAAACACTTTCCCAAAATAGTGAACATCCCAATTTATTACATTACGAGAACTGTATTAAAAAAATATCAAAAATTCTTTGATAAAAACAGCCGGCATTTTTAGCATTAACATTTTAAAAATATTATACTTAACATTTTTTTTCTTAAAATATTACATTAATTATATTTCTTTTAAAATTTAAAATTATTTTCATATAAAATGCTACTAGGACAACAGTATTGGTTTTTTAACTTGTGATTTTTCCTAAAATTAATTATTATTTTATTTTTTATAAAAAGGGAATTTTTGCTAAGCTCGATTTTCGCAAATAACGAAATATTTTCCGATTCGTTATTATTTTACGTAGGTACGATATTAGTGTTGTCAAGTTAACAACTTCTCTTTCTAAATTAGCTAAAATCCAATATGACATCCATAGGAAAAATAAAAGTTGATGATGGTTCCAAAAATCCGAAAAGTTATATACAAAACTTAAAAAGGTAGGTGTAAACTTATTTTTATAGAATTTAAAAATTTTCGTAAATAAAAAATATGGCAGATTTTTTAAAACACAATTTCCCACTTTTTCAAAAATATCTCTAAAATTAAAACAGAAACAATCTGCTACTGCTAATATAATTGTTTAAAATTTTCCTCATTTAATCGTCTTTCTACGATTCATCGTTTTCGAGGCCAATCAAAACGGAATTTTCCGTGACAAAAATACTATCCGGATACCAACTACACCGACCGATCAACACTATAAATAATCCGTAGTGATATTATGTTATGTTATGAGCCCTGGACCGATCATTAGTTACGGAGAAAACAAGAAAAACTGGAAAATTTAGCTTTTTTTTCAAAAATTCTTATCTCCGTCATTTTTCAAGTTGTAGCGCTGGCCCTTAGGGTTACCGTTATTGTAATTTATGCGTGACGAAATCAGGCGTTATCGGTTCATTAGTTCTTGCATAATTTTCATTTGAAATTTCTAGTGTACTTTCAGCACGCCTAGATACGCCCTAAATGGTCCGATTTTAATATTTAAAAAAGATTTTGAAAGTAGAAGTAGTCGTATCATTTTACAAGCCTATATTTTCATTGTGCTAATGCACATGCACTTTTTAATAAAAGTTTGCAAAATACGTGAAAAATGTTAACAAACATGACCGAAAACGGCCAAGTACGTGAAATTGCTTCATCAGCCGCGTTTCACTCACTACTCGGCTACTTTCACGCGTTCAGCCGGTTTCGGTCATATTTGCTAGCATTTTTCAAGTATTTTATAGACTTTTTAATGCAAAATGGAACTATAGGTTTGTAAAATGCTATTTCTACTTTCAAAATCTTTTTCTTTTTCTTCTTCTTCTTCTTCTTCTTCTTCTTCTTCTTCTTCTTCTAGGTAGAACCAAGTTTTTTTATCTACACAATGCCTCATCGAACCTCGTTTAAGGCCGAAATCCAGCTGTCTCTCCATCTTTTGGGGGGCCGTCCAGGCGGCCGTTTGGTGTTTGGTTTCCCTCTCATCACGGTTTTTGCTGGTCTGTCATCGTCCATTCGTTCCACTGCCTACGACGGTTTCGAACCCAAGTCACAACATCCCCCACTCCGCTGTCCTCGCGTATTTTTGCGTTTCTTATTCTATCTCTTAAACTTGTTCCCGTGATCATTCTCAGCGGTTTCATTTCTGTGGTTCTCATAATTTGTTTTGTCTTTGTTGTTTCATTTCTTGTTTCTGCGCCGTAGGTCAGTATCGGTCTTACACAGACCTTGTAAAATCTTGCTTTGCTCTCAACCGTCATATGTTTATTGTTCTAGATTATGTCTCTTAGTTAGCCTGATATCATGGCAGCTTTGTTGGCTTGTGTGCGTACTTCTTCCGTTACTGCCCTGTTACTTGTTATATGTGCTCCCAGGTATTTAAACTTCCCAACCTATTCAATATGTTTGTCATCAGCCATTAGTTTGCATCTTACCGGTTCTTTTGCTATTACCATTGCTTCGGTTTTCTCCACAGATACCTTCATATTATACTGTTTGGCTCTTCGACTGAGATGGAAAAAGCATTCTTTGTAAGTTGTCATCGCTATCTGCTGTCAAGGCAACATCATCTGCAAAGCATATAATCTGAACGGTGTTGTGTTCCATTAGGCACCCAATATTTGTGCTTTTTACCTCATCAATGATTTTGTCCATGATTACATTGAAAAGTGTTGGACTTAGGCTACCACTCTGTCTTATTCCTGTGGATAGTGGGATTTCCTCTGTTAAAGTGTTATTTGTTTTAATTACCATGGTGTTTTTGGAATTCAGTTCGTATATTGTGCGTATGATTGCTTCGTCTACTTGTTTTCTTCGCAGTAGTTCTGTTATGTGTCCCAGTTTGACTCGGTCGAACGCTTGTGTAAAGTCCACAAAACAAATGAACAGCGGTTTATCGTATTCGGTAGATTTTTCAACCAGCTGTCTGATAATAAATATACCGTCGATAGTAGAGCGGTTATTCCGGAAGCCCTGCTGTTCTTCGCACGCCCCTAACTTGTCTACGATTCGTTGTGACAGTATTTTGGTTAACAATTTGGCTGAACTGTTCAGTAGGCTTATTCCCCTGTAGTTTCCGGGTTGTTTCTTTGATCCTTTTTTGTGGATCGGAATTGGGATGCTTTTCCGCCATTCGTTGGGTACTGACGTTGTGCGGAGTATTTTTTTTTTAAATAGAACATTGAGCTCTGTGACAAGGCTGGGGCCTCTGTACTTTAGCATCTCATTCGTAATTTGGTTGGTACCAGGTGATTTTCTGTTTTTTAATTTCATAATTGTCAGATGCATTTCTGCTTCACTGATGTTAACATCTGTTAGTTCTATGGTTTCTTGTTGGTTTCCTTAAAATGGCTGACCCATTGTTGGCTGTCGATTGGACTTAGTTCAACGTATTAATTGATTGGTTTTTTTTTCTGTTCCTCAGCATGTTTCATATTTTCTTTTGTCCTCTATATAGGTCGTGTTCCATGTCTTTTGAATACTTTTCCCAGTATTCTTTCTTTAGTTGAGCTATTTGGCTGTTAATTCTGTTTCTCACCGTTTTGTACTCTTCGAAATGGTTTGTTGTTTTGTGCTGTCGGTATTTTGTAAATGCTTGTCTTTTTCTTTTGCTAGTATTTTCACCTTTTCTGTGAACCATAGTTTTGTATTGCTTCGCTTGTTCGTGCTAACTGTTCGTGTTCCGATCGCCTCCCTGGCGTTCTCTTGTATATTTCTTTTCAGTTTTTCTCAGGCTTTCTCCACTCCGTCATTTTCTAGGATTGTATTAGCTTTTATTTTCTCCCAGAGTATCTGCTGATACAATACTTTTGTGCTATCGTTAGCGAATGATTCGGTATTGTATTTAACAAAGGTATGTTTCTGTTTGTGCGTTCTGTTTATACTTTGTTGGGACCGGTATTTACATAATACTAGTCGGTGGTCGTCTTTTCCCAGGTCTGACGAATTCAGAATTCTGACATCGACTATTTGGTGGGGTAACACTTTTCTGTTCGTTATTATGTAGTCTATGGTTGATTCTTGTTCTCGGGTGTTTCCTCATGTCCGTTTATTTTGCCACTTATTTGGAAAGAAGGTGTTATTTATTCTCATCTCGTTTTTGGCGCACAGTTGTTCTCCGTTGTCATTTAGTGTTACATTATATCTCTGCATTACTCCCGGAATGGGTTCGTAACCTAAATCTAAAATCTTTTTACAAAATTAAAATCGAACCATTCGCGATGCATCTAAAGACGCACTGAAAGATGGCGATTTAACGATGTTCAAAATTCGGCACTTGTCAAGTCCAAACTGCATTTCGATATCCCCGGAGAACTCCATAATTTTGAGCATTTGCTCCAGCTGGTTTTTTGTAGCAGCCATCAGCTTAAAATCATCCATGTATAGAAGATGATTCAATCTTAGTACCTCTTTATTGCTATTTCTAATATTAAAGCCGTATCTGGTGGAGTACAAACAGTGGATTCATTGCAAGGCAGAACCACGATAAGCTTAATGAATGACCTTGAAATATTAGGATTGTATAAGTTTCGATTATCATCATTACCATTATCATCATCATTATCATTATTATCATAATCATAAATATTCGATATCACTTTCATCGTCGTCTGAAGAAATATTGCAACAATGTTCAATCACGTTGGATTGTGAATTCTCCGTGGCCATTACTAGATTGTCACTTACAACCTCATCGTCAGAGATCAAATTTCGGACATATCGATATTTACTTACATCCAGACCGAAAAACTCAACAAAACATCACAACAGGTTGTTCTTAGTCTAATAGTACAGTCCTGATGGTATTTTTTACAAAATCAGTTATTTTTTTCTCTATTGATTGGCCTACCTACTGATTTTGGACATACTGTATAACAAGACTAGGCTCTTCTAATAAAATTAATTAATTCTCTTGATGTTATCTATACAAACTGAGAGAACTTATTGTTTAAAATTCTCTAACATACAACAAACACTTTGTAATATTTATTCCCAAAAAAAAATAACTAAAGCTTAAAATAAATTTTAAAAAGTCCTTCAATTTGTGTCGCTTCAAATAATTAAAAATTCAACATTTGCAAAAAATTTAAATATATGGCCTATAATTCCAAATAAAACATTTGTAAAATATATATATGTATTTTCCACAGTATTACTTAAAGTAAGCTAAAACAAATAAGATGATTATTATTTTTGTTTTTTTAATACACAAGCAAAATGTCTTATCATTAATTCAAACAGAACTATTTTCATTTCGTTTCCAAAAAAATTTCTTTTATGACTTTTTATCATTAATTAAATATGAAAGACCTAGAGTTTTAATAAGCTAATTACCAAAAAACAATTAGATTTAAGTCTGTTTATTCGTTTTTTGTTTGCTTAGTTATTTTTATAATTTTTAAAACCATTATATGGTTTGCGTAATAATTAAAAACATTGCGTTTTGGTTTTATTCCAAAGACAAAAATATTTAGGTTTGATATGTCTTTAAATTTTATTATTAACGGTGGCGCCTAATTTCAAATATATTATCTATTACTGTAATAGTTAACAAAAATAGTCATTACAGAACCACTATATTTGAAATTTATGTGTTCTGAGTCTCTAGTAATTTTAAAAGTCGTTTAAAGCATTTATTATTTTGTGGAAAACTATTAAAAATGATGAAGTCTTCCCAGAATTACCCCAATCAATGACCTAAATAAGAAGTATTAAGTTTAAATAATAAATGAATTAAAATCGAAGAATTGTATATATTTAGTTGCGTTGCGTTCATACAAAACCAAAATGTAAAATTTTAGTGATTGACCGATATCGATGCCAATATATCCGCTGAAATGACGATTATCGGTATGGTTCGGTATATACAGGGTGATTCTAAGGGAATTTTATCGATCGATTGTAGGAAAACTATAATTTGGAAGAATCTGAAAATTTTACAGTGTACTAACGTGCATGGGGAACAGCCAGCTAAAATATTTTCAAGATGGCAATAGTTCAGTTTGTACCGGAAGTTGATGTCAACTTGCTTATTTTAAATAGAACATTTTATATATTATTGCATTTTTGATTTCTATGTAAAATTCTAGACATATTTCATGTATAATGTTCTATACTTAAGTCTCACCGTTTTAGACATTAAAATTTTTATGTCAAAAATGACGTTTGCGGACCAAAACTTAACTAAAAATTGTTCCTACAAGAAAGTCTTTATTATTTAATTTGGGTTGGTTTTCTTGTCGAAAAATCGACTTTAATGGTCTTTTTATGATATTTTGAAAATACAGAGTGGTCAAAAAAGAAGAATAAAAATTATATTTAAAAAATCGCAAAAGTCAATTTTTTCAAATATAAATCACCTATTTTTATAATTGTCATATTAAGCATTAAAAACAAGGGTAACTTTGGATAAGATTGTCTATTCCAGAAATTTGTAGTTTTAAAAATATTGGCAACTGAACATTTTTTTATTTTAAAAATGCTATACTGCTTTTAAGCTTTGTTATTAGTTGGCCATGACAGCGAGGCGTAGCGAAAATAAAACAATCGAACCCTACAGAATTGTCACTATTTCTTGCCATTTCACATTCATTAATAATAATCATGCCCGAGCGATTAAACGCACAAAGATTACTTAAACTTATAAACCAGTTGTTAATAATAGAAATATTAAAACTACAATTTTAGGATGTTTCGCCGCATATCCGACAATATCTACAAGACAAATAGCATTAGAGTCTGGATTATCTCAAACATCAGTTTTAAGAATTATATGGCAACACAATTCTCATCCCTATGTATATTCCATAGTACAACATTTAAAAGGCACTGATTTTCCACCAAGAGTAGAGTTCTGTCAATTTATTTTACTTCAGTCACAAAAAAATGCTGGTTTTTTTGGATAATATTATTTGGTCGGACGAAGCCAAATTCACAAAAAATGGATTATTTAATCGACGCAACTCGAACTATTTGAACGACTTAAACGTATATCGATTAAGAGAATTGAATTTTCAAGAGTCTTGGCGGTGTAACGCATATTGTACTATAAGAAATGACGGCGTCGTCGCCCTAGACTTTTACCAAGATAATCTGAATGGTAAGTTAGCCATTTTTGAAAACTTCTAGATACAAAATACGTTTTTAAACTTACAGGTGAGCGCTACTTCGACATCTTGAGACATTTGGAAGTAAACTATTTAAATAACTTGCTGATCAAAGAAATTTATTTCATCAACATGATGAGACGCCTCCACATAATAGTTATTTAGTTAACAATCATCTACAAAACTTGTTTTATGATCAATGGATAGCATTTGAAGAACTTAATCCTCAATCAATAAGAAAAGACACCACCTGCTTAGGTGCGAAAAATGTTTGAAAGTTCAAGAACCTGAATTTGAACATTTACTCAAATAATTTGTGTAACTTTATTTTATTAACAACTGGTTTATTTCTATTTCTTTTAGCTTTTATAGATCCAAAGTTCTAAAATTTTTATAATCTTTTTAACAGTTAGTAGTATTATTTTCGCCACGCCTCTCCGTCAAGGCCAACTAATAGCAAAACTTAAAAGCCGTATAGCATTTTTGTCAATAGAAAAATGTTGAATTGCCAATATTTTTAAAACTACAAATTTTTAAAATAGACAACCTTAAACAAAGTTACCCTTATTTTTAATGCTTAATATGATAAAATTATAAAAATTGGTGCTTCTTATTTGAAAAAATTGAATTTTGACGATTTTTTAAATATAATTTTTATTCTTCTTTTTTGACCCCTCTGCACTCATAATTTTCAAAATATCATAAAAAGACTACTAAAGTCGATCTTCGTCTACAAGAAAACTAACCCAAATTAAATAATAAAGTCTTCCTTATAGAAAAAAATTTATAGTTAAGTTTTGGTCTACAAACGTCATTTTTGACATAAAACTTTAAATATGTCCAAAAAGGTGAGACTTAAGTAAAGAACAGGTAAAGAATAAGGAAATAAAGAATACCTTTACCCCCTTATTCTCTTTCAATGTTTGTTGTCCAGTATGCCTTAAATCTTCTAATATTCTTTTTATCCTCCTCCTATTTTGTTTACATCTCTATGTTTCCGTGAATCTCTTTTATTTTCTTCAATACGCGTTCAATGGCCTTTCAGCATTTTCTTTGTTTCTGATGACAATTTATATATATATATATATATATATATATATATATATATATATATATATATATATATATATACATATATACATATATATATATATATATATATATATATATATATATATATATATATATATATGTATAGCTTTTCTCTCTTGGTTTTAGATTCTTTAAGTAATTGAAAAAAAAACAATTGACATTTCATTCTCAATTTCATATTTCATTCTTAAAACTTGGAACTTTAGTTCTATTAAAAGTATAATAAAACGGTTTTAGAATTACAGGTAGAATGAAAATTTTTTATTCATATACAGAACGTTATATTTAAAAAACAAAACTTCATGCTGTCCTACTAATTTGACGCACCCTATATAATCTCAACCGTTTTCTAAATGTATACATTTAATAACTATTGATTTAAGTAAATATGATTACTCCACCCAATCATAGATTAACACTTACGTATGCTCTGAACGTTAACTTTATGAATAGGTATAATAAAATTGTTTTCTTTTTAATCAAATATTTTTAAAAGCTAAACGCCACTAATTGCTATTGACCAATACGAGTATTTCATTAGGATAATGATCCTAAACAGAAACCAAAACTTGTTGATGACTTGTTTTGCGAAGAGGAAGTAAATAAATTAGCAATAAAAATATGAATTTATGTTAGAACTCTGACCTAAAACAACAACTTTTAAAAAACAAAATATATGTTTACAGTTCTAGCGATTGTTAGAGAAGATTTAACAGGGTATTTTGCTTAGATTTGCAGTTATACCTGTAATGCTCTTAATGTGTAGGGCTCCGAAACAAAAAAAAATGTAATGAGCAAAAGTTCAGCTTTAATTCCTTTGCATTAATAAACATTTCGACTTGTGATCTCTAATTTTAATTAAATATTATCCCCACAATCTTCGTAGAGGAAAATGACTTAATATGGAATTTCATTTTGTTGTTTTGGTAAAAACGAAAATCATTTCACTAATTAAAAAATTTTAGGCCCAATTTCACAACGTGTGGTCACCGAAAGGTTAAGAAAAAATCGATGGTTATTTAAAAAAATTGTTTCACAATTGATGATTTACGTTTTCCCGGAAATTAACCATGAGTTAAGTTTACCAGTAGACAATCCTGTGGTTACTTACTTAACCAAAAGAACATAACCTCATTACTTTGCTTACGCTTTTTATTTGTTGATGGTTCGGATAGAATAAAAATCATTTGTGTTTTTGTTGAATAACTCAAAATAAGAAAGATGGATAATTACGATATCAATGTTTATAGTAGTGATGAAGAAGCTAGAAGACCCCGAATATTTAGACCACGAGTTGATTATTTTGAAGAATATGATGAATACGATTTTTTTGCAGATTTAGATTAATTATACAATAAGATTTTCTTTTGATGAGATATTTAATTGTTTTACATGATCATTTTTATTGCTCTCGTCCACATTTTCTTCAACAATGATCATTGGCAAATCTATTGGAACATCGCAGTTATATTAAGGGACTGTATAGGTTCCTCCTTCCTTTTTGTTAATTTCCATTTTATTTTTGAAAACTATTCTTTGGTTTTTCTTTTTAAATTTCTACATATTTTTTTCAAAACTTTGACATTTCTTGTGCTATTTAGAGTACAACTGGCGTTGATTCATTTTGTAAAATTTTCCGACAATTTTCTTTATCACTCCAAGTCTGAGAATCACTCTTTCTACTTTCAATAATATTCTTGTATTTGTCTACCAGAGACATAAGCAGCATTTCTTCTTCTTTACAGAAATTTACTGCTCTTTTTTCTCTCTTCTCCATTGTTATAAAAGTTTCACAAATATTAGCATTTTAATATTAAAATTATTTTCGAGGATTTTTTTTTGAAATACCGTCGTAAAAATAGAGGTTAGTTGTCAAACCAATCATTCTTCTTTATTTTTTAATTGCGGCATTAAACCTAATTCCCACCAATTTCATAAAATATGCGTGATATTTTCTTAAAAGTCAACATTGACAAATAAAATTTAACCAATGGTTTCGTAACCAGCCCTCAATTCTTGTTTGTGAAACACCTAACCTTGAAAACTCATGGTTAACTTGCAAGTGTTGGTTATTTAACCACTTCATGTTACCATCGATTGTGAAACTGGGTCTTAAAGGGTTAATAAGCTTTACACTAATTTGCACGATGAATATCCAATCAATTACCATTTTCATATTAACGTTGTCTTGAATAATATATAGTTTTTTATTTATTTAGGTAACTTTCAGTATATCATTCCTATAAACAAAGCTTATAGTAAGTAAATTAATCATTCAATATGATGGACAGCCTGTTGAGTGAACTGAATCACGCTAGTTTGTATTTATAAGCCTACACCGACGACCCAATCATTTTGTGCCCTGATTGCGATATCGGGGACCTGGGGGGACCTATGATGTGGGCTCTCCAGATCGCCGAGCGTTGGTGCTACAGGGAAGAGCTCGAAATAAACCCGGACAAGGTCGAGGTGGCATCCTTTACAAAAAAGAGGAATATATGGAGACTTTCCACAATTACATCGTCGGGAAGAATTCTTCAGTACAAGGCAGTAATTCTGAACTCACCATTGAACTGAAAAGATCATATTGAGGCTTGAACCAAGAAGCTCATGTGTGCTTTCTGGACTAGCAAAAGAGCTTTTAAGTGCACATGAGGGTTGGTTCACACCGAGAGTGCTATTTTGGATATACGCTATGGTGATCGACTCCATGATATCGTACGCCGCTATCCTATGATGATCTAGTGTAAAATAGCGCAAACATCATCTTCAACTTGACAAAATTCAGAGAATGGATTGTGTGCGATGAGGACTGCCCCATCACGACTCTGGAAGTCCTGGTGAATCTACCTTTTCTCCTCTTATACATAGAGTACAAGGATCTGAAGGTTGTTTATCGTTTCAATATCTCGAAACTAGAACGGGAGATTACCCAGGTGTCTGGGAAAGTGTGGTGGACAGATATCCACCACTCCCAAACATATTACATGGCATCACGTTTGAAACCCAACCACTCTCTTGAGATATTTCTGCCAAATAGAGAAGATTGGGAAGGCCCAATCTTCCGAGCAATGTATTCTGGTGGTTTATAAATGGATTTTGACAAGACGAATGAGTTAGAGCCAGAGTGTTCCGCAGGAGCACCTGAATTAAAGAATTCTACTTTCTCGGATAGCATGCGATGATTTTTACAGCGGAAATATATGCTATTCTGCTAAAGCAATCTCTGTGAGAAAAACATAAACAGGAATAGGGTAATAAACATATGCTCAGACAGTAGGTTTGCGATAATGGCACTGAACTCTAGTGTAACCTCAGAACTGATTTCTGAGTGCAAGAACGTACTGCACAGTCTAACAAGGAATGAGGAAGCGGACCGTCTGGTATGGATGGAGTCCGCATTTAAACCATATGAGCCCCAACCACTTCTACCTGTCCCAATTGCCTTTGGTAAAAGGGAATTAAAATAGTTGTAGGAAAGCAAATTTATTGAATTGTAGAGAGGAACTGTTGGAATAAGTAGCGCCAAGGAACATATAATTGGATCTAGCGCACGGCATATTAGGCAGCTGATCTTCTTTGGACGGAAAGAGCTGAGAATTGTGGTGGGATTGTTGACAGAATATTGTCACCTGTCAATGAGACCTAGGCTTCGATGATCAAGTATCACCACTATTCAACCATTCAATAAATTTTGTAATTTCAAAACTTTTCATTTATAATATGCATGGGTTTGCGGAGGCCAAACTACGTAATAGCTTGTTACAGTTTTGTTATTGTGTGAACAAAACTATAAATAATTTTACCAAAATACCAACAATCAAGCCAATACTCACCATAAATTAAACTCTTATTTTCATCAAGTAGTTTCTTTAATACATATAAAATAAAAGCTAAAAGTTTTTGTCACTGTCACACAAAACCGGTTTTGTAAAAAAAAATCAAGTGTGCCTATCCACTTTTGCCACTTTCATCAAGGGTGTAGTTAGTTAATCTTTTGTTTTTTTCTTGGCGCTCTTGAGTGTCAGTAGAGAGGGTCTGGGCCAAGCCTTGGTTGTGAAAACTGGCATAAACCCAGAAAGCAGATTTTTTGCTGATTTTCTCAGAGTATAATACTACTTTTATTCCTGTTTGCTGCTAAAATCATAGTTTAGTGCGTTAAGGCATCATTTGCCAGATATTGAGGATAAACAAAGTTTTATTGTATTCGTTTTTCGTTAAGTACAGTTTAGTGAAAGTGATCTAACCTAAAAAGCTAACACACCATCGTTGTGACTACTTGGTGCACCTTTCAAGACAATCAGGTACATGCCACAAACAGTTCTTATTATATTGGGACGTTGCCATCCTGTCTAAAATTAGATTTGCCTACCATAGCCAACATATTACACACCACTGCTCCATAGAGGCCATCGGCTATCCAGCTTGCCGAAAGTGTTTGGATTTAATGACAAAACTGCCTTTTAGATATTAGAACTTTGTAATAAACAGTGAAATTACCGATTTTAATGTATACTTTCCTTTTTCCCCTGTGATTGGGAACTAATAAGACTTTATGCGAGCAATTACAGGACACTTTATTTTTAAATTTCATTTAAAATACCTTGTAAACCGAAGGTATACGTATACACTAGGTAATTTAAAACATCACTTCACATATTAATAGTCCAACACTTTTAATTAGGCTGAAGTAAAGATAATTTTCGACTAAATCGGCAGACTAGATTTGTTAGTGCTAAATACAACCGTACATAAAAAGTAAGGTTATTCAGTTTAGCCGATCTAAACCAACTTGGCGTATGGCGCAGATGACGTCATACTTGCAGTAATGATGTTCATTATTTCTTTGTTTTTTTTTTGTTATGATCTATTTAGCAAATAGTCACATATTTCTTTAGTTTAAAACTGTAATTCAAAATTCCTTTTTTTTATTGTTAAATATAGATTTTAATTGTTTTTGGAATCGGTGTGTTTTATTTTTGGATCCAGTTGTTTTCTGTTTTCGATAAGATCATCGCTTCTTCTTACCGACGGGCCTAAAACAAGTGGCGCTTTGAATTTAAATAACCCCCCCCCTAATCTCCGGCATGCTAGCCTAGGCACTGCCCTAAAAGAAGGAGCGATCAACACTAAAAAATAACCACCTGTACAGAAGCATTAAATATTTAATTTTTTGTGTCTCTCCCGTGACGTAGCAAAATTTGGCGCCCAACGTGGGGCCCGACTATATCGATACTAATAATTTGCCATAGTCGAGTAGCGATAGGTTGTGCACTGAGCATGTGCCCTGCGGGAGCTTGTTGGATAGGTTTAGCTCGAAGACATGTATAGCAGCGACGAATATATTTTGCCACATCAGCTCTCATACTCGATCAGTAATATCTCTGACTAATCCTGGAGAATGTTTTGAAAACACCAAGATGACCGCAGGTAGGTGGATCATGATGGACCTTGATAATAGCAGAACGCTGCTCACGAGGAACGACAATACGCCATGTATCTTCGGGTTCGGCTAGTGAAGGATAAGGAAGTCTAGCTCATTTGTACAATGTGCCGTTTTCAAACCACCACAAAGGATACTGAGAAGGGCGTTCTTCAACTTTTTTGATCATTCCCTGGTACCATCGGTCAGAAGATGAAGAGGACCGATCTATTGGCACAGGACTGACAGGTTGTTCTATTGTTGCATCAATAATTGGCACTGAGCGAGAAAGAGCATCTGGGACGACGTTCTCTTTACCTTTTCGATGGACGATATCAAAATCGTACTGTTACAATCTTACGGCCCATCGCGCTATTCGACCGACAGGATCTTTTATCGAATTTAACCATTTTAAACTGTAGTGGTCCGTAATGACTGTAAAAAGGGTACCCTCAATATATGGGCGGAGCTTATCGATTGCATATAGCACGGCTAGAAGCTGCAAATTCTATTTTGTTTTTTATTTTATCAGTTTGAAAAATCGAAATTTAAAAACTCGCGTTGTTAGCACACCATTTTCCTTTATTTCATGTTAATATATTTCGTAATTTCAGAAACAAAAATTGCAAAAAAAAATACAATTTTTCATATCTATAGAAAATGATTGTCATCTTCATAATTGGAATTTTTGTTTCAACGATATTTATTCAGAAATTATTAAAGTGGGATAAAGCTCTAAATGAATCTACCCTAATGAACTTTAATTTATAAATTTTTCGATATTAGTTTCTTTTTACTTTTTCTGGAATACATAATAAACAAGGATTCTAATATTTTTTGCTTTAGTAGTAGAGAAATTGACAATATGTTCTACTTCTGACACAGTATTTATAGATCACAAGGTAGCAACAAAATAATTTTTAAATACCAGTGCCAATAAAATAGTTTCCTTTCTAACATTTAAACAATAGATTAACGATTTTTCCTTCCCTTAATTTCAATCCAGGAGTTACGTCATCTATCCTAAAACGCCTTTATTTCATCAAAACAAAATTAACATCAATATCTGGCTTCAGTTGGTGATCGTCTACCTGACGAAAAAATTAGTTTTTTTTTTGAAATCACAATATTTTAAGAACCATCTTAGATTTTACTGGACCTATTTCAGCCAAAATTATATGGGACCACTGCAGCAACCTGCTGAACATAACGTAAAATATTTTGTTCAAATCGATGTAGTTCTTTTGAAGTAATCTGTGGACATCCATAAAAAATATATATGGCTGTTAATTTTTTTTTTGAGTTTAGTTAAATACAATTGAATATTGTTTCTGATTCATCGTGATTATGTATAATTTGTACTTCTGATATAAATTATCAACAATACCATTGTAATTGTTTCTGAATTAGCGATAACATTTTTTAAGTTGTTAAAATCAGATATACCAGCAAAAAAATATATTTTGCATCACATGCTTATCATAAATTTTTTATTTGTGCTATATCATCAAATTTTACACACAATTACGTCTTTAATGGCATATTTTTCACATACCACAATTTTTTTGTCAAAAGTCTTATTCAATTAAATATTTTTTAATATCAAGGACAGAAATACTAACAGAATTACTTCGATGACACACCAGTTAACATTTGTTCATTTACGTCAAAAGAAAACAATAGTATCTTGTAACCAATACGTCATCACAGAGATAATTTAAAAGAGCATTTAAAAATATGTTAATTTATTAAACTTTTTTAAAAGATTTTCTTTAAATTATAGATTTCCAACGGGGGCGGTCATTCCCTACATTGAGCGCTGAACTCCTTCAAGAGGGCGGCAGCGGATCTAGTGGCAACTGGGAAGCGTTAAGATAGGTGACGGCGTATTGAAGAAATTAATAATACATACTATGAAATTTTTGATGTTATTGTTGTAGAATAAGTTTTAAAAAATACAATTTATCATTATAATTCGTTTTAGTTTTATTCAGTTCAATGAATCTATCATATGTACAAGAATATGGGAGATTGTAATGACTTGTTTACACAGCGAGTACGCAGGCATCGCAAACAGACGAAGGCATGCAAGTCGAAGCGTGAACGCTTCAAATTTATAAAAATAAAGCATCTAGAAATTAGTCTCATTACTTATTGTATCCTTTGCCAATAGCATTATGTGTTAGTAATTCAGTTGCCTATATGTATTCTCCTTTCAAGAAGAAAAAAGGAAAGAATATAAGAAATAGTTTATTTTTTGCAAATACAGCTCTGGACCTCTCTCCATACCCGTTTCGACCACCTTATGGTCTCATCAGTGGATCTGTATCGAACCGAGAACAACATTCGCAGGAAACAACTGCTCTAATAAAATGCTGCTATTATAGATATAGGCAGAATATTAAAAACCTGCTAACTTTATAAAACTTTTAACTATTTAAACAGGGCAGATAGATTTATTTATTTCTTACTGAAATTTTGGTTTTGTAAAATTTCGTACTACTCCGGTGAATGATGGATGTCGTTCGACTGGCGATATTTTTAAGTCTGACATCGAAGTCGGCAGGTTTTTCATATCCTGCCGACATGTCTCGGAATTTATATTTTAAATAGCAGTTTTTTCCTGCGAATGTTGCTCTCAATTCGATACAGAGTTGTATTTGCAGGAAATAAACTGGTTTTTCCTTTCCTTTTTCTCTGCTTGAAAAGAAAATATATATAGGCTATTTAAACACGACAGATAGATTTAGTTATTTCTTACTGAATTTTTAGTTTTTTATAAAGATCAACAGTTGATAAGTCTTCTTCTTCTTCTTCTTCTTCTTGTAGGTAGAACCAAGTTCTGTTATCTACACAATACCTCATCGATCCTCGTTTGAGGTCGAAATCCAGCTGTCTCTCTATCTTTTGGGCGGCCGTTTGGTGTTTGGTTTCTCTCTCATCACGGTTTTTGCTAGTCTGTCATCATCCATTCGTTCCACGTGATCTCTCCACTGCCTACGACGGTTTCGAACCCACTTCACAACATCCCCCACTCCGCTGTCCTCGCGTATTTTTGCGTTTCTTATTCTATCTCTTAAACTTGTTCCCGTGATCATTCTCAGCGTTTTCATTTCTGTGGTTCTCATAATTTGTTTTGTCTTTGTTGTTTCATTTCTTGTTAATGCGCCGTAGGTCAGTATCGGTCTTACACAGACCTTGTAAATTCTTACTTTGGTCTCAACCGTCAATGTTTATTGTTCCAGATTATGTCTCTTAGTTCGCCTGATATCATGGCCGCTTTGTTGCTTGTGTGCGTACTTCTTCCGTTACTGCCCTGTTATTTGTTATATGTGCTCCCAGGTATTTAAACTTCCCAACCTGTTCGATAGGTTTGTCATCAACCATTAGTTTGCATCTTACCGGTTCTTTTGCTGTTACCATTGCTTTGGTTTTCTCCACAGATATTTTCATATTATACTGTTTGGCTGTTCGATTGAGATGGTAAAGCATTCTTTGTAAGTTGTCCTCGCTATCTGCTGTCAAGGCAACATCGTCTGCAAAGCATATAATCTGAACGGTGTTGTGTCCCATTGGGTACCCAATATTTGTGTTTTTTACCTCATCAATGATTTCGTCCATGATTACATTGAAAAGTGTTGGACTTAGGCTATCACCCTGTCTTATTCCTATGGATAGTGGGATTTCCTCTGTTAGAGTGTTATTTATTTTAATTGCCATGGTGTTTTTGGAATTCAGTTCGTATATTGTGCGTATAATTGCTTCGTCTACTTGTTTTCTTCAGTTGATAAGTGAATCTGTTAAAACCGAGGCAAAATTTGTTTTTCATCACGTATGAATCTAAGAAAAAAAGCCGACAGTACAGTATTGAGTATTTAAAATGGGGACTTACGTATTCTACAAGCGAATCATTGCCTACAAGGTAGCGCAATAATGTGAGAAAATACCCTATCGACCTTATTGTTTAAAAATGTGAACACATGTTTTAATAAAAGTTGTATAATATGAAAATTTCCACAATCCAAAAATATTTTCAATTATATATGGTGTTTCATGACAGCATGATGCTAAAAAACGTTTTTTTTTTTTTAATAGGATGCCCTGTATATCTTTGCATATTTGGATTCCCCCAATAATTATCCATATTCGGTTTTGAATTTTATTGCGATATGATTCTCTATAATCTACTATATCTTTCAATCTACAGCTATAATAGTACGCAAAATTGACACTAAGAAAGATAAATGTACTATTATTCATTATCTCATATAGAATGTTTGCCAAAATTTTGTTCGTTTGATGAAATGTAATTTAATTTGTTAGGATTTTTTAAATGGAACACCCTGTATCAATACATACATATATGTATATATATATATATATATATATATATATATATATATATATATATATATATATATTTATATGTTTCGTGGCCCGCTACATCTCCAGATGTAACGAAAAAGAACTTTAGCATATGGGGTTTGTTAGAGAACAAGTTCTTACCTGCAATTTTTTGGTTTCTTTTTTCTATTATCTTCTTTAACCTGAAGATCAATGCATCCTTGAATAGACAGGGCAGATTTTTCACATAAATGGTTGTTATAGTGGAAATTTCCTGCACATATATTCGAAGTAGTGTATCGACAATTAGAAAATCATTCTGTTCACAGAAAAGATTAGATTCAATTATGAAAACAAGAAAAACAAATCCATATCTATGGAAGAGTTGGCGGATGACACGCCAGCTGCCATCTTATACAGAATAACTAATTAATGACATTTATATGAAAATCAACTTGCAAAATTCTGTGTTGCCATGTGTTAGCCATATTGGATACTAAAGATTGGTATTAATATCCGGTAACGCTCGACTTAGGGAGCAGGTAGATACTTTTCAACGATCTCGGTAGAGTATAAATCTTCTTCAGGGACGCGCCCGTATCCACGCAAGCTTTGATTTTCTCACGACTCTTATTAGAGAGGGACGTCATGTCCTAATTCAAATTTTCTACCAAAAAAAAATATCCTTCCTAATATCTTATCTGTTGGAGGCACCGAACAACCGCCTCAATATCCCTCTACTTTATGAGCTGTCTTACTACAAATACAATCCGGAGCCTATTGTTGAGAATAACCAGTACAAGTTCTATTGGGACCGGACGGTTCTGACGGATCAGACATTGCTGTAGCTAACAACAACAACCTAAGGCCAAAATACCGAGAAGATCGGCAAATACAGAGATCTGAAGGTGCAAATCCGAAGACAATGGGCAATGAACAGCATCCATATGATTCCCATAATTTTATCAACAATTGGAGTCATTTCCAAAGAACCTCCTTCAGAACATCAAGAGACTGGGTCTTAGTAAACATCTGTATAGGCCGAGTCAGAAAGCAGTTCCGCTTGCAACCGCGCGAACCGTCCGAAAGTTCGTAGGAAATACAGCAGACCACGTCACCTAGTACCCGATAACATGGAAATGGTTCCCACAGAGCTTCATACTTTTGGTATCTTTGTGTACCTGATATAAGTCAATGTTCTCTGGAGGGAGCGCAAAGCCGTTTGACTTGTAATCATAAAAAAGAAAATTATTAGGTAATTTTGTATACTTTTCTATGGAATAGAAATATACAAAAGCCAGATGCTTATTAATATTTTGGATAAAATGATATAATAAGATAGGAAAAATGGGAAAAAAACCTGATACGGAACTCTAACGCACTGCATAATTGGTTAATTTTTTAATGATTTACCCTAAACCTTTCATGAAAAGCGATTCAGTAATTCGTAATGAGAATATTATTTTTAAATTCTATTAAAAGGCCACATGTGTATTTAATAACATTGTTGTCGAAAAATTATTGATAAAAAAATTGATAACCTGATTAAATCGACTTGTTACCGTATTGGATTGTTTTATTATTTGCACGAAATTATGTCTCATAAAAAAATCAGGAAGACGAAAAAATTTTAAAAGTATTTCTAGACTGTGACGAAATTTTCCTTTTATTGTTTTTAAAAACAATCGATTTGTTTACACATTTCTCAATAATTCTATATCTGAATAATATTTATACAGCTATAAAACGAAATATTTCATTTCGATTTTTATTTACATATTTGTAATTTTTTTATTGCCTCGGTCGTAAATATTAAAAAACGATGTTTCATCATCAGGTATTTACTACGTGCCCAAAAACTTTCACCAATTAGCGGTTGTTTTACCAGATTATCGATATTTAAAAATTCGTCTTCTTGGTAAGAAATACAATAATCATTAGTAGATTAGTAGGCAGATAGTTATTTTAAGTACGTCATTTAAAAGTTGTAAAACACAACTCATTGGTGTGCTACGCGGGTTATAAAACATTAATCTCGGAACGTGCTTTCGTAAGATACAACATAATTTGTTATTGTTGTCTAGTTTCCACAGAAAGAACCTGAAATGTATCATCTCCAGTTTAAACTGGACAACCGTCTGATATATTGGATCAGCAAGAAAGTATTTTTGATTATCACACCTAGAGAGCGTTGTAATTGTTTTTAGGACTTCTATCAGTGTTAAGGTTTTTCCTTCTGACATTTGATATTAGTCATGTTTGGATTTCTTTAAAAGCTATTTGTGCATCATTTTATTTGTAACTGTTAGTTTAGTGTCAATTTCCACATGGAGTGCAGGAAAGAATAATTTCGGCATCTTTTACTTTTTGATTTCCGTAAAAAAAAGCTGCTAAGGCCCGCAAAAAAAAGGTGTGAAGATTATAGTATTGGCATAACAAAATGAACGTTTCAAAATTGGTTTAAAAAATTTTATTCTCGTGATTTTCAGTCAAAGATGGCCAACGATCTGATCGACCTACTGAAAGTAATGATGACCAAATCAAAGCCATAATTGAAGAGAATATAAATTGCAGAAAGGTGCACACGATGATTGAAAATCAGTTAAAATATCTTGAACTAGCTAAGATGCTCAATATTTGGGTTCCGCATGAATTGAAAAAGATTCACTTAACACATCGAATTAATATTTGCAATATGCATGTCACGCGCAATGAGACTGGCCCTTTTTTGAAAAGAATCATCACTAGTGATGAAAAATGGATCCTCTAGAGTAACATCATTCGAAAACGATTATGGTCCAAACGTAATGAACCAATGCAAACCACATTTAAAACTAAATTGCATTCAAAAGAGGTTATGCTGTCAAATTGGTGAGACTACAGACATGTTGGCCAGGATTGATAAATCGCAAAGCAATTGTGCCCCACCATTATAATGCAAAGCCTCACTCATCTTTATTAACTCGTGGAAAATTATTGGAGCTTGTTTGAGAAGTGATGTCGCATCCTCCATACAGCTCTGACCTAGCACCATCGGATTACCATTTATTTCGAAGTTTGTAAAACTTTTTGAATTAAAAAAACTTTCACAAAGATCTTGTCCTTAAATCGCACTTGGTTCGGATTTTTGCTGGTAAAAACCAAAATTTCTATGAGCACAGAAGCATGAAACTGCAAAAAAGATGGCCAAAAGTCATTGAAAAAAATGGAAAATATATAATTGAGTAAAATTTATTCTTTATACAAATAAAATGAGTTTTATTTCATACTACAAAACCAAAATTACTTCGTGCCGACCTGATACATCTGCTTCTCGTGCTACCTATTGCGGATGTTGGGCACAATCACAAGGATCCAGACTTTATTCAGTTCAGCTCAAAATACGCATGTGATTTTCATAGAAAATCACGTTGTTTTTCCTCAAATTTTCCCTTGTAAATTAAAATAAGTTGTAATAGTTTATGTTCGCTGCTTCTCAAAATTTGATCTAAGTACTTCAATTTTCTTGTTTTGGTGATTATAATTCATTTTATTTATTCGGTGAAGTACGTTTTCGTTTCTTATATGATCCACCAATAAAATCTCAAGTATACTTCTCTACAGCCATCGTTCAAAAGCTTAAATTCTTTTTCTTGGAGCTTCGTTTAATGTCCCGGACTCCACACCATAAAGCAGTACAGAAAATACATGACATTTTAAAAGTTGAACTTTAGATGTTTAACATCTATTTTTTAAGGATTTTTTCGTTTTCACAAATCCTAATTTGGCTTACTCAAGTCTCATAAAGAAATTCCAGTGTTCACTAATAGTATTTCCTACATAAATGTACGATTTATTGCATCGGTGAGTCGTGGATTCACTGTACAGGTGATATAAAGTTGTTGCTAATTACGATGTATATTGTTTTCTTTTCAATAAGGTGTAATTATTATCTTAATTCCAATTTAAGTTGGTAATAACTTGTAATTCTTTACTTTGTATGATAATATTTGTCGCTGTCAAATGGTAGTATTTATGAGTATTTACGTCTCTACATCACTGGAACAGAACCCACATGGCAAAAAGGACACACATTGAACGCAAACCATCACGAAGTCCAAATTGTGGTTTACTGAATTGTTTTTTCAACACAGTAAATAAGTCTATGTATTATTTTAAGGAATAATTTAAGACGATTGTTCGTATGGTCTGCAATTTTTTTTCCGCTGGGCCGCTCCACTGTCCTCATATACATAATTCATATTAATATATCTTTTCTTTGTAGGTTCTTTTGTGCAAGTCTGCAAAATAGGTATTCATCGCGATAACTACGGAATCGGACACATAATTTTTCCTATCAACCTTCAAATTTTTGCGGTTCAGGAAGGGGTTGAAGTCCGAAAGGACCCGGGTTGGCAAACCGAAAGCATGTAGTACTACTTCAAACTTCATTTCCTGAATTTTGGCCATCACTATAACAACCCTAGGGTTAAGAACTTGGTCTTCATGATAGAAATGTTTGTTTTTCACCAGATCTAGCATTTTTCTCTAATTTTATGTTACAGTTGGTTTAGAAAGATAACATAATGGTTGACGGTAATCTTGCCGCTATTTTCTAGATTTCTGTATGGAAGCACGGAAACTGTTAATTCTTTCCTCGTATATGTATTAATTTGCGTCATAAATACATCAATATCGAGTAGCAATAAATTCGTAGTCATCTAAAATTACTAGGAAAAGCCAAAATTCTACTGAATTTATTTTGCTTCGCATCCCGGTCTTTTTTATTATGCACAAAAATTACCATTTTCAATTATATATATAATTATGGCTTCTTTCAACAAGCAAGCTCGCAGATGGTAACCGTTTATATCTGCATTGGCATTTATCGATACAAACTTAACTTCCCGTTATGCTCTGTAGCGATTTGCAACATTCTGTAATTTCGTTTTTTTTTCTATTAACGTTTAAAAAGGCCAGTAGAATAAATTAATTATGTTAAAGTTATACATAATTTTTATTTTGAGATTTTTAGAACTTCTTTTTGATTTCAAATAATTCGTGAGGATATTCTTCGCATTAATCATCAAATATTTCAGTGGAACATTCTTGCCCACGCCAATGGAAGTTACCAAATTACCTTAAAATAAACCTTAACCTTTTTTTAATAAAATCTAAAATAATTGACAAAAAGGTTTATAAGCCATTAAGAAGTCTTTAGAAGTATTTATTTGTGCCTTAGAAATTTTTAACGACAACGCCAGTCATTGAAAATGAGCTAATGACACTATTTAAATAATTATTTTAAAATGAGTTATTTAATGAGAAATTTGTTTATAATTTAAATTTTTAAGTCATTATTTGTTCTGTTTCGACGATATCAGCAACAATGTTTAATATTTTTATTATTTTTTGTAAATTAAAAAATGTTATCCACAAGTTTATAAATTTTCCGTTAATAGTTTCTGCGTGATTCAAGAATCTATGGACTTTAACTATTTATGTAAAATAACTTATCACCAAACTAATTATAAACATACTATTATTTTAAACAAAGGATATTATTATTGCAAAATGTTATTTGTTACATTTTTAATTGCCAAAAGATGTATAGGGGAGAGTTACACAATTGCGAACGGTTGATAATACGTTTCATTTAAATTATAGCTAACAAATGCGTATTTCTGACTTAATCTTTGTATGCGTTTCTCAGTTCTGCATCTGCTTGAATAACAGTTAATAATAGGCAAATATTTTTAGTTTATTTATCATGATTTTATTATAAATCACAAACCAAATTAGGCATGATGATATCTGTACCAAGAACGGAAACAACAACATCATATCAGAGATAGATACGAATAACAAAGCTAAACTAGTACACTTGCTTAATGACTACTAAACAAAGAAAGACATGCCTAAATTGGGATATATCACGCCAGTATGGGTACCAGTAGATATTAGAAAGGCCTTAGAAAAATAAGAAATACCAGAATAGACCAAAAGAAGAAGAACATCTTTATCGTCATTACATTCTAAAAATATAAAATTTATGTTACTGGAACATACAAACAAAATTATACCATGTGATTGAAATCCATACATGGAACATTCATTGAGAGATATATATGGTATTGTGTATTTAGATCACAGATAGCAATACTAATAACCCACATAACACAAAAGACCGCAGAAGGTTGCAAAACGCTTTCAGAAAAGTTTTACAACCTTACAAAAAGCTTTTGTAACAAATCACTGACGAAAAGATTATGTTTAAGCTTACAATCATCTCTCAAGAGAATAAATTATCAATTAAAGTTCTAAGAAGGTTACAGGTCGATTACAGAAAATTTTCTTGAAAATATCAATCAGTGGAATAACGGGAACGTTTCTTGAAATCTTACTGCAAAGTTACACTAAGCTTCTCAGTTTGCTTATTTGACTGCAATTTCCTGCCATGGAAGATTTCATTTTATCTTCCAAAAATTTGCAGGACAGTTTCATGAAACTTACACGTTAATCTTTCATGTAACCTTTCTTTGAGATTCCTAGAATCATTCTTGAAAGATTATATGGGATTCTCTATGCTTCCTAAAAAATTCTTGGAAGGTTACGTAGGAAGTTTTCATAAAGCTTTCATAGGGGTGCTTTCATGTTATGTGGAAAAAGATGTTGGGATCAAGTTTAGATGCAATATGCTGGATACAGTCAATGGATTTACGTATTTGACTAGAGCTTTGTTTTTCTTTCCTTCATGTTCAAGATCACTAAATTTAATATAAATCGTTAAATATAACATAAATTATCATTTCGCTAATAATACAATCGCATCAATTTACCCCAACTAATGTTTATAGTCACTGTTTTTAAGCTCGCCATAATTAAGGTCTCTCCTAACTACTGAAATACAGACCAAATTTTTGTATAGGGCGGAAACAAGATTGTAAAATACTTTGGAGGTAATCAAGAGAAAAAATCCAATATGGGTTCAAAAATATTTAGTTTCAGATACTCGTTTAAAACTTTTAAAAAAGTCTTTGCAAAAACAAGAATGATATGGCACAACTGTGCATACACAAGTACTTTTTCCACAATTTTTCAGGAAATAAAATGTCATTAAATATGGTGAATAATAAAGTATGTTTGCACAAAATTTAAACAAAATCAGTGAACTATCATATTCTTGGAAATAGAAGAAAAACAGAAAATATGGATTTTTTAAAAAAGATTTCAGACATAAAATTTGAATAAAATCAATGAGTTTAGGTACTTGATGTTTCTTAGGCGATGACACTTGAGTGCATCTCTGGGATTCAGAAATAAAATTAGAGTCGATAGAATATGTCCAAAAAATTTTCCGTCTGCAAAAAAGGCCTCACACAAAGCAGAAATTATTTAGTTAACTATATACCAGAGGCCACTACAATGACAGCAGTTCTCTATTTTTAATTCAATCAGTAGGTACAGAAAATGACGTTATGACGATAATTCACGAATTTTGGACCTGCTCTACGATGTAAAACGGGATACAAAACGACATGTTTGCAGGAACTGAGTCAATCCCCACAAAAGTGCTAAAACACAGTTGTTCCAGCATAGAAGCCAAGGTAGTACCCTAAATGTTTTTGGAAACAGCTATAGATAACACTGTTCTGCATTTTGAAATTTTTTGTCGCTCCATAAAATTTTTTGGATTTTTTGTGTCTACTGTAATGTGCTGAATTCCAATATGAGCTTGGTTTTTATCTATCAGCCATCAGTTTTTAGAGAAGGAAAGAATATAAAATATGAAAAATCCAAACCATAGCAAATTTTCAAAGATTAAAAAAAATTATTGTCTTTCTTCGCTTGTATTCATCGGAATCGGTTTCACGTTTGAGTACTCCGCTAACATGTTTGGGGTCCATTTTCCACTATATCGCTTCTCCATTTGACAATTTGCTGGTAAAATCTTTCGCCGTGTTCGTCTGAAACTGCAGCTAAATTGTCAGAGAAGAATACCCAATGGGAGTGAAGAAAATGCAGCATAAGTGACATGTTACAACCTAACGTCTTGTAAGATTGGATAAATTCTTCAACTAGATTTTTGTAGTTCTCCAATTTCACATTTTTGAAGGCAATTTATGCCCTATATTATTTTCTCAAAAGGGTAGTTTCAAAATTTTCGTCTTTAAATGGTTCTCGTATGTGCGTCCCAACGAATAATTCTTCTTCAAGCTTTGCTTCACTTATACATAGGAATTTTCGTCTCAAATAAAGAAAAACATTTGCTTCTCTATTTAAGGTTTTAACAAAAATTTTTCTAAGTAGTAGTTTTATGTGATGAATATTTGTAGATTACGAAAAAGCTTTCGACTACATAAACCAACAAAAAATGATGGAAGCCTTAGCCGATTGTCGAATAGATTTTCGATACTGTACCCTAATCCAATAGATATATAATAAAGCAACTGCATGTGTTAGACTTCATGAGACGACAGATAACTTCAAAAGAGAAAGAGAGATGTCCATCAAGGCGACACTACCCCCCCCCCCCCAAATTATTTAACATTGTACTACAGTATATGTGCAAACAAATAGACTTCGACTTCGGTCTAAACACAAATTATGACAACCTATGCCACCTATGATTCGCCGATGATATAGTTCTAATATCTGACTGTATAAGAAAGGCCATTACAATGCTACATAGACTAAAAACTGCCTTAAATAAGCTTAAAGATAAAAATATAGAAAAAAGCCAAGTGATGACAAATTCAACAATTGGTGGAGGTATCTATCTTGATGGAAGGCAAGTCGAAGAGACCACGTTCTACAAATATCTGGGCCATAAAATTCGCATTGGTAGAGATAACCAGACCTGGGAACTTTCCAAAAGAATAGGTTTAAAGTGGGCAGCCTTTGATAAACTAAACTATATCTTTAAGGCAGATCTACCAATATATCAGAAAATTAACGTTTTTGATCAGTTTATATTGCCCTTCTAACTTATGGTTCAGAAACTCTAACTTTAACAAAAAAAGGCCGTTAGCAGGATAAGGGTGACGCAGCGTTCAGTGGAAAGGGTAATGTTTGGACTGTCCCTGAGAGATAAAGTTGCAAACACAGAAATACGGCGAAGAACAAAGTTGGCGGATGCTGTAAAAAGAATAGCTATCCTTAAATGGAATTGGGATGGTCACATCGCGATAGCCACAGGAAGATAATTGAATGAAAACCACGACAGGATGCATTTAGGAGCAGAGGATGCTCTCCGACAAGGTAGCACGATGATTTAAAAAGGATCCACACCAACTGGATTCTTGAGCAAGTGTGACAGTAAATTTTGTTAGCCCAAGTTTTGTATTGATCGCCAACTTTGCACCTAAAATATAACCAGTAGGCTTTTCTTACAAGTGGACTTAAAGTCTTTCGGTGAGCTTTCAGCCAATTTGAATACATTTCTCGTAAAAGTGTTACTTATTTGAGCTGGAACACCCACCATCTACTTTTCTATTAAGAAATTTGAAAAAGTATCTAAAAGGACGTTATTTTTCAAATAATAATCAATTGAAAGAGGATGATGGCATTTTACAAGAATATAACAACAATCTTTTTCTGATGGAAAAAGTATTTTGTTTCAGTGTTAAGGAATAAACTATTCTAGTAAACAAAAAATAATAGATAGATTGCTGAATATCTAACTTTAGATTTTGTTACATCAATCGTCATATTTATGTGATCTTTCACTTTTTATTCGCCTTTAATTTCAAAGAAAAAAGGTTAGTAATCATTTAAAAATTTTTATTTACTTCCTCATCTAATCTGTAACTCATCATTGCTCGGTAAAACTGATACATTTTTAAAATTAAACTTCTATTAGAAAATTGGAGGATTTGATTTTACTTTATTACATATATTAAACCTTTAAATTCAGTTAGATAAATGTTTTTTATCGGCACTCAAAACCGAATCATTTACGTTCAAAAAGCCGATGAATCATCTTCCACTAGAACATAGTTTCTTTATTGAGTTTTAATCAGTTTTTATTTCAAAATCAATTTTTTTTAGCTATCAAAATAACCTTTCTAGAGAATGGTTGCATCTACCAATTATAATTTTATGACTTTTTATTTTACAACCTCCTGCATTATTTCAAAATCTTTAACTTTAAAGACGATGGTATCCGGATGACTACCTAACGTAATAAAACCAATATGCAAAACAAAATTATTAAGATTATTAAAGTTGTATAACAGGTATAACAAACTTATTTAGAATCTCGTAAACGATAAGAGGAGAAAAGTTGTATAAAAATGTTTAGATTTCTAATATTACCAAATAAATTAGAAAATTAAATGATAAATTGTTTAATACATTTTGTGTTTATCATTTAAAACTTCATATCTTTTATTATCACTTAATTTATTTTCAATTTTAAGAAAGTCCAAGTCTTCTGTAATATATTCAAAATACTTTACTTCTAAGAGATGTTTGAGTTTTAAGTGAGTCATAGATGCAGCACTTGAAACAACATTACATAAAATGCCCACGAAAGTGTGACCTTATTATTCTTGCCAACTTCATTTAGTTCCTCTAAGGGTTCACAGACCATCTTGGAGCCGATTATATGGGAATTTAGCATACTGATGGCTGTTTGACTATCCGACATGATAATAATCTCTATTCTGCGATGGTTTTTCTCTTTTTTAAATTGAATGCGTTTCCTGATGGCATGTGTTTCCTCTTGAGAAATGCTTGATGACTTACCTAAGCTTTCGTGGTGTCTGGTACTGAGTCCACACACTCTAATTCTAGTTCTCTGCATTATTTTGGAGCCACCTATCTACTATTTAATGAAATTTGAGATTTTCAGTGGTATGTCTGGTCCGTTCAGCCTTGTATCGAAGTTTTTCATAAAATTGAACTTATTTTTCTTTTCATCCCAGATTTGTTAATTTCTAGACAAAAAATTGAACCTTCGTTTAGTGACTATCCCTCATTATCCATATGTTGTCTTCTTCACCATACTCTCCATCGGTATATATAGAGTTTGTAGGTTTAGGATTACTTCCATGGCAGCCATTGGGCAGGTTTTAATTACTCCAGTTATACATGTACAATGTATAGATTAGTCTTTGAACTTTTGAGAGGTTTGCTCTTTTGCTCCAGAGGCAGCCTCATATGCGATGATTGGCCTTACTATTGCAGTGTACATCCACTTCAGGATTTTCGTGTTAGTGTTTTTTCCCGCGAAGGTTAAACAAACTATCACGGTTTTTGTACCCTTGTTGATTACTTATTTTTAATATTTATATCGGAGAAGTTTACTATCTAGGATCAGGCCCATATATTTAATCTCTGACTTCCACTCTATAACGTTTCCATCCATTTTGATGATTTTCAGGTCAAGGTATCTTTTTCTTGTAAAGGGTGCTAAGGTGGTTTTGGTGGGGTTGACTTTAAGTCTCAACATCTGGCACCATTCTTTAATCTGTGCAAGTCTTCGCTGAAGACAATAATTTCGAATTTGTCTCTCGCGATTACGACCACGTCATCGATATAACTCTTACAGGATATGCCGAGGTCAGTCAGATCACAGAAGAGTCGATCTATAATTAGGTTCTACACAAGTAGGGAGGCTACTCTCCCCTGAGGACACCCTTGGTGATACCGTGATACTATCTCTGTCTCTGTTATTCTAGTGAAGAGAAGGCGCGCCGTTCCACCTACTCCCATATTATCAAGTACTCTTTTGACACCCACATTTGCAGTATTTTCAAAGGATCTTATATATTCAGAGAGCCATACTTACTATGGCTTCCTTGTTATTTATTGCGTGTTGAATCTCATCTGTTAATTGTCCCAGTGCAATTTTGGTAGACTTGCTGATGAGAGTGCAGTGGTACCCGTTCAAGACTTTCTGTTCTGACATAATTATCAACTGCTTTTACTTCTTCTTCTTGTAAAGGTGCCTATCTTCTTTTGATGTTGGCGACCACGTTGGCCCAACTTATTCTATTCACTGCAGCTCGGAATAGGTTAGTTGACGTTAGGCCAGTCCATTTTCTAAGATTGGCCAGCCAGGATATACGTCTGTGCCCAGGGCCTCGTTTGCCCTCAATCTTGCCCTGTAATATCAATTGCAGAAGTCGGTATTTATCATTAAGCATAATGTGGACAAAGTAAGCCAGTTTTCTGTTCCTTATAATAGTAATAATTTCCTTTTCCTTTCTGAGCATCTCGACAATTGTAATGTTAGTTGTATGGTGTGTGTATGAGACCCGTAACATGCATCAGAAGCACCACATTTCGAATGCCTCTACGCATTTGGCGGCAGCCTCGGTAAGACTCCAACTTTTAACTCCGTAGAGAAGAACACTGAAGACGTAGCATCTGAGAATTCTTATGTGTAAATTGATATTCAGAGAGAGGTTACAAAGTAATTTCTTATGGCGGGTAAAAGCGCTTCTGGCTTTTTCAATACGAATTCTTATTTCATAACTGTGATCCCATGTATCACTGATATTGCAACCCAGACAGCATATTTTCTCCACTACCTCCAATGATAAATCGTTTACTGTAAATTGGGCATTTATGTTGATGTTCTTGCTAATAACCATTATTTTAGTCTTTTTATACTTTATTTTTAGTCCGTATTCATTGCATGCCTCTACAATATCATCCATCACTCTCTAGAGACCCTCCGCATAGTCTGCCAGCAGTACCGTGTCATTCGCATATCTAATATTATTGATAAGTTGACTATTTACCACAATGCCGTCTTTTGATTCATCCAAAACTTTTCTAAAGGTATTTTCGGAATATATATTAAATAATGCCGGTGACAAAATTCATCCCTGTTGAACTCCCTTTCCGACTACAAAACTATCGGCCAGTTGGTTGTCGAGGCGCACAATTACTTTTTATTGGAGATACAGGTTTGAGATCAATATTATTTCTTACTATCAATTTCCGATGTTTTTAGAATATCAATTAGTTTTTCATGTCAAACGCCTTCTCAAAATCACTGAAACAAGCAAATACGTTGCAGTTGACATCTCTCGCTCTTTGTATTAGCACTCGCAAGCTGAAAAGTGCTTCCCTTATTCCAAGGCCTGCTCTGAATCCAAATTGCACTTCACTAAGGTATTCTTCTAATTTGGTGTAAATGCGAGATTAAATGATATTAAGAAGTACCTTAAATGCATGGTTCATTAAACTAACTAATCTGTGGTCCTCGCATTTCCTAGCGTTATTTTTTTTTAGGAATTGAGATGAATATTGATAGTAGCCAGTCTTTCGGTAAATGTCCAGTTTCATATAAGCTGTTGAATAACCTGGTGAGAGTTGTGATTTGAGGGGCATCTAATAACTTCAAAATTTCCCCATGCACGTCATCAGGTCCCGGCAATTTCCCATCTTTAAGCCATTTAATCGCCGTTCTAACTTCTTCATTTGTTATTTCTGGGCCGAAGGGATTGTTTATTTCAGGTGATGTTCTTGTTGTGTCTTCGAACAGTTCTTGCACATATTCTTTCCATCTTCTTAGTCTGTCTTCAATCCCGATTAAGATCCGGTCTTCGTTGTCTACAATTATGCATGTGCTGCTGCTTTTCTATCGTTTTTAAAATAAACGACTGATGGATCGCAGGGATTTGGGGTGTGTAGGCTCCTATTTCCCTGCTTTTGGAATGAAGGGGACTCTGACCTTCTCCATAATTCTGCTATGTAGGCCACCAGACATAAAGAAAGGTGCGTGCACGCATAAATAAATAATTAACATTTTATCACCTGCTTTTAAATTTTAAATCTGATAACCGGATCCCCAAAAAAAGCAAATACAACCCCCTTGTGGATCGCGACCCATCGATTGGGAACCACTGCATACGCATTAAATTTACAGAGAATCTTACCACTAAATTAATCTTAAAAAAAAAAAACTAATACAAAGATGATAGGCAAACGAATTGTTGCGTAAATTTAAAAGTTTCAAGACAATTAAATCAATTTAAACTAGTCAATTAAAGACACGCAATGGGAAATTCGATTTTTTTCGATTTTTTTCTAATACATATAAAAATATGTGGAATTTCCCTATTTATATTTCTAAATATAACTAAATTACACATCTTTATTTATATTTGTATTTATGAAGTACTTCTAGTAATAGATAAATTTGATACACACTATATTTAAATTTAAAAAATTATATATTAGCATACCATAATAATAGGGGGCCTGTAACAATGCTAACGTACCTGAAGACTTCACGAATTTCTTGGTATTTTAGGGAGTATTAATATTATACCAACAATTTGTTTTTAACAGAAAATGGACAGGTAAGAGGTAAATTTTATGAATCAGGCAAAAAATACTACGCTTGACCCATACCACATCTTCGAGCAATATGAACAAGACCTAGACCAACTCGTGTACATAATTAACGGTACTGAAAACCTTGAAAAAATTAGTGATTATTGCTTTGACCTGGTAAAATTACGTGTGTTTCGGAAATGTATTTATTGATTGCACAAAAGCTACTATTTTTGACGCGTGAACAGATAGGTGTCCACGTTTTTCTCTGGATTAGAACTATTCTGGAGATTTATCAATATTATAACGACGTCATCAATAAGTTTTTTTCTGGGTTTTTAAGAATTCTTACCAATCGTGACGTTAAACAGTTTTATAAATTATGTCTAAAATTTTTAAAAACTAATATTAATTTTAAACAAAAACTTTATTTGTAAAAAAATAATTTGTTCTATGAATTAAACATATTTCGAACTAAACGTAACTAAAATTAGTCGCAGATATGATTCTAATATGCAAATATTTTGCATAGTTTTTAAAATTTCGATATTCCGAGAATATATTTTTTTATTTTATGCGCTAAATTACCCATCCAAGAAAGCTTGTAATATTCAAAATAACATCATATTTCAATGCCAAAGACGGAACTACTCTGGCTTAAAAAAAATTAATCCGTGGTTTTTAAAAATCCATTATTGATTCATATTTACGCAGAACTAATGTGAAATTTCGTGTTTTCGATTTTCTCTATAGAAGAGATAATTTATAAATACAAAATCGTGCAATATTTTCATGATTTTTATAGTTAATTAGGTTAATTCCGTTTCACTGCACAAGAATATTACTCCAAATTTAATTTTAAAATTGTTCATAATAATGTTGCTTGCGAGCGACATTAATATCTTTAAATCAGAAAAATTACAAAAAGAACTATTAAAGGTGTCACAGTTTTAAAATTTCATCCATTATAAAGTGGGAAATTGTCTCCAGATTCAGAATTTTTTAGATATAACTACACTTGGTCCTCTTTGTCCTGTTTTTATTTTAGCATTACCCAATAGAATAAAAAAAAAATCTTATGATTCTGTAATATCTCTGCTTCTAATTAACTCATTTCAATTTTTTAAAAAAGTAGGGTTTTTCCTATGAAAATAGGCACTGATTTTTATAGGTTTTACTTTTTTGAGAAAAATTTCTTGTTTTTTTACACGCAATATAGCGCTCGATAACTAATATCGAATTATGAAAAAATCTTCAAAAAGAGCATAATGGTTAATAAAAAATTTGATATAGTTACCCAGATAGGAGAGATATCGTACACTCACTTTAGGGCAACCCGTCTGGATTCTGTAATTTTGCAATATCTAGACTACTAATTAATTTATTTAAATTTAAAAAAAGTGTGTTTTTATCATTAAATTTGAAACAAAACGGCATGTGTTTGAGACTGAAGGGGTATTTATTAACAATTTTACCGATTTATGAACAATTAAATTGTTAATAACAAAGCTGCTGACCATTTCTCGGGAAAACAATCTCAATATTCGTAACCAGTGGATAAAAATATATAAGAAAAATCTTGGCGTGTTCAAACATCTAAGTCATCTATGAAAAACCCCTGGGCGCCAGGTCTATAGCATTTTTAAGGATTTTTTTCATCAGTATATATTCTAATTACATATTTTTACACTACCTTAAGTTTTCGTATAAATAGAGCACACGTATCCGCCTCATATTTACTTCTAGATTTAGGAATAACTTTTAGGAATAGTTCTTAACAATAATTTTTACAATGCATTAGAGGAAACCGTGGAGGTGTCGGTAGCCCACAGGTAGAAATTCTATCCATATTTCTGCGGAATTTGATGGTCGAGGAACTTCTGGAAAACCTCGATGACCGAATATATTACACTCAGGAGTACGCTGATAATTTAGTTATACTCGTCACGGGAAAGCATGGCCAAACATTATAGGAACTCATGCAGGGAGCTCTGACTATAGTGGAGGAGTAGCACACTAAAGATCATGTTAGGGTAAATTCTGGAAAACCCATACTTATACCCTTTACTAAAAGAAGAATGCTTGGAGAATTAAAACTACCTACTCTCTTTAACAGACAACTGCAGATGAGCCAGAAGATTAAGTACCTAGGTGTAATCCTGAATAAAAAACTTACCTGAAACTCACACTCACGTTCTAAGACTCATGGTAAACTATGGCTTAGTTAGATGGCGGATAAAAACCACTTAGAGATGGGTATCTCATTCTGGAAGTCTCCAGCATCCAGAGACTGGCCTGTTTGCACATCAGTCCGATAGCAGCAATGGAAATTCTACTAAATTTCTCCTCCTTGATATAATAATTAAGTCAATGGTAGAAGCATACAAGTTGAAACAAAGCAATGTCTGACTTGATCTTGGACACACCAGCCTCAAGCCATAGTAACGAACTGATTGTTTAAAATGAGGCGTGACACCACATCAAGAGCTTATAAGTTTGACAAGCCCTACATCATTCGGACTGATTAAAAGGCAGAATCGGGTTCGCTAAGTCAGCCAGAAAATATCATCTGATTTACAAATGGGTCCAAGACTAACCGGTGCAGGAGTCGGAATACACGCAGCCTCCCCCAGACTTAACAAAAATAAAGTACTAGGGCAACACACAACAGTATCTCAGGCAGAAATACTTGTAATTCATATCTATCTTAGAAAGTATCTGATGAGGGGTTACAGAGCAGAACTGTTTTTATTTTCTCCGACAATCATACAGCTTGCATGTCATCAGATAACATTAAGACAGGTCTGGATTTTTCTTCAAAATCTTATCACTCTACAAGACACAACTTAACATAAGGACAATGAAAAAGTGTACCAACTTGCAAGACAATAAAGGGTCTGTTACCTAATTTATTTGACAGGCACCAGTATTTAGAATTACCAAGGCTGTTATTCATAGATGAATGACACTGTAGGCCACAGGTATAGCAAATTATTGCTGCGTACACCATCTGGGACTAAGCCTTTAACCATATTAGGCTAACGACATGGACTAATAACCTGTCCACTACACGTTAGGGAAACACCTACACACAATAGGCATCCTTAACAAAAGACCAACATGTAGACTAGGTAATGAAGGGGACGAACCAGCCTCACACATCATCTTCGAATATAAAGCTCTGACACGCTGGAAACTTTTTCAAGAATTGATCAATGTTGAAGATTTATATTCAGAGGACAAACTAATGAACATCTTGCTGAATCTGATTAAAGCAACCAACTTGTTCACATAAAACAGATTTAATAGACGACACAATGTCACTAAGCTGTAGTGTAAGGACTTCTCAACCCTAGCCTGCTTATATCATTTAATCAGTCAATCAATCAGCATTCATTTCCACACCAACATTCAAAAAGGAAGATCTCAATTTGTTTTTAAGATAATTAGTGGGGAAAGCTGATTACACGAATGTACGTGAGGATTAAATGTTTTGTTATTTTTCTTAAGAACTTAAAATACGATCACCCATGAGAACTATGAAAACTTTTCAATGCTCTATTTACCTTTCCAAAAATACTAAAAATTTTGAGAATAAAACAGTAAGTACTTTCTGAATTCAAAAAATTTTACCAGGTAATATTCAAGTCAACCATGGCTTCCAATACGTTTTACTATTAATATTTTCTTCTGAAATAAATATATTCACATTCCTACCCTGTCCTGCTCCAAATGTATCAAATATTTTATTTTTTTAACTTGAATATATAAAACATATTTTGATAAATTATAGGAAATATTTAATAAAAAAGATTATATTTTGGCTTAGAAATTATTCCTTGAATCATCTGATAAATGTCTTATTTTTTTTAATTTTTAACATGAATTTCGATTACATCGAATTCTTTGAAAAATACAACATAACAATGAGAAAATATAAAACCTGAGCAATCCGAGGGATAAATAAAAAGATATAAGCAGCAGTAAACAAACCAATCATAAAATTTCCAGAGCTGTTTTTCCGAACGAAAAAGCTAGCCTTCAGCAATTTCATAACAGAAACCGACCCACGTCGTTTCCTCCAGTAAAAAACAACTTTATAGCTTTTCTATTTATACACGAAGCCATATTTCCGATATACACGCCGTTTTTTTATTTATTTTGCAATAAAAAACCCAGCCTGGTCGGCGCCCACAGTTTTAGCTATAACCCCGGCTTATTTTTATAATCCATTAAACTGTTTCATCATTCCAGTCCAGCATTTTATTGCAGCTTTTATTATATTCCTTAAAAATAACGATTATATTTTAATATCTCCACGGCGATCGAGCTTTTAGAAAGAAAGCTCTAAAGCGCAAATAATCAAGTACAGTGGTCGAAAACAGGAATTTTAAGAAAATATTTTTATATTTTTATGGAACTGTTGATATCGTAGCTCCAACTGGGCCAATGAAGTTACACAATTTTAATTTTAATATAATGTATTTATTTTAGAGTTATAAAACGATATAAAAATAATAATTAAGTAACAAGTTTCAAATTTAAAAACCTGTGGAAATGTATTACTTAATATAATCCAAAAGGTTTCTATTAATTAGGGTACAGACATTGAGACCATGCTTGCCATAACATGTCAACGAGACGTGGTATGATTGGCTTCGCATCGTCGAAGTTACGGGTTCGACTCCTGAGCAGTTTAGGCATTGAAAAATGTAATACGAATTTTAATTGTTAATAAAGTGACTGATTTTATGGCTGAACAACTGAAAACGGAAATTAAAAAATAAGGAAGGTATCAAGAAAAGAACGCGAAACACCCTCATTTACACCATCTAGATTTAAGCTTAGCTTATATTTAAGCTGAGCTTTCCTCTAACATTTCATTGTACCGCATCTAAATTTCTTCAAAGCTTGGTTTAAAATTAAGTCAAGAACTTTGATGGCCTAAGCGAAGCTTATTTAACTTTGAAGTTAATTTATTGTAATTTTTTCCCTTCATTACAAGAACTAACTTTGTTGTTCTGACTAGTACGAGGCTAAAGTAACTCAAAATGAATACTATAGGAGAACTTTTTGAAAATATATTCATTGAAGACGACCCGATATTTTAGAGATCATAGACTTACATTTTCCGCAAAGAATTTATCATAGTTCGAATTATGTTAATGAAATAGACAATATAGGCTTCGTTTAAGAAAACACACAGTTCTCAATCTATTAAATGAAATAGAACACTTGTTAATGGACAGCAACATGTAAATATTAAAAATTGATAGAAGAATAGTTCTGTAAATGTAATGATGATATTATTATACTGAAAAGAAAAAGGACTAAGCCGTTTTTTTTTTAAATTTTAGGAACATCAGAATAAGACCAATGAATCAGTTATTAACAACATTAAGATACTTTGCGTCTTTATAGAGATACACGTGTCAATTGTTTGTAGAATTGTAGAGTACCTCAAGCAATAGCTAGTTTGGGCCTTGAATGCATCAAGATGCCACAAAGAAATAAAATTATTCAAAATACAAATAGTTTTTTTCCAGATTGTTTCTAGTGATTTATTGCATAGATGGAACTAAGATTAAAATTCAGTCTACTGGTACATAAACAATTTTTAGTGTTATTATTCCGTTATTTATTTAATTTTTATAGGTATAGAAGACACAGAGGTGTTTTGCAATTGAAAAGGATATTTTTTGATTAATACTCAGCTAGTGGAAGATGCAAAATTAAAAATTAGAAATATTGTCGCACGCTGGCCTGGGTTAGCTTATAACTGAACTATATTTATCAATAATCAAATTAGAGCAAGATTTGAAGGTTTGGAATTTGCAAATTGTATTCTGCTTGGTATCTAATGATGGCACAAAATATATATAACATGAAAATTCAGTTTTAAGCAATTATATCAGTGTAGTGTCGATTACAGTGTCCTGTAGTACAAGAATTCATATATCCTTTTTTTATTTGTGTAGTAGGTTTTGTGCTATCGCATTTTTCCAAAAACAAGTTGCACCTAAACTAAAAACTATTTTTTTTTCGATTTTTTGATATCGCGGATATGTACTTTATATGCATATTTTTCTAGGAGTTGGAGGATATGCTTTACTGCCTTTTTTGTTAACATGATTGCTTAATCCTGCGACAAGATCAAGAAAACATTATAATGAATTCCAAATCACGATTAGAAATTTAGTAGAAAGATTGTTTGAGCATGGAAAAGGAAATTTCCTGTCCTCGCTTATGGCCTCCGTAATAATTTAGAATTAGCATTAACTGTCATTGTAATAACAGCAGTGCTACATAATAGAGCACATTTTTTTCTTCAGCTATTTGTTTGCGAACTTCCTTTTTTTTATTGCCATATGCTTTTCGCAGACAAGTTGCGGAAAAACATGTGGTGTTAGATGCATTCAATTTTGATGCAATTTTTGTCCAAGCTTTTTTTCCCTACTGTACAGGCACAGTTAGTCTTTTTAACTTCAATTAAGTTTTTGTATCTTAGAACTATAAATAACATACTCTTTTCGGTCATTTGGATTCATATTCTGTTTTACTGTAAAATTTTTGAATAACTGTTACGATCACAAAATACGAAAAATTAGTAGGACCTAATAGAGGGTTAGATTAACTTAGGATAAAAAGAAGAAATTTGAATGTTGCTAAATTAATTATTGAGTTTTTCCCCTGATGCAAAGAATATAATTTTGAACCAAGCTTATAAATTAAAGCCGGCTTAGGTGAGCCAAGCTTCAATTAAAAAATGGCGCAAATGGGGGTTAGTTAACTTTTAATACTCCTTAAGGCTTACATTTACTTTGTTATTAAAATATTTATTTACATTAAACAGGGCATGTCAAAAAACATGCACCAACGCTCGTTTAGAGATTGACCATTTTAAAATTACAGGAAAGTTCCAATATACGTAGTTCCGGAATGGCATCATTATTAAAATACAGAGTGATGAAAATGTAGTACGTCACTTACGTCAGAAGAAACATTTTAGAAATGCTATCAAAATTATGCAGAAACAGTGGCGTGCTACGTTTTGATAATCTATTGTATTACCTCTAATGGAAGAAAAATAAAATAATTATCTTCTAGCAGAAAACAACTTAATTCACGCTTCAACAAGACGCTATTAAACAATTCTTAAATTAATAAGAAATTCCGACCCATATTTACAGGGACATTTCCCGTTATTTTAAGATGGGAAACATACTATCCTTCATTCCTAAGCTGCTCTAACATTTCGATACCATTTTTGTACAAAGATTTGTCTATGCTCTCATAATAGACCTCCGTTTCGTGCTCGACTGTCCCATTCGCAGAGGAATCATCAATATTTGGTATAACCTAGCTGTATTCAAGCAAAATCGCCACAACTTTTAAATCCGCACAAATTTGCCGTTTATATATTTCATATTGTATGATCTCCAGTAACAATTTCAGATTGCTATAAGTGGAACTGAAGGCAACTTGTTGCCATTATGGAGTAACACAGCTTTAAGACTTATTTTTGAAGAATCAATGAAAAACCTCCAGTCTTTTGGATCATAGTCGAGATTTAAAACTGTTATTAATCCCTTGATCTCCCTACAGGCTACCAAATTGTTTGCCATAATAAAAAACGGTGTTAGGTTTTTCTGACGGCTTCGGTACCCAAAACTCTTACTCTTCATTTGAACCGGTAGTCGCTGGGGGCTAGTTCTGGAGAATACAGTGGGTATAGAAGCAATTCGAAGTATAATTCATTCGATTTCACCACCGGTTTCATCGACTTGTGTACGATGTATGGTCTTGGTGAAACAGCACTTTATTCTTTTGCATGCGAAGCAGTTTTTTCTTGATTTCTTCACTCAATTGATCCAATAATGCCATGTAATATTCGATATTGATAGTTTTACATTTCTTAAGATAGTCAATGAACAAAATGCCATACACGTCCCAAAAAACGGATGTCATAACTTTGCCAGCTGATTTTTGAGTTTTTGGCCACTTTAGACAACTTTCAACTACTGCTGTCCACTCAGCTGACGATTTTTTTTTTTGATTCAGGTGTACGGTAGTGAATTCATGTTTCATCCATTGTCACACACCGATGCAAAAAATCCTTTTTATCTCGGTTGAACAGCTCCAAGCAGCTCTCTGAATTGTCGGCGCGTAGTTGTTTTTGATCCGGTGTGAACAAACGCTCACTTCGAAAGCAACTTACGCATGTTTACATTTTCATGTAACATTGCAAACAGGCTACCTTTTGATATCTTTAAGATGTCAAATATTTCACGCAACTTCACTTTACAAGTAGCCAAAACTATTTTGGAAACTTTTTTATCTTTTCCGGAACGACTGCCGATTTTTGGGCGATCAGAGCGTTCAATATCATCAGTATTTGGACAGCTGCTTTTAAATTCGTCATACCACTCAATAATAGTTGACTTCCCTGGTACATAATGCTTATCAAGTCACGGTTTGGCTTCAACAGTATTTTTCCCATCAAAATGAAAATGAGAATAACAAAAGTTGTTTCACTAAAACCACTATAACATGCACGATGATACTTGTGGCAGATTGCTCATTGTAATATAACAATTCGTGTAAAACTAAAAAATATATTGATAAAATACCATTCACAGACTCTGAAGACTGTGTACTGCTATATACAGGGTGTCCGATAAGTACCTCCTAATTGTTGGGAAGTATACAGGGGAGGTCAAATAACCCTACTTTGTTATAGAAAAAAAATTCTTAAAGTGCCCCTTAACGCAGATACAGAGCCCTAACGGGGTATCCACCGATTTACCTTATAAGTTTTGAACCGTCTTGTATGATTTAATGAAATTTTAATATTTTATAGAGGCCATAAAACTTTTCTTCTTCTTCAGGTGCCATCTCCTATCGGAGGTTGGATATCATCATTGCCACTCTCACTCTATTTGCCGCTACTCGAAAAAGTTCTACTGAGCTACAATTGAACCACTCTCTCAAATTTCTCAACCATGAAATTCTTCTTCTTCCGATATTTCTTCTTCTTTCTATTTTACCCTGCATGATCAATCTAAGGAACTCGTATCGCTGGCCTCTCATTATATGTCCAGGATATTGCAATTTCTATATTTTTATGTTGTTAATTATTTCATAGCTTTTGTCCATCGCTAGCAATACTTTTACGTTTGTTTTTCTCTCCGTCCAAGATATTCTCAACATTCTTCTGTAACACCACATTTCAAACGCTTGCAGTTTATTTATGTGTTCTTGTTTTAGTGTCCAGCCTTCCAAACCATACTGCAGCACTAAAAATACATAACATCTTAAAATTCTCATTCTTAGTTCTAGAGTGATGTCTCTGCTGCACAGAATGGTTTTCAGTTTTACAAACGTACTTCTTGCGATTTCTATTCTCGTTCTTATTTCTGTTGTTTGTTCATTATTTGCTGTTATCCATGTGCCCAAGTATTTGTATTTTTGCACTTTTTCTAAATTCACACCTCGCTTTATGCTTATTTGCATGTTTTGTTTTTTAGTTATTACCATATATTTAGTCTTTTTGGTGTTCATTTTTAATCCGTGTTGCTCGCAAACGTTATTTGTTTCGTTCACTAGTTCTTGGAGTTCTTCAGCGGAGCTAGCTATGATAGCAGTGTCGTCTGCAAATCTTATGTTGTTTACAGCTCTTCCATTTATTATTATTCCCTTACCTTTCGTTAACAGTACTTCTTCGAAAATCGATTCACATACACATTGAATAGTAGGGGTGACAAAATGCATCCTTGTCTCACTCCTCTTCCTATTACAATTTGTGCGCGTTGATTCCCATATAGGTTAGTTATTATTCTTAAATCTTTGTTGTCTATGTTTTTTCTTCTTAGAATCTCGACTAGTTTTTCATGTCTAATTTTATCAAAAGTCTTCTCGAAGTCAATATAACAAATGTGTATATAGGTGTTTATATCCATACACCTCTGTGAAAGCACATTAAGTGCAAACAACGCGTCTCTGGTGCCTATACAATTTCTTAATCCAAACTGACTATCATCTATCCCCTTTTCAAGTTCTTTATAAATGCGTCCGTGTATTACTTTTAAAAACACCTTGAGTACATGGCTTATCAAAGATATTGTTCTATATTCGCTGCAGTCTTTTGCATTTTTGTTTTTTGGAATAGCGCAAAAGGTGGAGAGTAACCATTCTCTAGGTATATTCCTCGTTTTATATACTGTGTTGAACAGATCTAACAATATAAAGACTCATTAGACCATAATATAGTAGATGTTTCAGATCATCAGAGAGGTCAGGAACAAACTTGCAGCTACACTCGTTGGGCCTAATTTTGGACAGGTGTCATTCTACAGAGCTAAAAACTGATTTTTTAAATATTTTGATCATTTTTCTTCAAAAAAGGTACTCTTAATGTATTTCGATAAAACTGGAGGTTTTCGAAACAACAAGGAAACACTCAAAAGTTACTAATGGTAAACACAAACAATCTGTTATTGTTCATACCCTCATAATGAATTACTATTGATAGAAATTGTCAAAACCGCTTCCAAGTAAAATTAATTTCAAAAAAATGGAAAAATATTCTTACGCAGAGTATGCTCATATGCATTTAATTTATGGTGAAGCGCTGTCAAAGAATTCGAAGGCAAAAAGACTTTATGATGAAAATTTTCACCTCGAAGATTGCCAAGTCCAAAAACCTTTCAAAGGGTTGAACGAAGCTTAAAGAAAACAGATACAACATGATTAGAAAATAATTATTAGAGTTAACGAATTAATTTTTTTCATGTCTTATTCAGGGTCATTTTTGGCGCGACGTGGTGGTAAGGGCCCTCCCATGAGAGCATAAAACCCTCACGTAGATATTGCTGACAACCCTTCAAACAGCATAAGTAGGCTTGCGACACAAAACAATATTACAAAATGGATTGTACATGAAACTCTAAGAGAGAACAGTTACTTCATCCGTACCACGTTGAAAAAGTGCAGGCTATCTCTCCGGATGATTATCCCGCAAGACTTCAATACTCCAATTGGTTTATACAGCAACATAACCTAAAGCTAAATTTTTCTAACCTTATTTCGTTTACCGATGAGACCGGTTTTACAAGAGATTACAAGATATTAATTGAAAACAAACACACAGGTTTATTGTAAATGTGTGGGCTGGCATCATCGGAAATAAACTTATAGGTCCATTTGTTTTGGAAGGAATACTCAGTAATGAGATTTATTAACAATTTTTGCAGAAAAATGTAAATAATTTATTGGAAGATCTACCTCTTGATAGTAGAATGCAAATGTGGTGCATCCATGATGGTGCTCCACCTCATTGTAACCGTATAGTACGTCAACAGCAACTAACGTTTTTGGTCCTCGATGTGATAGGTCGAGGTGGGCCTGTTTTAGGGCCATCAAGGTCTCCAGACCTAAATTCCTTAGACTTTTACTTCTGGAGACACTTAAAAACTAGTTTATTCAATACCATAAATACTAGAGAAGAACTACTAGCAAGAATAGCACACGATTCTAACGAAGTCAGTAATAATGTCAGAATATCATTTGCAATGCAGAGGAAAAATATTCGAAGAATAAAAAAATATATTGAAGTACGTGAAGCCCGTATTGAACATTTGCCTAAATGACATTTAAACATTTTCACTATTTGTGCATTTTAATAACTGTAAATTAATTTTGCCCCAATCAATCCCTTGAAAGGTTTCTGGACTTGACAATGTCTGAGCTGGAAATCATTCAGCATAACATCTTCTTGCCTTCAAAGAGTGAGACAGCTCTTCCCCATAAATTAATGCAAATAAGCACAACCTGCATATTTTACTTTTACCCGTTTGTGTTTAGCATTAGTAACTTTTGAGTGCTTCGCATAAAAACCGATTTATCTCGAAAACCGCCAATTTTATCGAAATAAATTAAGAGTACATTTTTTGAAGAGGAAAGATCAAAGTATTTAAAAAATTGGTTTTCAGTTCTATAAAATGACACCTGTCAAAAATTAGGCCCAAAGAGAGTGGTTGCAAGTCCGTTCCTAACTGCTCTGATGGTCTAAAACATTTACTATTACACGGTTTAATGAGTCTTTATGGCCTCTATAAAATATTAAAATGTAATTAAATTATACAAGTCGGTTCAAAACTTAGAGCCGATGAGGCAAATCGCTGGGTACCCCTTTAGGGCTCTGTATCTCCGTTAAGGGGCACTTTAGGAATTTTTCATCTATTACAAGAGAAATTAGGAGGTACACCGTGCATAAGCCCCGTTAGATCTTCTTTTTTCTATTGTGCCGTATCAATAATTAACGAAATCCTATATTGCCGATTATAAAAAATCCGCTTGTTTTAAACCGTTGCTCTGTTGTCAAATGTTGAAACTATTAATATGGAAAAGAAAATACAGTTTAATTTAAAAAAATGTTTTCAGAAAAAAATTAAGTGATGTTATGACACTGTGGCACTACCCTACGAAATGCCATTAATGTACAGTTGTTACGATCTTGAAGGATCACTAAATAACGTTGTACAATTCAAAGTTATGGGCAAGTAGTTTTTGATACCAAATTTTCGACATACTATACTGCATAATAATATACATATTTTTAGACAGAAGCGGTATTCGTAAAAATACTAAAGACCATTTTCTTTCTTACTTTAGAATTGTTGTTTCTAAACGTAAATTGACGTTTTTGTTACAATAATTGTGTTTCAACAACACCCATTTGTTATCAATTGACTCATTAAAGTTGATTTTTTAACTTTATACGGTTTCTATATTATTGACAAAAATTAAATTTTTAATCATATTCTTGGAACGATATATAAACGTAAAAAGATGTCTCGTGATATTTTTGTTGTCAATATAATTTTAGAAATCTTATTACGTGCAAATACTATAAAATAAAGAACGATATATATTTTAAAATTGATTGACTTGTATATGGACCTTGCACAACTTTATTGAAAACTGTTTCCAATGCAATCGATAGAAAATGTAATATACAATAGTCTTGACATTCTGATCAAAAGTTTTCATGGGCCTGACGCCATCAAGAGATGGTTCACGCCATTTGCTTGAAGTTAGATATTTCGTAAACTAAGTACTCTGGAGAAAAATTTTGTATACCAAAGTTGTAAATAATTGAGCTTGTCGTGCTGACCTTAACATTGATCTTCAAGTGTCCCTTACTGCAATTTAAGTCAAGTTGTTTTTTAATAATAATCCGTATGTTTTATTGCAAATATGGAAAGTATATATGAAGTTCCGCATCCATAAAAGCAACTTAGATGGTCAAATGTCATATGAAAGTCATTTGAAGATCAAATCTACTTTTCTGTGACAAATCAGCCTATAAATCTGTAATCAAGCTTTATGAAGAACAACTATTGGTTGATCTTGAGAATAAACTTGAAAACCATTTGAAGATCAAGTCAATATTTTACATACATGTGATTCAGATGGTATACAGGGTGCGGCATTTATCTCAAGACCACGGAGTATCTCTGTGGGATCAAATTTGTTTCGAGAAATATGTTATACAAAAATTATAGGGTGGCAAGGGGCTAACTAGTAGTGCCCTTGACAATGACCTTGGCGGTGCCCTTCAAGGTTATTTGAAGGTCAACTTCGGAATTTTAAATAAGACCTCCCAATTTCAACCCCGGGAATAGAAAGGGCGGAAAATTTTACCATCATATATGACCTTGGTCTTCAGGTGAACGCCAAACATCAAAGTCATTTCAAGGTCAAAATAAAAATGCAGTATTTCGTGAAATATTTCGTACAAAAGTTGTTAGGTGCCATGGAGTCCATATGACAGTGACCTTGAAAATAATATTGATCTTGACCTTCAAGAGTCATTTGAAACTCAATTTCAAAATTTTAAAATGAAACCACCAATTTAACTCCCGGAAATGGAAAGACCGACGAATTTCACTGTAATTTCATCATCGAATGTGACAATATCATTTTAAAATCAAACGATGATCTTCAACTTCATTATTTTATTAAATAATTCATACTAAAGTTGTAAGATTGCAAAGTTGCTATAATATTACTTTGATCTCGATCTTCCGAGTTATTTAAAAGAATTCATTCGTTCAGAATTGTTAACAAAAATTAACTACTTTTAACACTACCCAGGAACAACGACGTAGACGTAGAAGTTTTTGCTCTCTTCGGGGTGCTTGTTTAAGCTAAGTCCCCTCGCCTTTCGCCATGAGGGTGATGGATTTCGGTGAATCCTCTCGCCTCTCACCATCTGGGTGCTTGTTTTTAGGTGAGTTCCTTCGCCTCTCCCCATCGGGGTACTTGTTTTCTATGAGTTCCCTCGTCCCTTATCGTTTTGTATGTTCATATAAAAGGTTTCATAAGAATTTATTTCAATAAGTGCTCAAAATGGTTACTTTCAACTTATTGACCAGCACTTCAGCACACAACTGCGAAGCATTTCAGGTTTTATTTTGGCACAAGCATCTCTGATTTGCTGCTTCATGTTTTCACGAGTTGTTGGCATGTCTTTATTAACTTAGCTCTTCAAATAACGCCATCAACAAAAGCATGGTGACGTAAGGTTTGGTTATCTTGCGGGCCACTTTACTGGACTTCCTTTACCAATCCATCGTCAATTGAATTCACGATCCAACACTTGACTTGCTTATTGAGAATAATGCGCTGGGCATCCATCGTGTTGAAACCATATTTATTGCTTTACATCTAAGCATTCGTCTTCAAGCAAAAGTGGAAGTTGATTTTCTAAAATATAACATTTTGTGCTGTTCAAATTACCTTTTCAAATTTTGAGCTTCAAATGGCCTTAAACTTTAAGGTCAAGATTATTTTCAAGTGATAGTGACCACTTAGCCCCCGTGCTACCCAACAACTTTTGTACGAAACATTTCACGAAATACTGCGATTTTTTTTTACCTTTAATGACCTTGATATTTGACCTTCGCCTTAAATTCAAGGTCTTATTCGATAGTAAAATTTTTCACACTTTTCATTTCCGGGATCAAAATGAAGGGAGTCCTACTTAAAATTCTAAAATTGATCTTCAAATATCTTTGAAGAACACGATCAGTTATCATTTTCAAGGTCACTACTAGTTAGTCCCCCTACTACCCTATAATTTTTGTATACAACATTTTTCGAAAAAATATGATCCCACCGAGATATTCCGTTGTCTCAAGTTAAATGCAGCACCCTGTATAAATAATATTCCGTATCTAATTATGTAAGTAGCTTACACCGTTAGCTGCGAAATTCCCTATTCGGCAATGAAAATATGGGTTTCCATTTTAAAAAATCAAATTGATCTTAAGACGACCCAAAGGGTATCTTTTAAAAATTGATTTCATAAAATTCAAATTCCCAGCTATAAGCTAATTTATTATTTAAAAGTCAAATGTGCCTTGCGACTAATCAGTAAGAAATCTTTCCATGACCTTCATATGACAATTGATCTCCTATTATTTACACCGTGGAATTTCACAGACTTTCCATATCTGGATACCATTAAAAAAGCTTGACCTTGAAGGATCACTATCAAAATCAACTTTACGATCACCATGACATGCCTCATTTAATTATTTACAATTTTGGTATTTAAATTGTTTATATAGAATGCTTTGTTTCCGTATTATTCAACTTCAAGTGAATGACATTAACCATCTCCTATAGCCAATATCCTACTTCTTCTTGGGCGGCTACTCGGGTATCTGGGAAAGCGCGGTGAAGAGGTGTCCATCACTCCTCATGCGGACAGATTACAGAACATAAGAGTTACCTTATCGGCTAGAGGTCCTCCAGTCCTATTTCCCTCAGGAATCTCAGGATGTTAGACTGCTTCAAGAACCGCATCCTAGGGTTTTGTAGAGCGCTGTACTCTGCAAAGATATGAATAGAGGTTTCGTCCTCCTCGTCACAGAATCTGCACTCTTCTCTTTCTACCAATCCGAATTTCTTTAAGTGTCCCTTCAGGTGGTAATGCCCCGTCAGAACCCCTGTCAGAGTTGGTTTTTACAGAAGCTTATGAATTCTTTGAGTCTCTCTCTTTTAAAATATCATTTAGGGATATCCAACTCACATTCTAAGTAGCTGGTGCTAACACTTGTTCTTCTTCAACTCCTTTCAAAATGTCCTCTTTATTTTTCGACTGTTCAAGTTGTTCAAATACTTAATTTTTTTTTCAATGTTGCTAGTTTTTCAGATGGAATGTTCAATATTAGCAAATCTTACATGGTTTGGCATTCAGCAATTAGGAAATCTCTCTATGTAAACTCTAACAGTTCGACGCCCATTTCCTTCACAAAATTCATACACCAGGAGCATGTCAACCTTCTTGAAGTGCTTATAGTTGTCCATGTGAAATAGTAAAATAGGTTTAGAAATTTAAAATGTTGATCTTACTTTAGTCGACTTCTTAGACAGCGATGGAAATTTGCCAATAGTCAAATTAATCAATGCGATAGCAACAAAGTCACTCGAAAAATTATTGTTACAGGTATTTTATATTATTACAGTTAATTGGTGTTTGTAGGTAATTGAAAATACGTTTTTTCTAGCGCAACCACTCGGCCAACGAAAATTTTTCAAAAGATAAAAAAGCTTCTAAATTCATGCGATTATCTGACAGAAATATCTAGGTTGTCATAACATTGATGACATAAAAAATCAGAAACGATATTTACAAATGACGTCACTTTTATAACACTTTACCTATTATATAGAGTTATAAAAAATAGGCTACACACGAAAAATCAATAAATTTGGGAAAAATTAATATTTTCTTAAAACTTCGAATTCTTCTGCGGCTTAGCATCACCGATTTTGATAAGACTTAAGAATTAAACCGACTAAGGTCATCTAAAGAAATCCCCAAAAGTGCTCGTGCCATCACTGGCAAGTGTGGTACTCTTTTAGAAACTCTAGCACACTAACTACCGTGGTGTAACTAGGTAAGCGCTCTACTAGTGCACCGAGAGCTGAGAGTTCGGTTTTTCCCATTATTAATTATTGCATGTAGTTTTTACATACGAACATTTAAATACATACTTAACGTGTTTTTTTTAAATAGATACCTCATTACCTCCATTTTCAGTTTCACAGTTGTGGTAAAATTTTTTAAAACAGATTTTTGAGAAAAAACAATGAAAAATGAAACTTATACAAAAAGCAGTAATCGGAAAATATCTAAATCTGAAAAATATCGAAAACAATTATATTTATCGAAAAATAAAAGCATTCAAAAGTGTACAGAAATAGTTTTTCGTCACATATTATTATTATATATGTATGTATTTAAAAGTTCGTGTGTAAAAACTACATGGAATAATTAATAATTAGAAAAACCGATACTTATTTTTGAAAATGATAATAAAAATGCATCGAGCGGGGATCGAACCCTCAGTTCTCGGAGTACTGGCAAACCGCTTACCCATTTGCGGTAAGGTAGCTGATGTGAGAGAGCTTCTAAAAGAGTATAGCATTTCTCAGCGTATAACGCCTTTTATATTAAAAACTTTATCACAAAAATCAAATGAGCAATGGTACGAGCACTTTTGGAAATTTCTTTAGATGACCTTAATCGGTATAATTTTTAAGTCTCATCAAAATCGGTGATAACAAGATCGCGACCTCCCCTTGTAAATTGGCTTAAACTGATCTACTTTGACATCAAGAGTATATCATCAAATATAGAACATATTTTCCGGACACTCTGTATATTTTCATTTTTATACATTATAACTTGGAGTTCTCAACTGACATCAAGAGTATGTTATCAAATATTGAACACATTTTCCGGACACCCTGTATATTTTCATTTTTTATACATTATAACGTGGAGTTCTTAAATCAAATATTATCCATTTACAAAATTTTTTTATTATATTATCCAAAACATTTTTGGAAATTTTTTAATTTTAATTATTACGTAGAGCGGTCATTAGTGCTATATTATAAGGGTTAAGGCAAAAGAAACACACCCTATGTAAAGTTTCATAATGTCAATAGCTTTATGGGGAACTATTAAAGTAAGGTTTTATTAAGAAACCTTTATAAATTAATATACAAAATTTTAAATATATTTATGGCCAAAAATACCAGGAAGCGGCAAGTACTAACCATTTAAATTCTATTTATTTTATAGAATAATAATATTATATTGGGATATTATGACCTTCTGTTAAATTTAAAAATAATTACAAGTGAAACTGATTGAACTATTAAGATTTTCACTTGCTTTTTTATAATAGATATTATTGCTTAATTTTGTAATCATTATTAGGAGAAATTTTTGAGAAAGGAAATAATTACATTTTTATAAAATATAGACTAAAAAATTGAATTTTATCAACATTCATAAAAATTGTTTAAAATAGTTTTATGCTTGCTTATGAAACATATAGTTGCTACAAACCAGCCATTATAATGGTTAGTTATCTTGGTTTTCTAGCAAGCCTACAGCTTAAAAACCCAATTCAAAATTCAATTAATGCTAGAAATTATCCATTAATTCATTTGTTCAAAATAAACAATACTTTTTAGATATTTCTGTGGTAATAGGCAAATTGTAAGCAGCAATTATCAACAATTTTTTATCCAGTGTTTTTAAATCCTACTTGATAAAGTAGAGATAGAAAAAGAAATTTTAGATATAGTAACTGAAAAGCCAATATCAATTTTAATTGTTACTGTCATGTTTTTATATGATCTGAAATTAATGTATCGAATGTGGACTAAGTTTCCCAGCACAAATTGAAACATTAATTTTTTTGAGAAAGCGTATACCCTACCAAAATTTCAGATATTAAGATATATAATTTAGTTTTCTTGTAATAAACTAGTTAAACCTCCTTGAATTATGTGAAAGCAAAATCTTGCTAATGATAACTAATTCTTCAGAAAAAATTTTAGATTTAAAATTAAATGATACCCAAAACGGTTTTAAAAATAGATAGTTTTATATTAACACAATCCATTTTGAAATATTCTCAATAAGTTAAAAATAAAAGCCTGCACTCAGTTTTGGACATATCTACGAATTTGTTTAGGAAATTGCAAAATATAATGCTTAATGTGACTTTTTTCCAGAAAATCATTCCACAACGTCAATATTTTGACCAAGTAATAACCCAGAATTAGTCGTATTTCTGGTGGATCAGTCTAGTCAAAACCTGTATTACTTTAAATAAAATATCCCATCAAAATTTTAAGCTGCTATCTTGATACATAACAGAATGATGGATTGGTGGGTCACCTTGTATACTAAATACCCCCTTCGTAGCGAAATACTGATACCTAGTAAATTAAATCCATTAAATAACAAGACTAGTAACACGTAACAATAATATTAGGTGAGATGACATCTTATCTATGATTAATATATCCATAACATAATTATAATTATTTTATTATATTTGAACTGTAATTGGTATTTCATCATTTTAAAGGTACCTTTTTTTATTTTTAAATACTGTTTAAAAATATGAATCCAAATTTTATTACTGTAAGTATAATCTTTCGAGATGTTTCGATTTTTGTTACTATTGCTCTATAGTATTTTTACAGGATGACTAAAAGTTATTGTAACATTTAACAACAAAAATATTTTTTTTAATTTTACCCCCTTATTCACTAACACAGTTTAAATTGGCGTTGAAATTTTGAATCCTAAAGATTTTTTTAATTAGCAAACCGACGAACCGGAAAATTTTATTTAGTTTCTATCAGGAAACAACTATTCCTCTTACCGATTCATAGGATTTATTTCTTAATTTTTCTGTATCAAAGTTTATTTATTGCCTCATTAAAACTCTCGATCGGCTGTATCTCGGGAAATTTTGCTCACTGCACTTTCGAAAAAATATATGCTTAAGTAATATTGCCAAAAAAACATCTTTAAATGTCTGTATAGGCCATAAGAGAAGCATATCTTATTTTATAAAATAGATCAACGGTAATTTCTAAAAAAAGTCAAATATAATGGTAGGTGCCAATTATTTTTTTTTTAATTCACTGCTTATCTTTTGAAACTTACTATATGTATTGAAATTTTTGCTCTAACTTTTAAAATAAAGGGAGAGGAAAGCAAGAAATATTGTTAAACAAAAAATAATGTTAGAAACTTAATCATATTTAGAAGATAATTTTTCAACAAATAAATTTGAATTAATAAAATATTTTTGTGCTTCAAATATGCCACAAGAGGATGTATTTGATAAATGAAATAGATGATAATTTCTTTAAAAAATCGAATATAACTGTAGGTGCCATTTTAAATTTTTAATATCTACTACTGATGTTGTAAAACTTTTATATTTAACTTTTTGTTCTAACTTTTAAAATAAAAGAATAATATAATTCTGGATTAGTTTGTCCGATTTTAATTAACTGGATTTTATTTAAGAGATAATTTCTATATAGTAGAAGAGCAATAATTAAATTTTAATGATATCTTATCGAATCAATCAACGGATGGTATTTATAGAAGTTAATAATTTTTCCATTTTTTCAAAAATTGTTATTAAAAAGGTGACTCCATATTACTTTATTGAGGTTTTGAAGTAAAGAAGTTATTATTGACTTAGTATCATATTTATGATAGAACAGCCACATACCAGACTAAAAGTTAAATATAAATAAAATTTTTATAAAAAAAATTGAATCGACTTCTAAAAGTGCGCTAAAAAGTGAAAAATAACTAGAAATTTTTATATGAAATTCAAATTTTTGAAGTCGGCGCCAAACTAATACCTGACAAAATGTGATTCGCATAAACAGATTAAAAATACTTTATTTGTAATTGCTTTCTTACCATAATTTGTATATATTAGTAGTTATTTATTTTATTTAGAAATAATATGGCGCCAACTTCAAAAAGTTAAATTTCATATAAAAATTTCTAGTTAGTTTTCACTTTTTAGCGCATTTTTAGAAGTCGGTTCAATTTTTTTATAAAAATTGTATTTTTCGTTTTTTTGTTTTGAATTCATTATGATATTCATAAATTATTTGAACTAAGTACTAATCGAGATTAGTGTACCTCGCAATGACTCCAAGGTGGCAAAAGAGTACCCATTTTCATCACCCTAAAATGAAACACTGAAAATTCTTTGATTCTTAGAGTTCTCCAAATAACAATGAAATTGTGTCAAACAAATATTTAGTCTGTCATAATAAATCCACTATCTTAAATTTAAAATTAATTTTAGATTGGTAGTATAGGCCCCAAAACTTTCCAATATCGATATTTAAAGAATTTGAGACGTAAATTTCTTAGCCCGATATATTTTATATTGCATATTGAGTTTGTATACGCCCGGGGAACCCCGCAATATCAATTTTAGATAAAACCGGAAAATGTAAAATTTGTAGTCTCTCATATTTTATCTTATCAACCTAATAGTTGTAAAAGATTAACTTCATATTCGTAATACACCACCCTTCAACCCCCTAATACCAAATCTGCAAAAATGCGAATAAGGTAAAATTTTTAACTCACCATATTGGATCTGCCATATTCAATTTCAAAAAAATAATTTTAACGTCTTAATCTAATCTAAATCTAAACTCTTCAAAGCCCCCTAGTACCAATTTTAAATGAAATCCAGAAATTTAAAATTTCTAAACGGTCATATTGCATCCGACATATTAGATTTTCTTAACATAATTTTATATTCGCTATTTACATCCTCAAAAACGATTCAATTCCACATTTGAACGAAATCAAAAAATGTAAAATTTTTAGTCAGCTATATTGCGTTCGCCATATTGAATCCAGAAAAAAATACTATTAAATTCATAATTTACACCCTCAAGAACCCTTTATATCAGTTTTGGAGAAAGTCGAAAAATGTAAAATTTCTAGGACACCATACTGAATTCGCCAGATTGAGTTTTTCAAAAAATATTTTAATTTCGTAACACTGACAAAAATCACCCAATACTAACTTCAGACAAAATCGAGAGATGTAGAATCTTTAATCCTCCATCTGAGATCCGCCATATTTAATTTTTTTTAAAATAATATCATGTGCGACCCCGTAAACTCCCCCGTACCAATTTTGGAGAAAATCGGACAAAATCGATTTTTTGTACGCCATGTTGGATCCGCCATATTGAATTTTTTAAAAATATTTTAAATTCGTTATGTACAACCTCGAAGGCTCCTCCATGTCAATTTTGGAAAAAAATCGGACAAAATTAAATTTTTTGTCCGCCATATTGGATCCACCATTTTGAATTTTTTAAAAATAATTTCAAATTCGTTGGATATAACCCCGAAAATTCTTCCAAACCAATTTTGAAGAAAATCGAACCAAATTAATTTTTTTGGCCGCCATATTGTATTCTACTGCACCAATTTCATCTAAAAAAATATGGGACAACCGCAGCAACTTCCTGAATATAACGTAAAAAATTTCATTCAAATCGGTGCAGCCGTTCCGGACTAATCGGTGTACATACATTAAAAAAATACATAGTCGACGAATTGAGAACCTCCTTCTTTTAGAAGTCGGTTAAAAAGTCAGAACATAAGCAGTACCTATTTTTTGAGAAAATATTATTTTTATCTTTTATATAATAAGATACGCCCTCTTGCGGCCTATTTAGTAACTAGAAATATTTTATTTTAATTCATCTTGGCTACTTTACTTAAGCATATTTTTTCCGTAAGCTCAATGACCAATATTTCGCCAGACCCAGCCAGTGGATAGCCTTAACGGAACACCCGGTATTATATAAATTATTACAATATCATAAGCAATAATTGAACGGATACACTAGAAGGTTGAATATGTGGACTCTGGCTCTTAGGGTTGAGATTGTCAAGGGTAATAAGTCAACAAAGTTGTAAACCTTGAAATTTCAAAAATAAAGAAATCGAGAAAAATTTAAAATTTTGTTTATTTGTGGGGTATAACTATTCCTCTTAAAGATTCTAAGAATATTTATTTAGGCCTTTATTCTTAATTTTCCTATATAAAAGTTTTGTTGTTGATATAACTAACCAATTAAATCGAGTTTAACCCTTAAACCTTCGTAATCATCTGACTGTAAACATTTAAAAAAATATTTAAATTTATATAGTTAACAACTACCCCAATTTCTAAGAATAAACATAGCTCCAATAACATATGCATTGCCGCTAAATAAATTTCAAGGATCTAGATTTAGTTGTGTCTAATATAGAGAAGTCTAAAAACTTTTTTTTTTTTGTTCTCTCGGCAATATAAGAAAATTCAATTCTTTCCAGTTTTTGCCTTCTTTTAGGCCTGGCTCTTTCCCTTTTCTGGCTCCCCTCTGCCCCTGCGTGCTATTCCTATATATTTTATGCTACTTATGGCATCGTAACCAGCATTAAAAAAAAATTAAAAAAGTTATGAAAAGAAACTTTTTGATAATTCCTAATTTAAGAAAAAATCAAAAATGTTTTCAATGCAACTATCTTGTAAGTCGTATCTTAAAAACTTTTTTATATTTTTTATTAAAAAGAGAAAGCGAGTAAAGAGGACTTTAAAATTTTATTCCCAAATAAGGCCTTTTGCAACCACTGCATGACAACAAAACTCTCGCGGAGAATGATGTATAGCGCACCCCTTGTGGAGAGGGTAAAATGGGTGGAGTTAGAGTTAAAGGCTAGAGCCTCCGCCAGGGGTGGGAGTGAACCGGCTCTATCCTTTGAGTCAGCGGCTGTCAAATTCCATAGTCAGTCGATTCTTGACTTCGGTCAGTGATAGTCGAGCGTATTCGGTGAGCTCTGCGTCCCAGTTTGATATAGTACAACCGTGCGCTATTACGTGTTTTGTTATTGTGACGTGTTTACATTCATATTTTGGATTACGAATAAAATAGTACGGCGCATTTGCGTACTTGAACGAACCTTTTTTAATTTTTAACGATTTTTTTTCCGGAAGATAAGGTCGAATTTTTTAACTGATACCAACGTTTATCAGCACTCATCAGTTTTTTCTGTTTACAAGACGATAATATGTATTAAAAAAACTCGTACATATTATTATTGTAGACATTCAAGTAGTATCCGCATGTCATGAGGGGAGAAGCTAGCGAAATGTCTTCAACTTGTGTTCATAGTGGAGTTCCTCCCGTGGGAAGATTTCAGCATCAGCAGAATAACCCTTTGACGAGACATTCGCCAGAACCGGCCTGGCAGTACAATGGCCCAATTATTAATATGGTAAGTTTTATTTTGTTTATTTAAAAATTTTGTATAATTTTGTTCCTAAAAATGTACTTCTACCAACCATTACTAGTTGCTAATGTGAAACTTTTCGGTATCCAAAAGGATATGCAGTCGCAGTAATTTCAATTTTAGCAAAAATTATACAATTTGTACAGTTTTTTGGAGTTTATTGTGATTTGATGTGATAGTATTATTGAGAAAAATTGTATATTCCCTTTCTTTCTGCAAACAGCAAAGCAGATTAAATGGGCATCCTATTTTTCAGCCTCCAGAAAACTTACAAGGAGGAAAAAACTACTTTTTAATATTTTTTAAAATTTAAATTTGGTAATTTAATTTTTATTTTTGTAATCAATTATTTATGACTTGCTTGCAGTATTAGCATAAATAGGTAATACAATTTGCTAGCACTGCGAAAGGTCAAAATACGATTTTATAAAACAGTACTATTATTTTTATAAAATTTGCTTTAAGAAAGTTAATGTGAATGACAATTTAATAACAATTATTTGTTCGAATATGCAGTTCCTTTTTTTACTCATTATCTATTTATTTTATTGCGAGTTTTTATACTATTAAAAAGTATGTTTTCTCTAGATGCACATTTTGTTACGTTAAATTCAATATTTTAGAAAAATCGATATTTCCGCGGTCCACTCAGACGAAGTCGCAGTTAACTACAAGCAAACAATAAAATAGAACTTTAAAATACTTTTTTGATGTTTTAAAATGTCCCTAATATTAATCCTATAGAAAACAATACTAGATAAAAAAAATTATTGGATTCTGGTCCGCGAAAGAAATGTTAGAGCACCTGTATTTATTTTTTCATTCTTCGAATTCGAAAATTATTGTGGCAGACTTTCGTACAAAAAAAATATATCTTGTATATCGGGTTTGATAATATTTTCAGAAGGGTTGCATAAGCATTTTTTCATAAAAGATCTCGCACTTGTAGGAAATAAAACAACCCCATTGAGTAAACAACTTGATTCCCTTCATATATTTTTTTTTAATATTTTTTTATTATCAATTATCGGCAAAATTATATCATGTTGGCAATTATTTTTTATTTTTAAGTAACTTCAGACAAGTAGTTTATTTAATTTTATATCTAAATTTGCAAGTCAAGAATATCTTTATTTTAGATAAATAAAGATAACAATTTTCTATCTAATATTTTATATTTCTTTATTGAATATATATGAAATTTAGAATTTAATATTATCAGGGGTAAGGTTTTCATTCTGTATTTGAAGTATGTTTTGCATTCTCGATTTTTTTACATTATTGTCTGTTAAATAAGGTTATTTAAAATAACCTCCGATTTCATCTCTAAGCAAACGCATTTAACAATTCCGCAAATTGCTGGAATGAATTTTAAATTTTTATTTTCATAGGAAGATATTCTTAAAAGCTAAATTTATGAGTAAAAAAATAAAGAAAGGAAGTCTGATGACGCTTTTCAACATTCTAAAATGTTTGAATATTAAGAAGTATTAATAACCGTTTTCATATAATACTATTACCTAAAATGTTGCACAACTAAAACTTTTATTTCGTCTTTTGTTTTTTACCTAGTTTTCGTCTTTGTTACAGGAATTGAGGGGATTTTTATAATTGTGTCATTAAAAAACATTCTTTAAAAAATGAATCATATTTCTTGAGAAGACAAAATAACACAGCGAAAATAAAGTATTAATTAGTTCTTGTATTACATATTGATGTCAAATATTTCACCTTATGATAATGAATCATTGACACACATAAATGTCACCAGGATTTTGTTTTTCCATTTAAAATAAAAATGTTTTACAGCAACAAATAGAAATTTACATTTGCTGATAAATCATTTCCTTTTTGTTGTTTTTATCAAGCGTTGCATTTTTTATGGATATTAAATTAAAATATTAATACGTAGTTAAATTGAAATAAACACTATATAGAAAAGTCATAAAACAGTTTATTTTTTATAAACTCGTTTAGTAATTGAATTTGTATTAAATTATTCCTGACAATATTTTTTATAACTTCTTATTATAAACAGGTTATTTTCTCAATATATCTTCTCGCATCTCGTACGAAATTTCTTCTGTATGTTACTTAATATTTGGCCTGGTTGGTATTTTTAGTTTAAAAATTTCCGTTGCCTTGAGACCAATTATTTTTTTCTATTTCTTAAAAAGAATGACTCAGAAAAATGTTGGGAAATGTTTGTTATACATCTATTTTCTAGTAAAAAACATTTCGCGGCGTCATCAAAATAAAATTAACTAATCACCTCGAGCCTCGACAAAAACGTGTTTTCGAAAAATAAGTCAATAAAATTATTTAGGACAGTTTAAAAAACCAGAACCATAAAAACACGACAGACATGCAGCGTGCAAGTTAAACGATCTGTTAAAAAATCCATAATATATTTATAGATAAGCCTGCTTTTATTGCGCTTCCTTATCCACTATATTTGTGGAATATTTGTGGCTCTTTCTTAAAAAGATAACATAAACAAACATGTTATTTTGATCACTCGTTCTAAATATAACCGGGCGCTGCTGGAAGTTACGCAAATCTGTCTTTTAATATTTAAACAATTGGTCCAGTTACGTAAACAAAGCTTTTTTATTGCTCCTTTTTACTGTTTCTATGTTATAATCACATCTTTTAACTGCTCTAAACAAATGTAAGAATAATATTTACTTAGTGTGTTTCTTTTCTTTACAGAAACAGGAACCGGACGAGGCAAGGAACGATTCAGGCGTTACGTCTGGCAGCGACTGCCCGTCAGCATCACCGGGCAGTGACAGGAGCGACAATCATACATACAGCTCACAGGACAACAATCCGGTTGGACAAGCAATGGGCAATGGTCATTTTATGAACACGCAAGTTCCCTATCATACGTGGTATAGAAATAACTTTGTAGTATCACCTACCACGAGTAAAGATCAAGAGCATACTAATGACGAAGCTTCAGGTCACCCGGGTTATCAGAATTCTGTTTCCCCCAAAACTGAATCTGGAGACGAAAATTCTGTTGACTACGACGACCAAGGAATAAGAGTACCCAAAGTCAACTCTCACGGAAAAATCAAAGTGCATAAATGCAAACAGTGTGATTTTGTAGGATATACAAAATTAGAATTTTGGGAACATTCCAGCGTTCATATTAAAGGTGACAAAATTTTAAAATGTCCGCAGTGTCCTTTTGTTACCGAATACAAACACCATTTGGAATATCATCTTCTCAATCATGCAGGAGCAAAACCCTATAAATGCGAGCACTGTGAATATACGTGTGTAAACAAGTCAATGTTGAACTCGCATTTAAAATCACATTCCAAAATCTACCAGTATAGATGTGCTGATTGCTTGTACGAAACGAAATACTGTCACTCGTTAAAACTGCATTTAAGGAAATACAATCATAAGCCAGCAATGGTTTTGAATCCAGATGGTTCACCAAATCCTCTTCCAATAATTGATGTTTATGGTACAAGGCGCGGACCTAAAGTTAAAAAAATATCAGAATCATCAGGCGGTTATCCAGCAACCACTACGTCTCCCAGCTTAGAACAGCAACCTCAGATTCCATTCAATCCATTAATGAACCCACTTCTAAACCAAGGTCCAATATTACCATTCCCATTGCCGTTAATGCCAGCTTTCCCTGGAGTACTGCCCAACCCTGAGATGATTCAGAATTTCCAAAAATTATTCAGAGAACGTTTGGAAGAGATGGCTAAACAAAATGAAGCACAACCTATACAACAAGAGGATGGTGTTTTGGACTTGAGCAGTTCTAGCAAGCCTGCAAGTCATCGTTCAGAAGATGATGAATCAGACGACGAAAGAATGACTACGGCATTTGACAACGTGGAAGTTGTTGTAAATAAAAATTTTGAATCAGAGCCGTTGCCTTCACCCGAAGTAACAAGGAAAGAACAAACCCCTGTAGCAAATAATAGCAACAACAAATACGACTTTGCTTGTCATAATTGTGGTATCTGTTTTCAAGAAGAAGTTATGTACAGGATCCATATGGGATACCATGGTTATTGTAATCCGTTCACCTGCAACATGTGTGGTGAAGAATGCGATAACAAAGTTAACTTTTTCTTACACATTGCCAGAGCTGCCCACTAAAGACTTTGCTTCGCGAAGAACTTTTATTTTTCGAATATCTTGATTATATGTATATTCAAAATACTTTTTGTACAGTTATGCTGACTGATAAGTGTGTAAATATTGTCGTCTTGAACTACTAGTCACTGAAATGTGCAATTTATTTCGTTAACTAAATGACGACTTACAAATCAAAGAGATATTATGTACATACATAAGACTAACTATTATTATTGTTCTTTTCAATTTTGTTCTACCTCAGTCGAATTTTGAATGTAAATGTGTAAATAATTAATATGTTTGTCCAAAGATTTATGAGTGGTGTTTGTACTTTTTTACTGATTTCATATTTTTCAATATTTTTATAGTACAAATATATTTATTATGTTTTTAACATGATCTCTTCGTTAAATGGTATTGTGAATTTTTATAATTAAGTACAAGTTACTTAGCTAAATAGACTATTTTTATATTGTATCGTAAATAATGATTTTCAATTCCATGTGGCCTGTATAGTAACTTAGTTTATAAGTCAATGTAAAATTGTGATTTTTTAAAAGTATTTTCGTGCATAATTTGATTTTTCTAAAACCATGTTTTTGTATGATATGGTAAGACTGATGCCGATATTGTGTTTTAGAACATTCGAGCAAACAATCAAAATGTCCTTGTAGATATTAAAAATGTGCATGTATTTTTATGTGAACAATGAATTATGGATAAATAGATTTTGAAATTTAAAAAATTGTTTTAATGCAAATCCTTTCATAATTTTAAATTTCAGATTCGTTGAATACAGTAAATATGCAGATTAAGAAAATTAGGTTCAAAAGTATAGAACACCTTTTTTTTTAATTAATAATGCTAAGAAGTATTAGTAACGCGGTTTGACCATTAAATAGTATATTTTTTGTTGTATTAGCTAAGCTACAAATTACTCCTGATTTGTAAAAGTTAAGTCATTCTCTATGTATTTTTGTTCCCTAAATGTTCCTCTCTTAAAAAGTTGTGAAAAATCTATTATTAAAGGAAATGGGTAAAAAAATGAAAAAACGCATTTTTTCTTCTCCTTTTCTTTCTTATAACTTTAAAAGTATTCATTTTGGAGGAAAGTTGAAGAGAGAGAGAGAGAAGTTTCATAATTAAATTTCCTACAGGATAGAATTAGTTGGAAATCTCAAACTGATTACTCTTGTTGCAAAATAATAATTAAAAAAAAAAGCAAAAAAGTAGTTTTTGTCTGATTTTGTTCGAACACTTACATTTCTCTGAGGACCTTCATATTTACGGAAGAAAACTTTATTTTATGATAAAACAACAACTTTCGTTAAAATCAGTTGCATAGTTTTTGCATAATAATCTTGGAATTCCATTTTTTTTTTTCAAAAAAATGGGAAATTTTTCAAATTTAATAGTCTTAATTATGAACCGCACATACCTGAATATTTTTTCACATATACTAGAGATCTCAAGCTTTCAAACATTTTTTTTTAAATTCAGATCGGCCTCTTCAGGAATTTTTTTAAGTTATCGGCAATTTTTGCTTAGAGCTGAATATCTCTGCAATTTTTTTTATTTTTTTGTAAATATGGTACTCTAAAAAAAATTTAAATTCTGTCAGTTGGTTTCCGAGACACATGCTGTCAAATTTGACAGGCGTTTACGACGAATCTGTAAACAATAGAGGACTGATTTTTGAACCATTAAGTCCGAGTACTTTTCGGACAAAAATGTTCACATGTTTACGTTATCAGCAAATTAAATAAAAACTGAAAAGAAAATCCTTCACGCCCGTGAAAAATGACAAAAATAGGGGTGAGGAGCTCATTATCTCGGCTTCTTATGGAGCAATTTCGATAATTTTTTTGTAAACTGAGGTCACATGAATATCACTATATCAAGTGTCCATTATACATTTATTTTATTATCAACAAATTATGTTACTTATGCATTATATGCACTGTATACTGTACTCTATGGTAAGTGAACATATTTTATAGTACGAGGTCTGGCTATTAAATAATGAGACTTCGCTCGCAGAAGGCGTCCTAGAGGGGTAGGGGGGAAACGAATGCAGCGTTGGATAGCCAAAAGTGTCTACTATTCTAGTATGAAAACATGTTCTTATCGCTGTAGTAGTTTTTTTTTCTTAGAGGTTAGAAACGAACGTGTTTTTTTCTCGTGCCGATAACAATGTATGACGAAAAACACGAGCAACGGATCAATGTGAAACCTCTTGTTAAATTAAAAAAAAACTCCGACTCTGTGCTATAAGTTGTTGAAAGAGGCCATTGGTGAGAATTCTCTATCTCGTGCGCGTGTTTTCGAATGGTATAAACGGTTTTCTGAAGGCCGAAAAGCACCGAAGATGACCAACATCCAGCACGCGAACTCCGTAATGGTATAGAAAAGAAATTTCTTTGCTATTTCTTTCTATTATGGAAAATCATTCAAAACTTACTCTATAAGCACATTCGGCAACGGTCGGGTATGTCCGAACAAGCAATCGTGCTATAGAAATAGAAAGTCTTTGGCTTGTTGCTGTTCGTCTATCTCTCTCAAAGCAATTTAAATGCTGCATAAGTTTGTCTCATTTTTTTCCTGATTTACGGTGTTTGAATTTGTGGTTATGTTGAATGTGAGATATATTTGTTTCTAAGAATGAAATGAAGTTCATAAATGTGTTTTTATATTTTATTTAGCTAAAAGTATAGATTTACACGTTATATAAGAAAAAAAATAGCAATAATTATTTTTATTTCTGTTCATTTCTTAACGTTAAGAATCAGAACAATAATAAATTATTAGAGCTTAATTAAGAAAAAATAAATAAATATATACATATTATATAAACAATTAAAAAAGTCTTTAATTCCGTTCTACGGAGCTGCACAAACTTCTGACAGGGTTCAGCTAAATGTCGGTTGAGCACACAAAATATCCCTCTACTCTTCAATATTTTATACAAAATACATAAATATCGGATCCATATTTTCTAATTGGTAATTTATTAAAAAAAAGTCTAGAGTTAAATACTTTAAAATATAATATTGGAGATTTCACGATAAAAATTTTTGGTCAATTAACCTAAAAAAATACAAAGTAAATATGTTTAGTATTTTTTTCTTTTAATTATAAAGTCCCTAGAAAAGATAAATGTTTTTAGAGATGGTAGTTTGTAGTTATTTCTATGCGAACTAGCCCGAAGTTGTAAGGAAAATATCCTAGAGAGTAGGTTCCGTTGATAGAAAGAAATTTTCTTTCTTCTTTATTTCTTTTCTGTTTCTATTTCTATCTTGTTACGGAGTTCGCGTGCAGGTGGTTTTCTCTATTTCAACTCCGCAAACAGTGACCAAAATCAATGAAATTGTGCGCGGAGACCGTCGTATGAGCATTCGGATGATTGCTGAGACTGTAAACGCCGATAAAGAAACTGTCAGAAAAATATTACATGACGAATTGAACATGAAGAAAGTCTGTGCGAAGCTGGTTCGAAAAAATGTGACCCTTGACCAAAAGCTTGTTCGTCAACACATCTACTCAGATTTTCTTGAGAGGTTAGATGAAGAGCCTGAATTGATGGAAAACATCATCACTTGCGATGAAACCTGGATATTCCAATACGATGTTGAAACTAAGCGGCAATCCATGCACTGGAAAACTTCTGTATCGCCAAGAATGAAAAAACAAGGATGTAGAAATCAAAAATTAAGCCATGCTAATCGTTTTTTTCGACATCAGCGGCATCGTGATGACTGAATGGCTTCCAGAGGGTCAAACTGTAAACCAAACTTACTATTTGAAAGTTTTGGCAACACTGCGAGAGCGAGTTCGTAAGAAACGGCCGGAGTTGTGGAAAAACAAGGCATGGATCTTGCACCAGGCCAACGCACCTGCCCATAACGCACTGCCTGTGAAGCGTTATTTAGGCGCTAGAGGCACTCCAGTGCTCGAACACGCGCCGTACTCGCCTGATTTAGCACCCTGTGACTTTTTCCTGTTTCCAAGGATCAAGTCTGTCTTTAAAGGAACCCGGTTTGAGTCGATGGAAGAGGTGAAGCGAAAATCGACAGAGCTCTTAAATGCTCTTACAAAAGAAGACTTTCAGCATTGCTTTGATCAATTGAAGAAACAAATGAAACGGTGTATAGCGAGGAGAGGGGAATACATTGAAGGGGAGCATTCGATTGTAGAATAATTTTTTAAATAAAACTCTTTTTCATTAGCAGTCTTGTTATTTAATAGCCAGAACTCGTATATTTCGAAATTCCATTTTGATTCCTTCGGAAAAATCCGTGGTTTTTCCATTTCGATGAGGTCTACTTTTCCAAAAAAAAAATACTTGGATGGTTTTCTTTCCTTTTTCTAATGGCATATAGAGTTTTCCTGTACACTTTAAGAGCACTATCCGTAAATCTAATTGAAAATATTTGTTTCCAAAAATAAAATTATTTTTTCTACCTCTTGGACAGATGAAACAAATAAGTCATAAGTTACTAACAGGTTGTACACCGAAGAAATTAAGATTGTGTATTTCAGTGTATATTTTATATTATTGACCACGCGCTTTCGGTCTTATTTAGACCATTCTCAGGGCTCAGACCCCAGAAACAAGAGAATATGGTCAGCAAATAAGCTTTCTCAGTACTCACCAACAACACTCACTCGTCAAAAAGCACATCTCAACCTTGCCATTTGGAGAACAGTGTCCAACGCCAGCGCAGCCTTTACACAGTTGAAATCACTTATACAATTAAAGAGTCTATCCCAAATAAAAATTAAAACATTCAGAACAATGTATACATCAATGCTATTAAAACAATCAACTTTAACATTAATAACTTAAAAGACGCAAGTGCGGTTATGCCACAAACAGTCATAGCATAATAAAGCAATAAAATGTCCAAAAATTAAAAAATATATACTAGTATGTGTGGACCTGAGTAGAAATTTTCTGTATGAGTTCTTTATTTTCTTGTTGATTACATTTCATATCAATAATTAGCAATGAGAAAAAGGGCAGTAAAAGTTTATTAAACTACAGGGTTACTGTTATCGGCTATTCTGTGATATATTTCGAACACTTGGGTTTAGTGGCGTGAAATAATTTTCATTTTTTGTGAAAAAGCAATAAAATACACCAACATTGGCTTAGTTAAAATTTGTTGGAATGTGTTAACTATTAATATATTTAGAATGAAATGTCTGAAAAAAGTGATCAGAATTAATATAAGATTGCATCCCACGCAATCACAGCTCTCAAACGTTTAAATGGTTGAATGATTTTAAAGAAAAAGTTTGAAAATGGAATTGCTGTCATTTACGTTATTCATTCTTACATTTAGGCAATGGTCGAGGTTTCTTCTTATCTCCCTGCATATCTCAAGATCCTCTCTGTAATCCAAGGTTTTAGAGTTATTACCCCTGGAGTGATATAAGATTTTACTATTATGAGTTGGAGAGAAGCTGTGTTTGGTTAAACTAATATGGTGACCAAACACAGAGGCCTGAGGTTTGTTAATATGTTCTCTAATTCGGACTGCTAATGGACTAATAGATTTTCCTATGTATGTTGAAGAGCAAGAAAGCTGATAGAACACACTTTTTTGGATATGAGATATCAATTGTTTGTTATTGACAGAATGGGAACTGAGTTGATAACACTCTTAAATGAAGAAGAAGAAAGATTAAACAAATTCCAACTTAAAATATTATACTCACAATTAAATACAGCTATTGTGCTTGCCTGTGAAGAGTGTCCCCACGCATTGTCTTAAAAGACAAATCGAATCTCATTAGTTTATTTTAATTTTTTGTGATTAATTAAAATAGTGCAAAAACGTTTTAAAATCACGTACGAAATGTCAGGTATTTAGACACCGGCGACAGATTTGAAGGTTAAAAAATTTTATGCGTCTAGGGATAAATTTTTAAAAAATATAATACATACTTATGCGTAAAAAATTATAAACTAATAATTAACAGCTTGTATATAAAACATTCTTCTACTTAAAATTCATTTCAATGACCAAAAACACAATATAAATAAAACTTTGAAGGATGACTGTCAATAAAATAATGTTTTGACTGCCACAAGAAAGTTTGTATTCATATAACGAATTGGATCGTTTGTCTCGGTTGTCTCTTTCTATTTTGCTCTACCAATAATGGAATGATTTTTGCCACGTATGGTTTGGATTACAAAAATTATGTTTTGTTGAACATCCTTTTCTTATTTACATAAAAACTAAGATAAACATGTCTCAAAACTGTCTTTGATATGTTTGTGTGGATATTCTCTTACTGGACCAACTGTATGTCTGTACGCATTGAGATCAGTGTAGATACAGAACCATGTTTTTTTGAGCGAGCCCTCCACTCAAATCCGAGCGAGATCTTAATTAAAAGAGCGCTTTTGTTGGTTAAAACTTCGAGCCTATACCACTGGAAAATGCATTCAGAGCTTTGCGCGAGGTACATGGTAAAAAAAAGAGAATGCAAATAGCAGTTCATGCTCTCTTTCTCGCTCCGAACGTACGGTGATCAGGAAAGAATCAAAAGTAAATTTTCGGAGTGGGAGAGATAGCATATACTGCTATATGTAAATAAAGCTTCCTTGGAAACAGTTTTAAAAACCACCTTGAAGAACCCCTCAGAACTTGTTGAAAACTTTATCACAATACCTTATTCCTATCCAAAATTATACGATAATTGTGACCAATAACGATGCAAAGCAAAATGGAGTTTCTTTATATGCGACTAGGAAAAACCAATAAATTAAATAATTATCATGTGTTTAATTTATCATTTTAATGATATCTTATTATACTATATCCGCCGATCATTAAATTATGTAGTGATTTGAAGTATTGTCGCCAAACTTGAAATGTTATTGAACTGATTTAAAACGCAAACCTATTCTTGTAAGGTAGTTATGCAGTAGTAGCAGAGCTAAGTTTTGTTCAATAAGTGACTTACAAAAGTTAAAAACGTTTAGAATTAAAAAACGAAAATTGCTGGCAGCTCGTTCTATCACTGTTTTTTTATGTTAATATAACAACATAGATTCTCAAAATTTTGGAAATTCTAACGATCGAAAAAAATACCCATTTTTAATTTTATCTTTGAACTCTGAATTTGTAATCCCCAGTGCACTTCGAAACTGCGTTACAAATACTGTTAAATTTGTTTGTTTACTGGTTAATCTTTGTTGTTTATTTTTGAGAGGCATCATTATCTCAAAAGACTATGACGTTCAATTCCACAAATTATTTAATCACGTAATAACAATATGTCTAGAACAAGCCACTACAATTTAAAAAAGGGTTAACAATAAGCCAGAAAAATTAGACAGAAAACTAGCAAATATAAACATTAAATGCAAACGAAATTTTTCTTTTTGGAAATTATTCTTTCAGGGAATATAAAAATAACTCATCTTGTGTCTCGAATTTTATTTGCCGAATTAGAGCTTTTTTTCAAAAAAAAAAGCTGACTCGTTTAATAACGCTTAAAAGTGAAATTTGGCCTGCTCTAAGAGAAAATCTTGTATTCACTACTCTTGATGTACTGAATACAATAAGTCCTTTTGCAATACATGTAAAATTGTTTAAATAAAAGCTGGTCAAAATGGCAGTGCTCGTCCACCCATTCACAGGGCGCTGGACTGAAGAAAGCCGATTTGCAGATATTAACAACAACCAAAAACACTGTTTTTTATTGACTCCTGCAAATATCTCGGTAACAACAGGGATATTAACTGTATTCAAATAAGAACATAATTTTGCTGGGAAAAGGTAGTGTTCATAACAGAAATCCTAAAAAACACAATATTTTTCTTTATTTTTAAGGAATTTAATTTTTCTCACGTCACGTGACAACTAACACCAATTGAAGTGCATGACGTCAGTTGCTAGCAAACATCATCGCTGTCAATACCTACGTTGTTGGGTTAACATTATTTATTTTATAGTGATTTCCGTGCAACTTCTTCAAAATTTGCTTACTATTCCCTTTCAAAATGATTTTAAGAAGTTTTCTTATGATGGGAAGTGGATTTATTAGAATGTGCTCAGAATTGGTATGTTCTTTCCTAGTTAATTCGAGCTCTAAGAAGTTATTGCGAACAGAGTTGAAGATTTCACGTAATTTGTTAGTTCCCTCTAATACATCCCATTCAGATTATATGAGGTTAAAGATAAACTTATAAATAATCGGATACAAATCTGTTAGATGGAGAGTAAAATTGGATATAGAACCAGTGACGTTTTTAGCGAGGTAATGTACTTCTTCATTACCCCTGATGCCGACGTGGCTTGATATCCATATAAATTTGATGGTGTGTCCTAATCTGTGGCATTTATAGAACAGATAGTTAATTCTCTCTATTGAAAGGTAATCCGAAGAAAAGGATTCTATATTTCTAAGGGAGTTTAGTGAATCGAATGCTATTTGCCATCTATCAGTTGGGAATTTGTGAATGAGTGCAATTGCTCTTTCTATGGCAACCAGTTCAGCAGAGAGAATGCTTGGTGAAGGGCGAAGTTTAAAGGATTCTGAGTGAGATAAATAGTAGAAGGCAGAATCAACCGATGAGGAGATTCTAACCCATCTGTGTATATAACTTTAGTGTTATAAAATTCATTTAAAATAATATTATTATAATCATTTCTTATAATTATAGGTTTGGAGAATTTTTTGTCATGGTATAAAAGAGAATAATTAATTCACTATATTGGTATTGTCCATAGGAGAAAGATTCGGTTAAATGTCAAGAATGGATAGAACTGTAGGTTATGTTCTAACAGAATATTTTGTAGGAGTCTGTTCAGGGAATTTGGCATTGAGATATTAGCTCGATAAAGTTGATGTTGTGCAAACTAAAAAATTTATTCTGAAATGGGTAATCGGGCATACCCCATAGTCTTGAGGAGTACCGAAGAAGGTCAGTCTTTTGTAGTGGAGAGGGGAAATTCTGCTGATGCAATTAAGACTTGATATAGAGCTTGTGCGAAATGCTCACAATGCAATGTGTTTTGGACAGTAATTAACATATTGATATAAAATTTTCTTGTAGTTGAGGTGTTCTATCCAGTCCAACCTACTATCGAATATTAAACTCAGAAATTTAGAAGATGGATTTTTAACTATGGGAATAATTTGAAATTCCATGTTTTGTATCCTAGGACAGTTTCTTTTCCTGCAAAAGTGTGTGCAAGATGACTTGTTGGGAGAGAAAGGAAGTTTATAGGTATTAGACCATCTTGTTAAAGAGTTAAGGCCGATCTGAATAATTCTTTAGCTTGCTCTGGGGTTTGAGGATGAATGAATATATGACTATATCGTCGGCAAAAAGTCGATATGAAATTTTCCGGGGAATATATGATTGGTATGATGGTAATTAGAAACAACGATGGTCTCAGTGTAGATCTCTAAGGAAGATCATTTTCCAATGTATGGGTGGAAAAGAGAGTTTCCATTATTTTGACCTGAAAAGTTATGTTAGAAGATTAGATATAAAGATGGGAAGGTTGCCTTTTAAGCCCCAACTATGTAAGATCCTCAACTCTCCAAGTTATGTCACAAACATGGAATAAGTCCAGAAATGAAGCCAAGAGGTGATTCTTCTGGTAGAAATTCGAGTGTATGTCTATGCTTAATTCCATGATGTGATATTTGGACGAGAAAACTTTTCTGAATCTCAATTGATTTGGGTTTATTTTTTTCTAGATACCACATAAGACGGTAATTAACCATTTTTTTCAATATCCAACTTATATGACTAGTCAGAGATATAGGACGGTAGTTCTCTATCAATATACTCGATTTAGCAGGTTTGTAATTGGGATTAAAATAGAATGTCTCCATAAGTTGCGGAATCCACCTTTTAGCCATATTGTATTGAAGATTTTTAGAAGCATGAATAGTGCATAATCTGGTAAGCTGGTGACCATAAAAATGAGGATGTCATCAGGTGATAAGGAGGATTTCAGTTCTAAAATGTTACATGGGAAGTTATATGAGAATTATGTAGGAGAGTTAAAATTGAGGATATATTTCTCTGCAATATTTTTAATTTGTATAAAGTTCTCAATATAGTTATGGGAACTAGATACTTCTGCATAGTGGGACGAAAAACATTCTGCTATATCTAGATTGTCGTGTATCCAGGAATTATTACATTTGATGCTGTGAATTATCCTAGAAGGTCTATCTTTGAAACGGTTTATCTTATTCCATACTTGATTTTGATTGAATCAGCGAATTTATTCCACAATTTTCTTTTCTGTTCTTTCAAAATTCTTTTAGCTCTAGCTCTGAATCGCTTAAAAGCAACAAAATTATCTTGAGCGGGATGATGCTTGAATCTATTTAAAGCTGTTTTTTTATCTTTTATGGTCATTTTAACAGATACGCCATCAAGAAACTCAGGGTCGATTGGAAAAAAACTTGTTTTTCAGGATACTTATATCCGCAAATTGTTTCATAGATGATATGAATATTTCCAGAGAGGTTCAATGTTAGATGGATCCATATTGGGACAAATAAATGATATTTTGTATCTTTCCTAGCCGATTTTAGATCATAAATTAGACTTACACTAAAGGGTAATCATCACTATCAAACGTCTCATCCAGTGCCTCCTATTGAAATCGATCTACTAACGCAGGACTGCATAAAGTTAGGTCTAAACAAGAGAATGTACCAAAAGCAGAAATAACGAAAGTGTCAATGTCGATATTAGAGTAATGGATATTTTCTTTTACTAATATGGCTACACCTCTATATCCTCGTTGATTATCTTTTCTTATGATGGTGTATCTGTTAATATGGATGTCTTTGTCTGGTTGCAAACTGGTTTCCTGATGTAAGATCACCGATGGACTAGACCTAGATGTTAGGAGATTAAGATGTTCTAAATTATTAGACTCAATAAATTGCATTGCATTGTAGTTGGAGAGAATTGGAAGTAGATTGAACTGATGTGGTCTGTTTATTTAGGGAAATTTCTTATACTGTTTACTGTTCTTTGGTAACATATCTTTAGGATCTTGATCAAAAAGTTCATCTACTATCATATCACTGAGGAGTTCCTTTGATGAAGATTTACTAGAACTTTTATATAATTTCTCGTTATATTTTTAGTAGAACTACTTTCAAAGGGGTTTTTATTGGGTTGGGAAGATGGTTTATTTCCTGATGAAATGGAATGAGAAGATCTAGTTTCTTGTCAGGATGAAGTGAAGGAAAGGGAAAGGACAGAGAAGAAGCAAGTAAAGTAGAGGACTGAGAGAGGAAAGGTTAGGGAGGAAGCTTGGAGTTAGAGGAAGTGAGGCATAGAGGAGTTAGGGGGAGGGTTTTGATTTGAGTTTTGAATCGTGGAGAGAGTTTATATCCTCGTCCGATGGGTTTAATTCACATTCAGTTGCAATGGATATTGTTTGTTTTTTTACTTCAGAGTTATTAATTTTAACGATTATATTCTTAGATGCTACAGCACTGTAAAGGACAGTGAAAGATTGATTCTGAGCTATGAATATCTTTTTTACTTCTGGGTAGGGTATTCTTTCCATGATATGAATCTTTTGAATGCAAAATTTCCTTTTGTAAGATTCACATTCCTTACATCTATGTGAATGATTTGTCGGAGGAGAGCAAAGTAAGGCGGAATGGGTATCATGGTCGCAAGAAAGACATTCCGGGAAGTTAAAACAACGGGTCGCGGTATGACAAAACAGGCTGGAGAAACATCTTAACGGGGATGGAATAAAATATCTGACTCTGACGAGTACCACCCTGCCAGGGTTTTAGGGGGTAATGGATGAGTTTTGAAGATAAGAATGTAGTTGTTAGTATGGATTACTTGACCATTCCTTCTAGATATCATTCTTTTTAAACTAATAATCCCTTGATTATCCAAATTTTTGGGGACCTGCTAAGAGAGAAAAAGTCAAAATTATTCATTTGATACCCACAGGTAGCCTTAGAAATAACGGTCAACTACGGCAGAGCCAATATACCGCAACAAGGCAAAAAAATACTACCAGAGGTTGCACAGTATCCGAAAGGTACGGTTCAGAACTCACAACATAGGGTCATTCATCCCCTAAGCACCGTAGGATTACGATGGATACAGACGATCACAGGACATCACAAACATGACTCAGGTACCTCAGGATCATTAGTTCCCGTAACAGATGATAGAGTCATCACTGCCCTGAGGCAACTTCTTTGAACAATTTAGTCGTTTTACCTTTAATTTAACGAAATACGTTTTATATAAATAATAAAGATTATTTATATAAAAATGCCTATTTAAATAGCTTATCAATCGTAACACATTTAATAAAAAAAACTTTAAAAAATTCCTCAAATTGGGTAATAATATTAATGCGTTTTAACTTAAAAAACATATTTTCTGTGAATATGAAAAAGACTGAGATAACATTGTAAGTGTAAATATTTACTGGAATTAACAAAATTTGTCGTTTAAAATTATATCTAAATATGACTTTGTTACAAAACAAAGTCATGTTAGATAGTCGATTTTTTTACGGTTTTCTATAGTGTATTTATTGATAAATGTTCTAAAATAAAATTAAATATTTAAGGAACCCTTTCACCAAAAAGGATTTTAAAAATTATATCTAATCTAATTTGGCGTAATCTTTAGAAGCATTCTTCTTATTTTTAATTAATCATGATTGAAAAATTATTATTTTTAGCTTTAGACAATTTCAACGATTGCTTTTCGACGCTTCGCTTACGATTCCACGAGACATCTTCCACTAAAAAGTATTATTAGTACTTCCAGGAGCTATAATATTTACTATAAATTAAAAAATTTAAAAGTGAAATTAAATATTTTACACACTTTAATTTCAATTTCTCATACTCTGTTCAAAAATGTTGACATTTTCTTTAGAGTTAATTTAAACCGAGGAAAACCTAATATTAAAATATCTGGAATTGTTAAAATTTCACTCTCACTGTTTATCGAATATTCTTTCAATTAACTGTTATAGTCGAAACTCGAAAGAACTATTGTGTTTTTTAATTACTTTGTTTTTATAAAATGCAGACTTGTTTTATAACTAAATTGAAGATTTACTTGCTGCAATGCTACAGAAACAACAGCATGAATCTCAAGATAAAAGAACGAAATATAGAAGTTTCAAAGAGTTTTAGGAAGAAACAAATATTGCATTTAAGTTAATATTTAGTATATCAAAACAGCTTGTTTAATTTAAAGATTTTGCAGCATCTTAACAAAATAAACATCCCTGTTTGCCTAATTCCAACTAGACCTAGAGATCGTAGTTTCGTTGTTTTTTTTTTCAATTTATGCAATGTACGTGAACGCAGGCGCGGATCCAAGGGGGGGGCGGTGGGGGCGATCGCCCCCCCAAGAGCTTTGAGTTTAGGAAAATGGACCCGATTTTTCCTCTTATACTACAGTTTATTTAAGAACTAGAGACAGTAATAAATCATTTTTTACCCTTTTTCTTTTCGAAAACTATTTGTGCTCTTTAGACCGGTGTCTTTAGCAAAATCTGTTAGACACATGTATTTTTCATAGGAATGGGTTAGAAATTTTATAATCAAAATTACCGGTCGATAATAATGGACTAAAACGTAGCCTTATTCTCTCAAAAAATTCGAAGTTATAATTTAAATACTTACAAAATATCCATTGTCAAAAATACAAAAAGGTAAACATATATAAAAAAAATAAATTCGTCCATTTTAATATTAAAATTTTTTTGGGGCTATCGGTCATTTTATTATTAATTAAAAACATTTTTAGGGTATTTGACCTTTCGGTTTATTTATTTCTTAAACCATTTGCAGAATTACAATTAAACACTAAAAAGGGATTCAAATGTAATTACTTTTTTTATGTTGTAATTGATATTAGACCTACTTATTTTTATTTCTATTGTACTGATATCTTAATTTAATTTACTTTATTATATGGAAATACGATAGCCTCAAAAAAATAAGATAAACATGTTAATTCTACACGCTTAAGAAAAAGACACAAATACAATAATAAAATAATAAAAAACTTACAGCTAATTAGAATTAAATATATATAAAATTAAAGACTGGGACACACTATAATAAAAATATATAAAAAAAATATATAAACAACATTAAACAATAAAATACAACAAAAACAAAAATTTAAATAATAAATTGTGTTTACACTAGTAAACATTACATATCTAATTCCTAATCAAAGTCAGTGAAACTATCTTAGCTCAAATTAATTATAATTGATTCCTCTATCTCACCGATCATGAGATCGAGTTCTCACATTTCGTTTTATTCTTTTATTATATGGATTTTTCCCAATTTTCCGCAGTAACTTTATTCGAAAAAATCTTTCAAAAGTTTAGTTAAAGTACTAATTCTGTTAATTGTGTTATTTCTAGAAATTCTACCTTTTACTTGAGAGAGATATTTACTTCTCCAACGGACAGTTTCTGAACGATCTATAGGAACAGATTTTCTATCTGGTTATTCTCAGCGAAAATTAAGTTTTCTGAGCAATTTCCAGAGATCAGTTCTTTTAATTTCAGGTAAATTGCGATCTTCATTGATTTTAGTTAGAATTTTTTAGACGGTTAGGATCTGCTTCTCATAATAAAATGTATATACAACTCCTTTAATTGCAGTTTTCATTTCTTCTTCCAACGAGGTTTCTCATCTGCCTGTGATCGAATGTGCCTTGGGAGTACTAACAATTCCAGCCGTTTTTTTTTCCTTCAGTATTTGGTACATAGTAGATTTTCCAACTCCTGTCATGTTGGAACACATCTCAATAGAGCTTTTAACATTATTATCTAGATATTGATATCTTAAGGCATCATAAACCTTCATCGTAATAAGTTTTTCGTTGAGGAAAAAATGCCCTGGTTTAACGATTTTGGAATAAATATAGAAGTGAAAGCCATATCTTTTGGGTATCTCACTAATCTCAAATAATATATAAAAACAAGCGCAAACAAGATAAATCACCAAGAACAAACTGTAAGGTATACTTTGCTCACTGACAGAAATTAAATTAAACTATCAGAATTTTTATGTTGCAGTAAATTTATAAAATATATTTAAATATAATGAAATATAATTAGATTTACGGCAGTTCTTAGTTACCAGCGGCACTGAAGCAAGTACGTTGGAGGTTTTGGTAACAGTTTTATTACTCTCTCTAGTTCTTGAATAGAGTATAGGAATGTGTATACTTGCGATCGTCGCCCCTTCTCTCCCAAGAGCTTTGTTCAGGAAAATAGAACCCATTCTGTCTTTTATATTAGGAATGAGTATGCTGCTTGCACTCCCCCCCCCCCCCGTTGAAAACTTGTTTGTCGTGCCATACTGTACTTTTGTGATATCACCGCCCCCCCCCCCCCAAAGAGAGAGGCTGGATCCGCCCCTGCGTGAACGTGTATACGTCCACCCGAACTAAACCCAATAGATTCTTGTATATGAAGACACGTGAATAATCAGATTTAATAAACAACTGCTAGAGTTAAAGGATTTAAAAAACGTATTTTAATTATTATAACAACAAAATACGGTATACTCGCGTTGGTGTGAACACGCTCTCATGTGAACGTCCCAGTAATATGAACAGTCAAAATGAGTGACTACGAAAAAGATTTATACATTCTTGTCAGTTGACCAGCGTGACATAATAGCGGTCAAGTGATAAGTATTAGCGTTTTGGAGGGAAATTTGAAGTTGAACACTAAACCTACAGACACCATTTAAAACATAAAAAACAATTTAATGTTTTTTTTTTAGAAAATCAATACTTTTATAGTATGGTAATATACCACTTCATAGGAACTCGAATATTATAAATTCATATTTTTCCCATTTTTGATAATCTAGGAAACTGTTCTCGAAACTTTTTACCATTCCTTTTTATTCTTACATTTAATAGAGATGTACCCAGATACCTAGGACTTAACACTTCTTCAAAAAGGTGTATAGAGATTTTATATTTACATGAATAAGATACCTCTCTGATCTATTTACAATTTTAAGTTCGGTCTACTTTTAAAGTTAACAAGCCACTCTGCTCACAGTACAGAAATGTGTTCTTTCTCTATTACTTTCCCATTATTCCTTATATAGCTAACAATATCACTTTCACTAAGATACATCTGCTGATTTTTAACTATATCGTTGAATTCAAAACTCAACCTTTTATTTAAAACTATGACATATCTGTAACCAGTTCTCCTAAAATCCAGGAATCTTCTGCCTATACTATATTCTATCATCTAGTAAAATATTATTTTGGAGGTTAGGCAGGTAACATTGTAAGCTTTTGTAAAGGATTTCACCAAAATTTCCAATGTTTTTCGCTTCTTTGCTGAACTTCTTTGGTAGTATTATAACGACATTATACGGAGCAATACTATCTGGCCTTTTCAGTTCTTGCTCTAAACTCAAACACTCCAGAGAGGCTGCTAAAATTCTACTGATACCTATACCATATATGTAATGAGCTTTCAAGGGTTTTGAGTATTTGTCCCCTAATAGAAATATATAGCCAATTTCTATACAATTTTGTACATTAACATCATTTATTTGTCCATATTTTGGACATTTTCCTCACTTAGAAGTTCCAAGTTGACAGTGTGACAGCATTTATGACATGCAAAAATTTTATCATCTCCTACATGAGCCAAAATGATATTCATGAGAGAGACTTCCTTCATGGTTCCTGAACTTCCCAAAACTTTGACAAAATCAACTCCGATCCTTTGAAAAACTGCACTATATCTCTCAGAAACTTTTTCGTAGGTCTCCAATGCTCTCTCTTTATCTAGATCAAAACTATACATATCTTTCATTACAAACTCTCCTTCTACTATAAGTCCAAATCTTGGTCACATTTCATCTCTAAATTTTGAAGATATCTGGTACAGAACGGGTGGAAATTAATTATATGACATTGGACCTAATGTAGATATAAAATGACTCATAATTTCTTCATGTGTAGGGGCTAAGGTGTATCTTTGGTCACGTCTATCCTTCAATGTCATAAGTTCAGAACCCATATCATGGATTCTATCGCTTTTCTCCCATAGATCAGCTTTGACCAGTATGCGGAATATTACTTTTTGACCTCCTATATTTTACATTTCTTCATCGACCATATTTATTAATTTGTTTAAGGATTTTAAGCCCAATGGTAAAAAATGAAAGCAACCTGGATTCGCTTGGTGAATTATTCGTAACTCTAACATTAATCGTTGGCTTTTGAAGTCACATCTTTATTGGTTAGGTTAGAAGTTTGTGATATTATAGTTAACGATTGGAATCTCGTTGATAACCGATGAATTATAGTCATTAAAACTTTTAAAAAAATGGTGTATATAAAGTATAAAAGAATCCCAGGCACAAACGAAATTTAGAATTTATAATTTTTAAAGTACTAGTTGTATTAAAAAAATAATTTTAAATATTTTCGGCTACATTAGGTACTTATGCATAGTTTTAAACACTTTCCCAAAAATATTCAACATCCCAATTAATGAATGCAGCCCGTAGTAATAAAAAATATGTATGGAAACATAATAAACAAAAATTAAATAAATATAATAACCACAAACGTTTTTATTTTTTCTTTAAGTGAGATGGTCCGAATCGGTCCGAACTCCTATTGCCTCCTATGACCGACCGATTGTCCCGATTTTCCCCCTAAGGTGGCAAACCTGGACGTAACCCAAATATATTCCAAAAAAGATAACTCTTCTCGAATTTAACGGACCTCGTATGTATTACGATTTCGGGGATAGCATTAATGGTATCACTTATTTTGCATAGGATTAGGATAAAATAATTGAACCAGAAAAGAAAGCAAACTGTATAGGATAAAATAATTGAACCAGAAAAGAAAGCAAACAATTCATTTTGGAATGAACAAACTATATATTATAGCTTATAATACTATTAAAAAGTAGAATCAGTTTGATCTCAAATTAAACATAAAATTGAAACATTTTAGCACATTTTGAAACAATAAGAAAAATTTTCTAGGCTCTTAATACTACTTACCATAAAATGATAATGTGCTATTTGCTTTGATTTACAAAGTAACTACACTTTCATTTTGATGTAAATCATTGTCAAATAATGGTTATCTATTTTGAAGGATAATGTTGCTAAAATATAACACACACCGACAACATTTCAAACACAGGAACAAGACTATAGTTTTCTGAAGGTTTTTGACGCATTGATTTCGAATTTCGCTTCCGATCTGACCTAAAATTGCAAAACACGCTGTTTTTTGTTATATTAGAGGTTATGTTTTAGGGTAGCATGAAACTTCTCGACTTGACACCATGGGACATCTGAAAGTATCACTCATTGCCTTCAAAATTCATTTGGAATCGTCTCAAAATATTTTTTTTGCTTGTCCGACGCCGCTTGTGGAAATTTATGGTTTTGCCGACCATTTACTGAAAAACTATTCATTCCAGACAACTTTTCCTATCATATATTTTTCGGAAATCATAAATTTCCACAATCGTTATCTCAAAGAGGAAGAAAAATTTTGAAACGATTCGAAATGCATTCTGAATGGTACTTTCAAATATTTCGGCGTATCATGTCGAAAAGTTTCATACTATACTCAAACTTAACCTCTAATTAACAAAAAACAAGCATTTTTGCACTTTTAGGTTAGGATATCTCGAAAACCAAAGCGGATGGATCAAATTGGAAGTCAAATGGGGATTCACCGCATCAAAAATCTTCGGCATGTATAGTCTGGGTCTGATGTTAGGAGAAATTTTATCAGCCTGTGAAATTTTTCGAATCACGTAACGGAGATACTGAACCCAAAAGGGGTACCAATTGATTTACCCTTTAAACTATAGTTTTTGAGCAGACATGTGTATTTTAATTAAATTTTGGTCTGTATAGCCAATAAAGACTCATGAATCCAGGCCATAAAAAATCTTAGACATTATCGAGAAAGGGACTCGATATTAAATTCGCAGGTTCAAAATTTTGACAGATGTTAGTTTTCAGAGCTAAAACTCAATTTTTAGATACTTTCGTTAATTATCCAAAAAAAGCAAATCTACGTTTATTTCGAAGAAATTAAACATTTCCGAGAAAACCTAAATCACATATACCCTAGTCATAGCACTAATTACACATTGCACGAAATTAATTAAGCTCTTTGTTATCAACTAATTAAATTACGATAACTAAATAGTCTACTACTAGAAAATTATTTAATTAAAACAATTTATCATTAGAGATTAATAATTGGTAGCAGCGGTTCCCAACCTTTTCTTCGTGCCAACCCCTTCTAAAAACAGGAATAAATTGGCAAACTCCCTCTGTAGTCATTAGGAATAGTAAATAAAACAGTAAAATTGGGTTATTAAAATTTATTTTCCATACTGAATAACAGTTCATAACGAAAAACTAAAACATTATCCTAAAATATTTACAGACAAACATTGTTAAAATTAAAGTGGTAGCTTAACCTACAAAAAATAATTATTATAAAATGAATACAATAATACACAACGTGAAAAATACCCTCAATGGGATATTTGCATGGTGAAACAAAGAAAATCAAAATTTGGTTCCATGTCTGAAAGTTCGAGTCTTAGATCCCCCCTCGGCGGTTTATCACTCTTTTAGGGAATAAATCATGAACAGCCCACAAAGAATCGCTCGTGACTTGGAAAGTTGCTCCATCTTGTTGGAAAAATGTATTCCGGTTATAGTCAATCTGGTTTTGCGTTTCCGGAGCCAAAAAACGATCAGAATTAACAGTCTGAGTGCGATCACGGTTATCCTTAAAAAAATAGGGACCGAATATTCCTTTGCTTGATATGGCAGCCCAAACGACAACCTTAGGAGAGTGTAGGTGTTTCTGATGCAGTTCCAGTGAATTATCAGGAGCCCAATATCTGCAATTTTGTTTGTTCACGTGGCCGTTGATGTAGAAATTCTATTCATCAGAACACCAATGTTATTGAAGCTCCTAAAACAATTTTTCATGGTCCTGCAAAATTCAAGACGTTTAGCTGGATCATCAAACTTCATTGTCTGCACAATAACAATTTTGTAAGGGTGAAAATGTAAATATCTGCCAATAATGCGATGGACCGTAGATCTGTGAAAAGCTGCGGGGAGCCATAGATGCTGTCGTGGACCTCTCTAACAGACTGACGAACGCGATCAATATTCGTGTTCGTTCTTGATGTCCTTTTGCGTCCAGATGATTTATACGGCATTGTGTGTGTACTCTTTTCAAACTCGCTCTCCCAATATTCGATCAAACTCGCACTTAGCACATTTCCCATGGTCGTTAAATTCAAATGTGTCGTGTCAAACAATAGTATAGGAATGGTTGTTTTTATAAAACGCTCGCACGTTGTGGTCCCATGAGACGTTCCATCGCTACTACACTTGAAAAGCCAATCAAGCGTTTAACTCCACTCCACGTACCAATCAAAGCAACAACCGGAAACATTCTGAGACACCCTTTATTATCTGCATCATTGTCTCATTCTCTTAGCTGCAAGAATACCTCCTTTGTTAAAACATACTATGCACCTGATATTCTAACTTTCCTGATCTTATTTCTCTTATAGTTTTCTGGTTTCGTTTTCTTTTTCTATTATTTTCACTCATTTTTATCTAACTATTTCATAGCGAAAGTTTAGAATGTTTTACAGCGGAACACGTGAACAGATCAGCTATAACAATGACACTGACTGCGCAAGAGAGGAGCGGATATCGAGTTCTAAACGATTGATTTAAGGAGAAAGGCTGTAAGTCATCGACTACATCTTTTATGCATAAAACGAACAAAATGTGTAAAAAATGTTTACACAATGGTATATGACACTTCTTCTTCTTCTTCTTCTTCTTCTTCTTCTTCTTCTTCTTCTTCTTCTTCTTCTTTTTACCCAAAATAATACAGATTGATATATAAAAGGAATTTACTTCAAAAAGGCAATTCCCACGGAAGGACAAGCATTTTCTGCAAAAATTGATTCACGTGTATTTAGAGATCTGTTATGGAACTTTCAAAATATAAGAAACATGTGACCAATAGCAGTTATGCATGATATTTAACCACATAGTAGAGTTGTCATAAGAAATTCAAATTACACTCATTTTGAGAGTTGGGATAAATAAATAAATAAATTTGAATAAGCAGGGCTCAAAGCTATATTTAGTAGATTAACCGACAACTCACATAGGTGACACAACAGTATTCTAGGTACAGTAATTTTTTATTTATGAAAGATAAATAAGATTAGTTCAAACATTTTTTTACTATCTCAGGTATTTTAAAAGTGGCAAAAATTTATATAATATTTAATTTTAAACAACAGGTGATGAATTATATTGTCCATGAGTGGTAAAGTTAATCTTATTGTTACAGCAATATGGTTTATGTGATAATAATAGTATTTATAATTTATTTTAAAATAATTTGGGCGATATTAATTACCCAATTTTGTCATTTTTAACCGACTTCTAAAAGAAGGAGGTTCTCAATTCGTCGACTATGTATGTTTTTCTTTGTATGTACACCGATTACTCCGGAACGGCGTCACCGATTTGAACGAAATTTTTTACGTTATGTTCAGGAAGTTGCTGCGATGGTCCCATATTTTTTGGACGAAATTGGTGCAGTAAAATCCAAGATGGCGCTGACAATATGGCGGCCAAAAAAAATTGATTTTGTCGGATTCTCTCCAAAATTGGTATGGAGAAATTTTCGAGGTTATACACTACAAATCTAAAATTATTTTAAAATAAATTAATAAGGCGGATCCAATATGGCGGACAAGAAAATTTAATTTTGTCCAATTTTCTCCAAAATTGGTGTGGGGGAGTTTTCGGGGTCGCACATAACGAACCCAAAATATTTTTAAAAAATTCAATATGACGGATCCAATATGGCGAACAAAAAATCAGTTTTGTCCGAATTTCCCCAAAATTGGTACGGGGGAGTTTTCGAGGTTGCACATGACGAATCTAAAATTATTTTTAAAAAATTCAATATGGCGGACTAAAACATCAATTTTGTTCGATTTTCTCCAAAAATTGGTATGGGGGGAGGGGTTTTGGGGTCATACATAACGAATCTGAAATTATTTTAAACAAATTCAATATGGCGTATCTAATATAGGGGATAAAAAATAATTTTTTCCCTATTTTTTTCAAAATTGATATTGGGGAGTTTTTGGGATCGCACATTACGAATCTGACATTATTTAAAAATAAAAATAAAAATGGCAGATCCAAGATGGCGGATTAAAGGTTCTACATCTCTTTATTTTGTCTAAAATCAGCATTGGGGGATTTTTGTTAGTGTTAATTACGAATTTAAAATATTTTTTGAAGAACTCAATCTTGCGGATTCAACATGGCATCCTAAAAATTTACATTTTTCGATTTTCTCCAAAACTGATATAGGAGATTCTTGAGAGTATAAGTTACGAATTTAATTGTATTTTTTTCAGGATTAAATATGATGGACTAAAAATTTGACATTTTTCGATTTTGTTCAAATGTGGGACTAATACACTGATCTCGATCAGTACTTAGTTCAAATAATTTATGGATATCATAATGAACTCAAAACTAAAATCAAAAAATAAAATTTTTATAAAAAAAATTGAACCGACTTCTAAAAATGCACTAAAAAGTGAAAAATTACTATAAATTTCTATATGAAGTTCAATTTTTTTTATAAAAATTTTATTATATAACGATATTATGCCAGATATTATCTAAAAATTTGACATGATATCCAAAGTCGTATACATGAAAATATTGTCCAGATGTATTATCATTATATCGAAACCAATCCTTTTTCTAGATAATATAGAAACCGATGTTCTTCATATGTATAAGGTATTACTTTGAGATGAACTATCAAAAAGTAATAGACTGCTACCCTGCGAATGGGGAGGGATTACCTCGACTAAAGGAGAATTCCATGGTATGGTTTACCGAGCGATCCAGTTTCAAAGACAATATTTCGAGCGGATATACATGCTATTCAAATGGGTGCCCAAGAGTGCCTCAATGAAAGCACTAACACAGCCAAAATATGCGTAAAGGAAGACAGCCAAGCAACGCTTAAAAGCTGTCAGGTGAAATACCTACGAGTTTACGTTGACTTGGAATTATATTTTCTACAGGAAAGCAATTGACAAGGAACAACAGGGTAACCCTGATGTGGGTGAGAGGGCAAAAGGAAACCAAAGAAAATAAGGAGCCGGACAACCTCACAGAACGTCTTTTCTTGGCCCAGAACTTTTCCATGGATTACCAAAAGCCACATAAAAGAAAAAACTCTGAAGCTCGAAACAAAATCAGATAAAATTAAGGTTTAACAATAGGATTGGTCCCAGACGCAAAGATGTGGCATTTAAATTTACCAGTTTGCCTCAATGCTAATATGATATAATTGGCATATTTTTACCTGATTAAAATTTAATTATTTATCGTGTAATTTAAAATTTGTAAACATGGATTTCGTTTTTCATTTACAACTCTTTTGGTCTTATAGTTTATCACTCTTTCTTTTCAACAGAGTTTGTAAAATGGTGTAGTTTATATGTCACATTACTTGATTTGTATTCGAAAGTAATAACTGAACTAAACATTTTATTTTTAATAAATTCCCATTTATTTACATTCCATTTCAGTGTTGAAACTGTAAAGTTATAGTCAATAATATAGTTCAGTTAACATTGGTTATGGATGTATATCCAATTCATTTGATACGAGCATGTAAACTCTGATCATTTAAGGTTGAGTATACAGTATGGAATTTATAACATTTTTTGAAATTTATTTTAATCATATTTAGTAACTTCGGGCTGTTTCGTTCATAATTTTTTCTTGATAAGTTTCCATGGCTTGCCAATATTTATTTTATTACCTGCTAACCTGTGTAAGTTCGGAACTAGGTAAAAGTGCTCCAGGTGAAGAAGAAGGTTGGCAAAAATTAAGAACAAATATCCCTAAAATTTGCTATGTAAGGCTACGATAAAAATTTTCATTTTCGTTTCTTTACGGTTGAACCGTCGAAGGCAGTAGACAGATCTTCTAACTAATTCTCAAAGAGCAGACGACCATGTAATTTTTTTTAAATAGTTCACTAATCAGTGAGGTAAGATTTTGCTCTCTTATCCTTACAAACGTGTTATAAAAATAACAAATTTTGTTTCAGGGCTATTTTCAGTTTTTTGATTTTTTCCGGCTTATCCAGTTTTCAGTTTTCTTTATTTTTTTAATTTTTCTGGCTCTATTTTTCCTGACCCGTATTTCCACAACGATTTTTGACCTTTACGATTGGGCTCGTTTTACATTTGGTTAATGAGATGAGATGAACCTTATGAGGCTCCATTTATCCACAATCACCAAGGATACAGTTAACAGCACTACTAGATCTAATAAATAGAAGTGGAAGGTGTCGTATACATAAACAAACACAAGATTTTCTTGAAGTTTCAGTCCTTTTTTTAAATTAAAATACAACAAACAAAGTATTCTTAGTTTGGAACATATATTCACACGACAATATAACTTTTCGGCTGGAACTGGCCCTAGCCTTTTTCAAACATTGTAGGTACATTCAAAAACTGCAAGAAAATATTACGTTTAAACACCCTGCCATTGTAGATATTAATTAAAAATTAATCTTACCTTAATTTGAGCTCACACAACACAACATCAATATAAAACAAAACGGCGACAGAACAAAACACTTTAAAATTATAAATTATACTGAACTTGTATGCCGGAAGGTTAACTTTTTTTAGTAGTGTTTTTACTTGTCTATATTAATAGAGAAGGATAATACACTTAAAGATGACAAAACCTTTACGTACCGACTATATACTAATTTCACTTGATGTAGTGTCACTTTATACAAATATTCCTGTAGAGTTGGCAAAACAAGTTATTTCAAAAAAGTGGTATGAAATTAAAAAATTCAATGATTGGACGAGTTTTTGGAAGCAATTACTTTAACCTTAGGCTCAACATATTTTGTATATGACAAAACTTTTTATAGACAAATTGAGGGATGCGCAATGGGTACTGCCATTTCAAGTGTTAACGCACAAATAGTGATGGAAGACCTCGAAGCAACAGTTATAAATCAATTAAACATTTCTATTCCATTCTTTTATAGATATGTCGACGACTGCATAACTGCAATGCCTAAAACCGAATACAAAAACATACTTAATCTATTTAATAGCTACAATAACAGACTACAATTCACCATCGAAATAGAACAACATAATAAAATTAACTTTTTAGACTTCACTTTCCACAATACTAAAAATAAAATTCGAACGGAATAGTACACAAAGGAAACTTGGTCTTCAAGGTATCTACCTTACGACTCGAAACATCCACGATCCCAAAAAAAAACTGTGATACTTAGTCTTGCCGATCGTGCAATTGAATTAACCGATCCTGAGTTTCGATCAAATGCCATTAAAAAAGCAATGAAAGCACTACTAAAAAACAATTACCCAAACAATCTAAATTAGTCAATATTTAAAAAGAGAATAAACAGATTTTATAATAAAGGCAGTAATTTCATAAAAAAAAAACAAAAATAATACCCAAAAATATTCAACGCTTCCATACATCCCAAAGCTTTCATAACTTATTGAAAAATAATTGGGTAAGTAAAGAGTAATGTCGTATATAAAATTTCATGCATCAACTGCGATTCGATATATATAGGGCAAACAAGCCAATATCAAAAAAAAAATGAGTCATTGGACATAAATTTGACAAAAAAAATTAAACAGCCCTAACTAACCACATGACGGAAACTGGTCATAAATTTAACCAAAAAATTAAAAACCGAAAATCATAAAAAACGAGAATTCTATGAGATAATAGAAATCCAAAAAAAATAAAAACGCTGTAAACTTAAGAACTGACACGACACAATTAAGAAAAATATATAATAATTTATTTAAATAGAAACTATCCACATGTTTTAGCAAATAGCCACCCTTTTGTCACCTTTAAGTATATTATCCTTATCTATTAATACAGAGAAGTAAAAACTATTGAAAAAAATTAACCTTCCAGCATACAAGTTCAGAATAATTTATAATTTTAAAGTGTTTGCTCTGTCTCCGTTTTGTTTTATTTTGATGTTGTGAGAGTTCAAATTAAGGTAGGGTTAATTTTTAATTAATATCTATGGTAACAGGGTATTCAAAAGTAATATTTTCTTGCAGTATTTGAATGTACAATGTTTGAAAAAGACCAGGGAAGTTCCAGCCGAAACGTTACATTGACGTGTGAATATATGTTCCAGACTAAAAAAACTTTGTTGTATTTTAATTTTAAAAAATAAAAGACTGAAAACCCCAAGAAAACCCTCCAAATAAAATATATAAACCTACAGTCCAAGAAATTAACCACACAATATATATATATATATATATATATATATATATATATATATATATATATATATATATATATATATATATTAGCTCATCAAGACATTAATGTGATCATAATTGTTCTAATCGCTGAAAATCACTTTAAAAATACTGTCTAACTTATGCGCTATAAATAAAATGTATAAAATATATTTACTACAGTTCTATATTGTATTTTATTCATTATGCCACGTTTTAAGCAGGGATTGTAATTAATATGCAGAACAGACATCAACCCGCTTGCTCTCAAACATAATTATCATGACTGAAGTTCCTAAAGCTAATTTATTGTTTATTTTATGTATAATTGATTATGTGCACTAGGTGAGCGTCTGTAAGTAGATTTCCACTTCCTTTAACAGCTGCACGTACGTTACAATTGATAAAACGCTATTTGTTTATAGAGTTTAAAAGACAAAGTATAAATTGCTAGACGCAGAATTTTAAATCAAAATTTTTCATGTCGAAAAGTATGAAAAAATGTAAGTTTTTAAATATTTAATGATTTTTAACTCAATAACTATGCGTTGGACGGAAAAATCACAGATACATTTTTTGCTTACAAACACGAAAATATTTCTTATTTTACAAAAAACCTGAGCATTTTTCGGAAGTCCACCTCCGATATTCCTAGTCAGGAAACGAAAATACAGAACAAATAATGTTTCTAAAAGTAATAATCACCACAAACGGAGAAAAATCTTACATATGACCTCAAAAAATAAACAAGCTATCAACGTTCCACCGGGAAGCTTTTCATTCCTATATATATACAAACTGTTTCCGATGTTATTAATGTATCCACTTGCTTTACTCACTCTATCGGGCGTTAACGTAAATGCAGGTAAAAAATTGACCGTAACAAAAAAATATCCTATTTATTAACAAGACAAAATAACCAAAGCCCATGCCTTTTTACTGAAACCTCGATGTAAGATATCCACGTGCTACACGGGTCAAATGTCACCAGTTTTGTCGCAAGCGGAAGTAGCTAAGAGCTTCTACCATTACAATGTGTTCTTCCACTGCAAATTTTTTTCAGCGTCATTCATAAATTTTAGGTGTATATTAATTTGGCAGTGGCGTGCTCTTATAAAAGTAAAATCACTTAACAGTTTTAAAAAATGTGTTATTCTTATCTTCTTTCGTGTATTGTAGAGTTAAATTAACAGAAAAACAATAGTACAGATAAAAATATCCCTTTAAATTTATATAAAATGATACTTTCAAAGTATTGTTTTTGGAAGATACAAAAATTTGATGTTTTTTACAACTTTTACATATTTTTCATTTTTTTTAGGTTACACACAGCCTCTTACAGATGCGAGAAAATGCGTTCCCGTCAAAATGAATTTTCGTGACCTTATTTACCTCGCGACACGCTACTACACTGAGAGAAATTGAAATTAGAAAAAATACCGCCATACAATATTTTATCTTAAACAGATGAAGCAAAAGGCGTTCCAATCAAAACTAAATTTCTATTGAATTGAGTCTAACTTTATGCCTTACTTTTCATCGTGTCGTTTTCTATTCGTACTTTATGTTCGGTATGAGAAATTATCATATATGGAATATTTTTGCTTAAACATGGTACGAAGAATTTCTTGCGCTTGCTTCGAAAACTAGAAAATATGGCTCTTTTTAAATTCGTTAAGGTAAGCATTCAAGTATTGTCAGAAATAATAAGAACAAAGTGACGCGATAGTTTACATTATTAAATGATTAACTTATGTTTAAATGCAACTTAGTGTACAAATAGTTGTTAGATGACTGACAAAAAATAATATGATATAAAGTAATCTAATAAAATTTTGTTACACCTGTTTGTAAGGAATGCTTAAGATATTTACTAACTTTTCTAAAAATATATTGTATATAAAGTCGTCTCAAATCATTCACAACCCATTTATACAGGAAAAAAAACTAATAGGTTATACCAAAATAGAACCTTTTTTCTTCTCTTAATTTAACGACACATTTTACAAAAAGAATATTAACACCTCTTTAGGCTTTTATTGATCAGTTGTTGTATTTCTTTCAAATCTTAACCATTACTATGAATGTAATCGCTATATTCTTTCTAATTCTTAAAACTTTTTCCAGCGTTTTTTCTTTCAACTTCAAAGACACCGCCAAAGCTATCACATCAGTAAGATGAAATAATCTATGTTAAAATATAGAACAAGTTCTAAATAAAAATATATAAGTTAGTAACTTGGGCTACTTCACATTCTCTAAGGGTTGGTATTTCAAATAATGATCAGATATGATATTCATTAAGTGTTAACAGGCCACGTTTCTTTTTTTGATCTGATATAGTATCGCATGACTTCAAGTGTTAATTATGTTATCATATCATGTGACTCCTCATGAACCCTTGTCGATGGGTGAAACAAGGTCGTCAACAATTGATTGATCTGTGTCATTTTAAAGTTATATTTAACGGGATCATGCGAACATTTGATAGTAAGTATAATTTAGTATTTAGTATCTTTTGGAGTGTTGCCTGTGTAATGCTTACTTTCAAGTAAAGGACAAGTTCTACGCTCAGGGTGACGGGCTTCCGATGGATTCTTCACTCTCTCCAGTCGTCGCCAATATATATATATATATATATATATATATATATATATATATATATATATATATATATATATATATATATATATGGAATGGTTCGAAACTCATGCCATAGAAACAGCAACAGTAAAACCGAAAGTCTGGTTGAGATATGTCGATGATACTTTCCGCGTATGGAAGGGCAATGATCAAGAACTTAATGATTTCCTGAAACATCTGAATACCATTCGACCTACAATTAAGTTTACCATGGAAAAAGAGGTAAATGATCAATTGCCCTTCCCAGATGTCATGGTGAACCGTTCAAACAAAACTATTAAAACTTCAGTATATAGAAAGCCAACACATACTGGACAATATCTTAATCATAGTTCTAATCATTCTGTTGTAACAAAACGAGGAATTATACGCAACCTCTATAATCGCGCTATATCTATATGCAATAATGCCGAATCATTAGAAAAAGAGGTAGCAAATATTAAATCCGATTTACAACAGAATGGTTATCCTTTAAAACTAATTGACGATGTTATAAATAATTTAAGAACAACGAACACCGGACAGCAAGAAACACATTCCATCTTCACAGTTCCGTACATTAAGGGAACGTCGGAGAAAATAAGACGAATTGCCAGTAGTTATAATATAAAAACAGCCTTGAAATCAGGAAATACCCTTAGAGCTCATTTAACAAAAACAAAATCTAAAACTACCGATAAGAAAGAATGTGTTTACAAAGTTCCATGTGAGTGTGGTGAAATCTATATTGAAGAAACCAAACAACCGCTAGAAGTTAGAATTAAGGAACATAAAACTCATACACAAAAAGGGGAAACGTTGAGATCAGGTATTGCAGAACACTCCTGGGATAAACAACACCACATAAAATGTTCTGAGACTGCGGCAATATATATGGAACCCAATATGAAAAAAAGAAAATTTATAGAAGCAGCATACATTAAAAACAATAATGGAATCTTCAGTAAACCGAGTGTTGAGATACCTAATCTTTGGCGTCCACTACTTTGTAAAATCAAATCACTGAGGTGTGTACAGTAAAGCGAACGTTGCGCATCAATGAACACAGCCCCTATATAAGCTCGTAGTCTTAATACAAAACATTCAGTTTATACTTGATAACAATTAGAGATACAACCTAATCGAAACGTCGTAAAAATAAAAATAAAGACAATGCAAGTCCGACCACATTTTAATCCTTCTTCAACATTGTCTACAACCTTCAAACAAACATTTAGTATCTTATTTCAAAAATTAACCAATCGATTTTACTGTTAATTTTCTTATATAAAGATCTCTTTGGTGATTTAAACACATTGCAACATCATCAGCAAACTACAACTGAGAGAAATTGAAATTAGAAAAAATACCGCCATAATTATTTTTACTACTTTTAATAATTTTAACTTCCATGGCAACCTGATCAGGTTAAAAATTTAAATTGTTTTAATATATAAAACTGTAACGTAGCGCCGCTACTGAAATGTTAGTAAAGGACATGTGCCATATGAACGCAATAATCTCGTGGTTTTAGAAATCCACTAGAATTCCTTATTTATTTCGTTCCTAGAGGGAAGCGACAAAAACTAAATTTTAGGGGTTTTTAAATAAAATAATTGCCAGCACATGTGGCAATTTTTGGGTGGTTCTTTGGGAGTTACAATTATTATTTGTATAACAAATGATAATAGGTTAAAAGAAGGTTACACGCAAAATAAAATAAATTGGTGTTACTTAAAACTAAAAAAAAATATGACTTAATGGCATTTATACACTATTCACTGATTTTGAAACTAGTATTGCCCTTCTAAGAACCAAAAATATTATATAATAGTGTAGGTACTTTGTAGTTGGGCATTCTAACACACGTTTTCTTTATGTGTCTACCTTGGAAAGATACTTGTCACACAGAATGGAATGTGATAATATGCTAATACTATGTTATCTTTCTGAATAGCAAAAAAATTTTTTAGATAGATGAATAAAGAAATCATCTGCTTACTGCACAATCGTAGTTACCTTTCACTTGTTCTGATTAGATCGTAGCAAGTTATCAATCAATATATAGGTAAATCTGGAAAATTGAAATCTTCCACTACCAAAAATCAAAATTCTTTCTTTTTTCATCCCATATTGTGAGCTGAATATGATAAATGACAATAACTTTATCTAACAGCATTTATTTTAGAAATTTCAGGTATACACCTCCTTGTGATGATATGATTTGAATTGATTGATTTTGAATTGCATAATTATTACTCTCTAAATACTGCAACGACACACACCAATTATCCAGTTTTTTCGTAGAGAAAATTGTATAGGCTGGTATTCATGATAATTGCAAGTTAATAATTCGCATAATTTTAGAAAATGTGAGGTTAGGAAAAAACAGTGTGTGTGTGCAGAATAATAAAAGTCACCCCCCCCCCCCAAGACTTTTGAAGTCAAAAAAATAAACTCTCCCCTACCGCTGACTCCTCTTCCGTCGACAACTGACTTTTACTTGTCATACTGTACTTTCGTGATATCGCTGCCCCCCCCCCCCAAAGAGAGGGGCTGGATCCGCCCTTGGTTCTGTAGTATATAAAACAGAAACAAATTCACTTTAAATTTACACAAAAGGCCAACTATACTAGTTACATAAAATTAGTTCAAAATTTGCACAGATATTTAGCTACTAAAAGTTTACAAAATGGATAAAATGATATAAGGAAGCTGGTCAGACTTTATCCAAGTAGAAAAAACAATGGTACCGGAAAGGGTTGTCAACTTGCTTATTTTAAGTAGAATATCCTTTATATTATTGCTAATCATAATTGGCTATGACGTTTTACTCATACTGGCTATGACGGTATTGAAAATCGATTAAATGCTAACGAAATGTATGATGCTGTCATTTAGCATTTTAAATTTGTTAATAACCATGACGGGGCGTTTAAATTATACAAACGAACATTATTTAAACTTATTTAATATTTATTAAGAATGTAATAAGTTTATACCAAGAACATTCGATATCCGCAAAAACAGAAGCCATCAAAATATGCATATTAAACAAATTATCGAAAATTTTAAGAACTTTGGATACGTCAAAATAACAGTGCACGTTTAATTAAGAAAGAAAAAAACTTAACTCAGAGATTTTTTCAGTAAATGAACTGACGTCCTTAATCTTCTAAACATTTTTCGCATCTGAGAAGCACTTGTATATGGGTCGCTTTTCTCCTCACTCGCCCCATGCAATCTTCCATAGTTGTTGTAGCAGTGTTATAAATTCGATTTTTAATTGTACCCCAAATAATTCGAGCACTGAAATAGCTAGGGACCGATGTGGCCAAAGGAAAGGCTTGTTGACTATCACTCATCAAAAATATTTTGCAAAAAATTATCGATTAGGTAGACACTATGTGGAGGTACGCTGTCATGCTAGTAAATATTCAAATAGCCTTCCCCTAAAAGTTAATAAGCATATTTTATATCTAGAATAATTCAAAAATATCTAACTTATGATTTGAATTTTCTTGATAAAAATTTAGTGCCACGAAGCCATCATTTCTTATTGCACAATAAACACTGAACTGTCAGATTTCTTGAAAATTTTGCTCTCTAAACATGTGGAAATTAAAATAATGGGAATTGTGTTGATTGAAGACTGCATTTTTTATAAATTTAGCTTCGTCTCTCCAAATGATATTGTCCAGAAAAACATTGTTTCCTTGCGCCCAAGTTATGATAAATTCACCATAAAAAATGTGTATGGATGTAAAATTCTATGAACTGTTAATTTGGATAATCCTGACTCTAAAGCAGCTTGTCTCACAGACATTGTTGGATATGCAGCGAAATATCCCAAAATAGCAATTTCAATATTCTCACTATAACAAGAGGTTTATTTCTTTGCACTATTGCCTTGACAGCTCCAAAGCACAGACAGACAGCACATTATGATGACTTGTGTTCTTGCGGATATCGAATGGGGAATGAGTCACATGATCTTGATATATCATATTCTCCATAAATAATAAATAAGCTTAAGTAATTTTCTTTCGCATAATTTAAGCGCCCGGAATGATTATTAATAACTTTCAAATTGTGACAGCTTCATACATCTCTTTAGCAAATGATTATCTTTCAATGCCGTCATGAGTAAAATTAAGATTTTAACTGAACAAAAAATCCGCTCCAAATCACTATATAAAAATATTAAATTGGCAATATTTCGAAAACTAAAAATTTGCGGCATAGACAACCTTACACATGGGGTTTTCACATGAATAAATTGACTTTTGACTATTCCTTCAATTTTTAATTTTATTTTTTGAATATCCTCTATTATTGTTTATCAAAATACTATAAAAATCTAGGCCCTTTTCAACAAGAAATTCAACCCAAATTAAACAAAAGAAGCTTCCTTATAGATCCAATTTATAATTATTATAAGGCCTCCAGACGTAATTTTTGACATAAAAACCTAAATATGCCAAAAACACTTAGACTTAGATGTACAACATAATTAGCAAAATAGGCCTAGAATCTTATACAAAATTCAAAAATATAATAATATATAGAGTATTCTATTTAAAATAGGAAAGTTGACACCTACTTCCGGTATAACCGGAAGAGACACCATGCCCTCATCGACATTAGTATATCATTTTGCATATATAGATCCAATTGACACCCTGTATATATATATATATATATATATATATATATATATATATATATATATATGTAATAAACTAATACATAATGAAATATTGACTATTTTGTAATGTAATAATGAACAGGAACTTGGAATAATATGTCACATCATTAGCATTAATATTTTTTCTGAATTTAAGAAATTATATTAAAATAAATATTTCAATTGCTGAGTTCAAAACTGATGTCCAGACCTATGCATTGATACGAGAAGTCGCATTTACCAGTTTAAATAAAAAAATGTAAGCTAAATAACTATTTTGGTGCAATAACTTGAAATTGACTTTTTGTGAGTTGATGCAGTTATGCAAATAAAATTTTTATAAAAAAATTGAACCGACTACTAAAAGTGGGCTAAAAAGTGAAAAATAACTAGAAATTTTTATATGAAATTGAAATTTTTGAAGTTGACGCCAAACTAGTACCTGACAAAATGTGATGCGCATAAACAGATTAAAAATACTTTATTTGTAATTGCTTGCTTACCATAATTTGTATATATTAGTAGTTATTTATTTCATTTAGAAATAATTTGGCGCCGACTTCAAAAATTTCAATTTCATATAAAAATATATATGTATTTTTCACTTTTTAGCGCACTTTTAGAAGTCGGTTCAATTTTTTTTATAAAAATTTTATTTTTCGATTTTTAGTTTTGAATTTATTATGATATTCATAAATTATTTGAACTAAGTGCTAATCCAGATTAGTGTACCTCGCAATGACTCCAAGGTGGCAAAAAAGTACCCATTTTATCCATAATTGTAAATCACCCTTAAATGAACCACTAAAATTCTTTCATTCTTAGAGTTCTCCAAATACCAATGAAATTGTGTCAAACAAATATTTAGTCTGTCATAGTAAATCCACTATCTTAAATTTCAAATTAATTTTAGATTGGTAATATAGGCCCCAAAACCTTCCAATATCGATATTTAAAGAACTTGAGACGTAGATTTCTTAGCCTGATATATTTTATATTGCATATTGAGTTTCTATACGTCCCAAAAACCCTGCAATATGAATTTTAGATAAAACCGAAAAATGTAAAATTTTTAGTCCCTCATATTGTATCTTATCAACCTAATAGTTGTAAAAAATTAACTTCATATTTGTAATACACCCCCCCCCCAACCTCCTAATACCAAATCTGAAAAAATGCGAATAAAGTAAAATTTCCAACCCACCATATTGGATCCGCCATATTGAATTTCAAAAAAAATAGTTCTAACGTCTTAATCTAATACTATTAAATTCATAATTTACACTCTCAAGAACCCTCTATACCAGTTTCGGAGAAAGTTGAAAAATGTTAAATTATTAGGACACCATATTGAAGCCGCCAGATTGAGTTTTTCAAAAAATATTTTAATTTCGTAATTAACACTAACAAAAATCCCCCAATACTGACTTTAGACAAAATCGAGAGATGAAGAATCTTTAATCCTCATCTTAGATCCGCCATATTTAATTTTATTTAAATAATGTCAAATTCGTACTGTGCTATCACATTAATTTTGAAAAAAAATTCGGAGAATATTAATTTCTTATTCATCATATTGGAAACGCCTTATTGAATTTTTTAAAAATAATTTTAGATTCGTCGTGTGTGACCCCGAAACTCTCCCGTACCAGTTTTAGTGAAGATCGGACAAAATTGATTATTGTATCCGCCAGATTGGATCTGCCATATTGAATTTTTTAAAGATAATTTCAGATTCGTTATGTAAGGCCCCAAAAACTTCTCCATACCAATTTTGGAGAAAATCGAACAAAATTGTTTTTTTCGTCCACCATATTGGATATTGAATTTTTTAAAAATTATTTTAGATTCGTCATGTGCGACCCCGAAAACTCTCCCGCGCCAGTTTTGGAGAAAATCGGACAAAATCGATTTTTATGTCCACCAAATTGAATTTTTTAAAAATGTTTTGAATTCGTTATGTGCAACCTAGAAAAATTCCCTCATACCAATTCTGGAGAAAATCGGACAAAATTAATTTTTTTGTCCGCCATATTGGATCCGTCATTTTGAATTTTTTTAAAATAATTTCGGATTTGTTGGGTACAACCCCGAAAATTCCTCCATACCAATTTTGAAGAAAATCGGACAAAAATTAATTTTTGTTGGCAGCCATATTGTAAGCACCATCTTGGATTTTACTGCACCAATTTCGTTTAAAAAAAAATGGGACTACCGCAGCAACTTCCTGAATATAACGTAAAAAATTTCATTTAAATCGGTGCAGCCGTTCCGGAATGGTGTACATACATAAAAAAATACGTTGTGGACGAATTGAGAACCACCTTCTTTTAGAACTCGGTTAAAAAGAGTCCAAATATACATAATAGTTTACTACAATTTTACGTATGATAATTAAATTTCGGTACTGTAAAACGGCTATATATCATCCTGTGGATTAGCTATTTCAACATGTATGTGATTTTTCATATAGGGTTGCTCTTTTAACATAATTTCTTCATAAACTTATGTATATAAAATTCATAATAATCATTCTCCAATGAGAAACAAATAGACCTTTTTCCAATTACAGTGATCAATATTTCATTATTTTGAACCATTAATCTCATTTTTAAGTCAACCTCCGTAAAAAAGACCGAAGCGTCATTATCAACAGGAGGAGGCTCCTTCATAGACATAATTTTAAATAAATTAAACTAGGCCTCGTCGGCTCGTGCCCTTTTTCAAATCATATTGTCTACCATATAATTATAGATTTTCTACAAAAAGATCGTGTAACATCTGGCATTGTTTTAAAGTTATAGATTCTTCCGATAAAGGTAGGTGGTAGTCGTACAAGGTTCTGCGGTGGTGCCAAAGTAATTAGGGTCTATGGTTACACCCTTAATTATCTACGTTGGAAATTATGGGCTTCTTTTTATTTTCAGAAGTTTAGGTTAATAAAGCCATTTCTTAAAACACTTCAGAAATAGTTACAAAATTTTTTAAACAAATCGAAAAATCAGTGCAGCTGTCGCAACTACATTTTATCTATAGTTAAAATGATATTACCACTTTAAATAATTTCTCACGAGAACTTATGTTCAGATAATATCACGAACATGACATATAAAACTGGACTGCTCATGAAAATAATTTTTGACCCCCCCCCCCTATTGGTCGCCATTAGGTGCAATGATTTGTATGGCAACATTGAATTCCCTACTAGTTTCTTATATTGGCATGAATGTGTCGTGTATGGATGTCCATTCTATTATTCTAACTAACAGGATTAGACAACTTTCTCTTTCTATAGTATATCTAAAACAATAAATTGCTCTTCCTTGTTTTAGGTGACAAGTTAATTGAGTATATTCAATAAAAAAAGAAGTTTTTCTGTTCAAAGCAATTTCTTTAAAGCTATTTTTTTAACTTCTTTGGAATAGCGTAAATATGTAGCAATTTTATTACCTTTAGATAACAAGCATGAAATGAAAATGCTTTTTCTATGACTGTTTACATATTTTATTTTTTACAATAAAACTGTTATTTAGCAAAGTAGCTAAAATGTGAAATATGCGTCAAAAACAAATCGAGACTATTTTTTTTTAAATATCTGTTTTGGAAAAAATTGGAGAAATCTGTAGGTATTATTGTAAATAACATTATTATAATCGACGTAGAGTATAAGAAGTTAATGAAAAAAAAGTGTTAAGACATTTATTTTTAAAAATTTTATATCATGAATTAATATGGTAAATTGTTTAATGTAAGGTCTCAAATTGTCCATATAATCTATCGCAAAGTAATAGAGTTTAATCATTTAAAAATAGCTTCGATTAGGTCTTTGTTAAAATTATTTCCTCCTCGATACTTTGAGGTAACTGATATGTTAGGTATTTATATAGGGTTAACAATATTCATAATAATGTTGACATTCCCTTCATAATAACGGAGCTTTAATTTAGAGGAAGTAAAATAACATTATGTACTAAATCATTTTTATATAAAAAAAGTAAACTCTAAAGTGGATATTATTAAAGCAGTCAATATTTAATTGTAAACAAAACAATATTTATTAAGACACTTTAAATATAAGAACGATTGTAAATACAAGAGTGGGATTCTTACATTAATACAATCATTTTTAATCTAAATATATACATAAAAATTTACTACCAACTTTTCATTATTATACTAGGTGAAACTTTCCATTTACTTAACTATTTTAGGATCTAGAATTAACCTTTCCAAGAGTTCAATTTTTGAAATGGTAATCAATCACAGCTTCTCACTACTTTGACAAAGGATTTTCGCTACACAAATTTTTTTACTATCTGAGCTAAAATTAAGAATTTTTGTTTTATTTTTTAAAAATAATACGTAATTAAATATAAATTTATTTTAAATTAATAACATATTCAAAAAAAAAAGGTTATTATTTTATTTTTAGACAAAACAAATACATAAAATTAAAATTTATGTCTATTTTAATATGGTATATTAGTTTTTAAGCGTATAATCATTTTAAATTTTAACAGCATACCAGTTTCGATGTTAAACTTTTTATGTCAGTGGAACATTAACTTCATGGTAAAACGATATTATTGTTGGTTAATGCACACCTAAATCAGGATTTTTTTTCTAGAGCCGTGTAAGTTATGAAGTCCAAGTTTAGTTGCTTCAAGATGTTTACATCAAACAGTAGTTCATAGCTTTTTTCAGGCAGTTTATTTGTAAGAAACACTCCACAAACTTTTTGTTCATCTTCTTGTATAAACCTATTTCCAGAAAAATGCTCTTAATAGAGTTACTCATCTGGTGTATGAAAGAATTATGATCATGACCAATTTACTTCAGCCCTTGAATTTGAAGTTTTTTTTCTCTTAGAAAACTAAAATATTAATAACATTTAAAAATTATCATACGTCATATCCATAAGATTAAACTTTTTACCGTTAGATTTACAATTTGATTCAAATGTAAGATTTTTTATAATTATTATTGAATGCTTTATAACTTACCAATTAAATAAATTCCAATATACCTGATGAAGTATTTGCACGTCTTGCGATGAAGAATTGCATTTTTTAAAATACTAAATAAAAACTTAAAATTCACCTTCCTGTTTGAAATTTTCAGTAAAACGTTACATAAAATGGGATAAAATGCATAAAACAGCAAAATCAAAAATAAATTATTGTCAAAATGAAAAGTATTCAGGCAATATGAAAAATACACTTTCACCAATATAATAAAAACTTAGGGAATTCATTGTTGCCAAACCAATTATTTGTACGTAATGCACGGAGCATGGTGGGGTCATTTTTAATATAAAGGAGGTATTATGCATGAGCAGTCCAGTTTTATATGTCAAGTTCGTGGATAATATACTACAAGTTGACGTAGGGATTCGCATTAAACAATACGGTTTCTATATTAATATGTACAAATTATTAAGAAAGTAATGAAAAGGCTATCAAAGGTGTGCAACAATTTTTTAATAAAAATTTGCAAAACAATATCAATAAACATCGAAAATTCAAAAATGTCTGAGTCACCTCTCTTGGTTTTTTCTACCAAAACCGGATCTGCAATCATTAAACTTGCATGGCCATTACTGGAGGGGTAAAGTATAATTTTTGCAGTAAGAAGAAAAATACAGGAATGAATCATGCTGACCGTTGGTCAGTGCATGGCCAAGGGCAAGGGAACACATGAATAATGGCTGTAGGCCGGACAAATAGCACAAAAGAAAAGATTATGGAGCCTATTTTCGATAGGCAATATGTGCCTATGTGAAGGATTATTAATTAGAACGAATTGTTGGCTATTTATTTTATTGTCGGATTGTAGAATTTATAACACTTGTGACTATTCGTGAGGGCAATAGTAAATCTCCGGATCGTACGCTAGTAATATGAGAAGAGTCAATATTATTTTGCAAAATTGTGGTTTTCAGAGTATACTCAAAATAATAATTAAACTAACTCCACAAAAATGAATTCATAAAATTGTCTGTAACCTCGAACCGCGATTTAGGACATACTGGATAATATTTACATAATTGTAACTATTTTCCTGTCTTTTAAAAATTACAGAGTCAGTCCTCCTAATGAATCCAGACAAATATCTCTTCTGAAACGTATTTTCGAGCAAATTGTTTCAGATAAAAGTTGCAGCGTTAGCATTCAACAGGAACCTTGACTTTGACCATGAGACTGACTTTCAAGGTAATTTCAAGGTCTAAGTGTTTTTTCAAATAGAAATCCCGATTATTTATTCCAAAAATAGTGCTTGAAATTTACTTGAAGGTCAATCTGATGGTGAAAATCAAGATCACTGTTAGATGTCCCCTTTGAGTCATAAAATTTTTGTCTGAAACAATTTTCTCGAAAATTGCTACGCTCTTCCTCTCCTTAAAAGGAGAGGGGTAAATAGATCTGAAATGAGGATGTGTTGCTTACCTCTTAATATAGTGGATGTAGTGCGTATCTCCCCAACTTCCCTAGAAGTTACATATATCCTCTCTTGGTAAGAAGCATCCTGTTAAACAAATCCCAACTTGAAAAGATTGACCTAACTTAAGAATTATATTATAAAGTAGAAGTTATGTCTTCACGTTTTTTCTACCTATTAAAAGGTAATTCCTGTGTTGGAAACAAAAAACATAATTTTTAGAATTATAATGATAGTAACAGCTTTAAAGTATAGTTTCTTATTATAAAATTGTTCACTTATGGAAACAACTTAATACAATTGGGAAATAATGTTTATAACTCACCTGTTCTCGCTGGTACATTGAGTAAAAGTACATTAATATTATTAATATACATGACCGAACTTTCATCATACTCACAGAGATTCTACTGACATACAGGATAACTTCTATTGACTAAATTAAAATTTAACGTCAATAACTTGAGATTGTGATACAGAAGAATTCACTCAATAAATCGTTTATTATGACACTCAAGGTTGGGGAAACGATATCTGGTGAAAGTTCAATCAAAACAATCATGAACACAACACTTTCTGTATCTACGCATATTGATTATCTTTGCAGCAAAACTAAAAATATATTATAATTTAAACAGATGTAAAAACAAGCTCAAACTTATTGAAAAAGGGCACAAATTTGGGATGTTTGTATCTAGAGAAAGAACTAATAATATATATCATTTCGGTCAATATAATCTTAATCAAGAATTAAGTTTACTTACCCATTTCTTCACTACGATTCTTAAAAATAATGCACAATAAGTTATACACTAAAAAGGCCAATAACTTAAACATATAAGATTCGTCTAAACACAGAAACAAAGAAATTAATTTCACAAATCATCGCCACATTTAAAGAAACTGACAGGTTGGTAAATTACGGTTCAATTTTTTTTGCGCACTAGCCCCATCTACTGAAATGTTCGCCAACTAAAAACGCCATCTTATTTTTTTCATATGGACTTCCCATACCCTGTTACAACATTTTTTTGACATTTTGTTGGGGTTTAATTGATTACGTAACAATAAATTATTATATAAGCCTAAATTTTTATTTTCAATAATAGTATATTTTCCAAAAATTATATTAGAATTTTACCAAAATACGTAAAGACAATACATGAAGTACGTTCAAGTAGACGTCAAACAAATAACAATTAAGATACGCGAGTAACGTCATGAAAAGTCGAACGCAAAAGTTAAAAGAGTATTATTCGATAACTTTAATAATTATCATTTTTACATAAACTGACCACTTGAAATGAATAATGTGAATTTCCAAAGAAGCTTTCAAATGGAGTATCTTGGAAAAAACAACTGACACTAAGTTGCATTCTTGCAATTTTTTGTTAATCTTATCTGAATTAATCTGCAACAATTATAGTACTAATTGGAAATCGAAACTAGTAAAGTAAGTCAATACATACCAGAGATAAAACGACAGGAAAATTCTAAAAATTTTCGTTAACTAGTTGTATTTAGTATCATCTGGATTTTAACTTCTAACAATTGCTATAATGAATATCAAAAACATTGAGCATGCAAAGACCTAAGTTGAACCTAAACTAAGTTTTACCGTCTTATACTAATCATAAAATTTTTCTAAAAAAAATGCGCTAAAAAGTAATAAATAACTATGAATTTTTATATGAAATTGAAATTTTTGGAAACTAATAGCTGACAAAATGTGACTCGCATAAACAGATTAAAAATACTTTATTTGTAATTGCTGTATTCGCATAATTTGTATATATTAGTAGTTATTTGTTTCATTTAGAAATAATTTGGAGCCGACTTCAAAAATTTCAATTTCATATAAAAATTTATAGTTGTTTTTCATTTTTTAGCGCACTTTTAGAAGTCGGTTCAATTTTTTTATAAAAATTTAATTTTTTGATTTTTAGTTTTAAATTCATTATGATATCCATAAATTATTTAAACTAAGTACTAATCGAGATTAGTGTACCTCATAATGACTCCAAGAAGGCAAAAAAATACCCATTTTATCCAGAGTTGTAAGTCACCCTAAAATAAACCCCTAAAAATTCTTTAATTCTTAGAGTTCTCCAAGTACCAGTGAAATTGTATCAAACAATTATTTAGTCTGTCATAGTGAATCCACTATTTTAAATATCAAAATAATTTTAGATTAGTAATATAGAACCTAAAACCTTCCAATATCGATATTTAAAGAACTTGAGATGTAAATTTCTAATACCCCCCAAGAACCTCGTAATATCAGTTTTAGACAAAACTGGAAAATGTAAAATTTTCAATCCCTCATATTGTATCTTATCAACCTAATAGTTGTAAAACATTAACTTCATATGCGTAATACACGACCCCGAAAACACCCTAATATCAAATCTAAAAAAATGCGAATAAGGTAAAATTTTCAACTCACAATATTGAATTCGCCATATTGAATTTCTAAAAAATAATTTTGACTTGTTAATCTAATCTAAATCTAAATCCTTCAAAGCCCCCTTGTACCAATTTTGGATGAAATCCAGAAATTTAAAATTTCTAGTCCGTCATATTGCATCTGAGATATTAGATTTTCTTAAAATAATTTTATATTCGCTATTTACATCCTCAAAAATAATTCAATCTCACATTTGAACAAAATCGACAAATGTAAAATTTTTAGGACACCATATTGAATCCGCCAGATTGAGTTTTTCAATTTAATTTAAACCCGTAATTAACACTAACAAAAATCCCCTAATATTGATTTTAAACAAAATCAAGAGATGTAGAATCTTTAATCCGCCATCTTGGATCCGGTATATATTTTTTTTAAATAATATCAGATTCGTAATGTGCGATTCGAATAACTCCCCCATATCAATTTTGAATAAATCGGACAAAATTAATTTTTTATCCGCCAAATTGGATACGCCATATTGAATTGTTTAAAAACAATTTCAGATTTGTTATGTGCGACCACGAAAACTCCGCCATACCAATTTTGGAGAAAATCGAACTAAATTGATTTTTTGTCCGCCCTATTAGATTCGCCATATTGAATAATGTAAAAATATTTTGGATTCGTTATGTGCGATCCCAAAAACTCCCCTACACCAATTTGGGAGAAAGTCGGACAAAATTAAATTTTCTTGTCTGCTATATTGATTTTTTTTTAAATAATTTCAAATTCGTTGTGTACGACCCCGAAAATTCCTTCATACCAATGTTGGAGAAAATCGGACAAAATTAATTTTCTTGGCTGCTATATTATCAGCGTCATCTTGGATTTTACTGCCCCAATTTCATCCAGAAAAATATGGGACCACCGCAGCAACTTTCTGAACATAACATAAAAAATTTCATTCAAATCGGCGCCGCCCTTCCGGAGTAATCGGTGTACATACATAAAAAATATATATACATAATCGACGAATTGAGAACCTCCTTCTTTTAGAAGTTGGTTAAAAAGAGAAAGTATACAATTTTATTCCATGTTATTGTTGCCCAAATTTCTTTTGTTATAATTTTCGAAAACAGAATTTGTGAACAGTACCAACCGAAAATTGGAAAAACATTACTTTCAGCAGTTGAGGTCGCAGAAAAATAAATAAATCTTCCACTCCGTTTAGGAACAAACAAGCTTTCCTTTATTTAAAACTAGAATATCCTAATTTTGACCATAGTGAATTTTCAACAGTACTAAATGTAATGCCGCTGTAAATAACTAAAGTCAATAAGTCACTAATTTTTCAAAAAATAAAAACAGTTGTCAGTTTGTCGAAAAAAATCTTAATTTTTCAAATCCTTATATTAGAGAAATAAAGTTTTCGCTATTTACATTTTCTTAGAACGTTTACATGGTCGAAACGCGTATAGAGAGAGGGCCAGAGTTGTATTTGCAGGAAACAAACTGTCTGTATATATTTTTTCCCTTTCTCTGGTTCAAAGGATAATACATAGAAACAACTATTTAAATAAAGCAGATAGATTGCTTTATTTCTGTCTGAAATTATGATTTTTAAAAAAGTTCGCACTACTCCGGTACTTCTACAAATATTGTACAGATATAACTGGCGATATTTTTCAGTCTGGCATCGAAGTCGGCAGGTTTTTAATATCCTACCGATACACTTTGGAATTTATATTTTATATAGCAATTGTTTCCTGCAAATGTTGCTCTCGATTTGATACAGCTCCACTGACCATAAGGTGGTCGAAACACGTATGCAGAGAAGACCAGAGTTGTATTTGCAGGAAACTAACTATTTGTATATATTCTTTCCTCTTCTCTGCTTGAAAGGATAATACAAATAAACAGAGTTTAAATAAATTACCTGATAATTGTATACTCGCTCTACAGTACATTGAGTTATTACATGTCAAGGACGCAATTTAAGACTACATACTAAATTTGATCTATGATATTTAAATGTTATTGTATGTATCTTTTTTTGATTGGGACGTCGTGGGTGTGTTTTTGTGTATGCTTTGAATGATTCTGGCCATGAGACCGGGTCTTGAGCGTTCCTGACGGCTGAGTTAGACATCAGCGGTAGTAGGAAGCTTTGGAACTACTTGTTCATATTGGTGAAGATTTTTCTATTGCGTGTTATAGTGGTGTTCCTGAATGATAAGGAGTTAGCTCCGCCACAATTTGCACATCTGAGTGGTTCTTCCTTTGGCGTTTTATATGTTGCTGAGGTATGGTTTTCTCTACAACTAGCACAATGTGGCCAGTCCTAAAGTTCGCTGCTGCTTGCCCGAATAGTTGAAAGTTAGCATTAATTTAGATTTCTCGATTTCTACTGTAATTTTGTTGCCCATTATGTCTTCCAGTGGATATATACGTCTCTCGTGACAACGTACCAGAACGAGGGTCATGGGCATAGGGTCTCCGCTCCTGTAAAGACATCTGAGTATTTTTGTTTTGATGGAAACCCTTGTTTCTAAGATCTTCAGTGATATATGTATTTCGAGTATTCCCCTTAAGATGATATATAGGGGTTTGTCCTCTTCTCGTTGATAAGTGTAATATTGAAGGTTGGTTGTGTCCAGTACCTTAACTGTTAATTTGTGATCGGCTAGGTTTTAGGCTGTATTATGACATCTTCAGGTGTGTTTTCGCAAGTTCTGGTATGATGTTTGTTGATATTTGGCTCTCAGTTTTGTATGCCTTTTTGTCTCTCAGGATTGTGGATGGAATTTTCTGCTTGTTGAAGAAAGGACATGACCATGGTTCGGTGCCATCTTGTTGTACTGTATCTTCTTTTCTGTTTTGGGAGTGTGAAGCTATCCCCTTCGCGAATGCTCGAGGAATCAAGCTTTTCTTGAGGGTATCTATTTTTTCGTTATGTTCTAGGATTTGCTGTGTAAATTGCTTTTGGAGTTGTTGTATTTGCTCTTTTAGAGCCTTATTTTCTATTTCAATATCCAGATAGCTTTACCTTTCTTTATATAGCGTTTTGAGATACAATGTTGCAAAACGGTATCTCTCTCTTTAATAATGTAAATTGTTCCTTTTTTTCTTGAATATATTTTGAAATACAATGAGTATTATCGATCTTTAATAACTTTTTTTTGTCTTTGTCTTCACTTGGATCTTTCTATTCCAGAGACATCTTAGGTGGCTATAGCTAGAAGATATTCACTCTTTCCTAGTCCTGTCATCATTTCAAATTTAATTTATTTCTTGAAGGATCAAGTTAATATTTGGCTTGAATGCTCAGTCTAATGAACAGTCTGATCTAGAGGTAACTCTATTTTATTAACTTACCACCAGAGGGCATTTCACCTAGATGTCAAAGTCTATTTCTCTCAAAACTTTTCATTTTGATATGATCTAAATATAAATTTTTCCCCACAGATGTCCGAATTAAACGGCATGGACGAGAAGTTTGAGGAAGAAATATGGGATCTAACCAACGATGGCAGAAGTGTATATTTTTAAAAAGAGATTCTGTATATATATATATATATATATATATATATATATATATATATATATATATATATATATATATAAAGAACACATTTTATGCGACATATATATACCCTCTCTTATAGTCTTTTATATATCCCGCTTCTGTATAATTAGGGTGAAAAAGATCATCCACGTGCCGTTTTTTATAAGGGTGCAGTGTTTTCACGCAAGTTGCTGTTTTTTATATCCTGGGGTTGTTTGTATAACACACACTAGATTAGTTTGGGGGTACAAAAAATAACCCTCACACTACGATTGTATGTTTGAATGGGATACCTGCTATAAAATGGTATTTTAAAAAAAAAGGTCTAAATGAATAGACAGAAATATGAATATATATATATATATATATATATATATATATATATATATATATATATATATATACATATATATATATATATATATATATATATATATATATATATATAATTATTACAATATCGATTACTTAAACCTTCATTATGTTATTCATAACAGTAAGATAAATAATTAAATATATTTTTTAATAAATTATTAAATTAAAAAATTATTTCATTACCTAATCTTTCCTTAAATAATGAATTTGTTCAACAGATGATGAAGCAAAACGAAGTTGAAAAAAAAAATTGTATATAATTTAAAAAAAATGAAAAATAATGGCCAGCTTTAACCAGTACCACTTGACTAAATCCCATACAAACACATGTGGAACTTTTAAGCTTTTATCTATACCCTTTTCTTACACAACCATTGTTATTTTAAGTAGATCTATTCTTAAGAAATTTTTGCTATATAAATTATCACAGTTTTGTTTTAATTAAAACAAATTAAAGGGAGTAAGTACGAATAAATTATTACTGATACTGTATCTAGTTTAAGATGTATTAAAAATTGGTTATAAATCTGTTCCAGACTAAATGTCGCAGACTTATCTGCACATATAAAAAATGAGTAGCATATAATAGTCATAATGTTCTCAAAATGTCAAAACGTTGTGGTCTATTGTAACAAATAAAGTAAATTATGGAAAATATCGAATTCTGGCGTCGACACCCCGTACACAAAGATTAATTGTACGGAAAAGGTTTAACTGCATCATTTTCATCATATCTGCATCTAAGCATAAAGTGATTACTGAATTTATTATTGGTGCCCACAATTGTCCCTCACTGTTTACAGATCTATAGTATACGATCTGTCTAAGAATTATCCATAAAAACTAATCCATAGGCATCAAATCTGGTGATAGAGGTGGTCAATTTGCAGGAGCATAAATTCCTATGCATATTCATTGATTTTGAAAATTCTCATTTCAATAATATCCAACATTTAATCTGAAGTGAGAGTGCACCGTCGTGCATAAACCACATATTTTGTTAGTAGCCAGTGGAAGATCACTCAATAAATTTGGCAAATTTACGGGGTGTCCTTGGTAATCCAAATCAATGAAATGAAGTGGAAGTGGACTAGCAATAAATCTATCAATGATCCCTGTCATACGTTAATTTTAAATTCATGTTGATTCATGTCCCTTATCTAAATTTGTCATATTACTTCTTGTAAAATAACACTTATCGGTAAATAAATTTTTGTTTGAAGGTTGTAGACAATGTTGACGATTGAAAAAAATGTGGATGTCGGACTTGCATTGTCTTTACTTTTATTTATTTTTCGACGTTTTGATTATGTGGTATAAACTGAGCTTATACTTGATAACGATTATAGATACCACCTAATCGAAACGTCGCACTAACGAGCATTTGGCCTCAAAAACCGGACAAAATTAATAACGTCGCTGTTTTTGACTCTAGACGTGTCAAAATCAGTATCCTGGGATTTTTGAGGGCTCTAAGTTGATTTCTGGCATTATTTTACTAATCGGGTGAAGGGGGGCTGACTTAGAGTGGGGAGGGGGAGAGGAGTAATATTAAAAAAAAAACATAATGGTTATCGTTTTATATGTTTTTAGGTGCTCCAATTTCATTTCTGGCATTACTTTACCAATCGGGTGAAGGGGCGCTGACTTAGGGTGGAGAGGGGGAGGGGAGTAATATTAAAAAAAAACGTAATGGGTATCGTTTGTTATTTTTATTTATTTTTTTTTTTTTTATTGCTCCGATTTCATTTCTGGCATTATTTTACCAATCGGATGAAGGAGCGCTGACTTAGGGTGGGGAGGGGGAGGGGGAGGGGAGTAATATTAAAAAAACGTAATGGGTTTCGTTTTATATGCTGACTTAGGGTAATTGTACGTTTTCCCATAAAAAATCCATCTCAAGATAAAAATAAAGTCTCTTTACTGTGTGATCAAGTAGGTCTTGAAGCACAACTTCAACACTCGTCTCCGTAACTCGGATTGACTCTGGTTTTGGATAGCAGAGTTTCTTTGCTTCTCTAATTAGAGTATACCAAGGAAATATATCCTTATTGGAATCGTATAACAACTCCCACTGCCTCCTTGTAAAGTCACCTTCAACAAAGATTTACAAAGCTTGTTCAGGTGTGTAATTTTTTACTTTCGGTTTCTGAGCAGTATTTATTACCTTCCTGTAAAGTTTGGCTCTTGTTGGTATTGAAGTTGCATCTGTTATAAGTTTAGAGGCCGCTGCATTTCCATTCGTTGACATACGCTGACTGCATAGATAAGCTCCTCAACAGGTACCTGTTCGCGAAGTTCTTTTGTATTTCGTCGTTTACTATGATCATGTATTTCTTGGAAATGCTTTCTTGGGCGTCCCGTAGAATTCGTGGCCCAGTTATGTACTGGTATTGATGTATTAAGCCATTTCTCTTTTTTTTTTCAAAAATCTTTCTTCAATATAGTTAGATGATATCCATCTTTTCTTCAAATCACTATTAAAATGTTTTAAATCGTGACTTAAGATATGGTACTCGTTTTGGAGACATTTCATCATTTCGCAAAGCTTATATTCCATAAATGATATCTTATCTTAAAGTGTGTTGGATGTGCTTTGTTTAAAAAGCATGTATATCGTTTTCCGATATACCTCAATAACATTTGATATAAAATTTGTACCTATAGGGAAAAAAAACATGTATGTAAGTAAAAAATAACCAAAATTATTGCAAAAAAAAACCTGTGGAACTCAAAACGGTTTTTTGAAGAGGTGGAAACATGTGGAAAATGTTTTGACTGTTATGATATCGCTAATGTCCATAGTTTATTATAAAAAAAGAATTGTAGCCCGACCTAGCCCGGAACATTTTCAAAAACACTAATTAGTAAAAAAGAAAAACAAAAAAATAGAAAATTTTCTTTCATATTGTTTTAGGTCCATAAGAATACTAAACAGTCATTATATTTTTAAATAATATATATTAAAATTAAATACATTCCTTGTTCTTCAGATTCCATCACAAATTTTTTTTTTTAATATTCACTTTCCTAAATACCAAACATCAAACACAAATCTAAAAAAATCTATCAAGAACGAATGCGTGAGTATTGAACGAAGCTTAGATTGCAGTTAACTGTGCGGAGCGTAGCTGCGTGGAGGGGCCACTTTATCCTATTTTTATGATAGTATGGTTACTCATGTATACAAAAAAAAAATAATTTCGATGATTACTTGTCTAGTTTGCGTTTCTCCTTTTTGTCCGGTTTTTGAGGCCAAATGCTCGTTAGTGCGTCGTAAAAAATAAACAAAAACAAAGACAATAGACGTCCGACAACCACATTTTAGTCAAATAATTTTTTTTATGAAAGTTTACATCATGTGCTCTCTGTTCATTAATGAAACGACAGAAGTCTAGTCTCAATTTGACGTCGAGAGGTAAAAAGTCTGATACTGTCTGGAGTTGGAATAGATATAACAACTATTCTCTTAAAGTCCTATTTACTGTATCTTTAGAAATTCTAAATCTCAAATCTAAACGTCTGGTGTTCAGACTTGAATTTTCTTCAACCTCCGTGTCCTAGTCGTAAGATTCCGTCCATAATCAGTTGTTGCAGGAACCAAACTACTGGTCTCTCAAAGATCTCAACGGTAAATATTTAGTAATTCGGTATGCGTCTATTTGGAAATTTTTCTGTATACTCTCATCGACTCCTGATCATTTCCTTGACAATATCCGTAAACTAATATTATATCAGTCATTTCTGCGGTAGTGTAATGTTTGGCTATAAGGAAAAATTTTACAAATAAATAATAAATTTTAAAATTAAACAAGAACGGTTTGTCAGATGGAATCGTTTAATAATGATCTGTTGCAACTAATGACGATACTTATTATTGTATCAGGTTAGTTCGTTGTTATGTAGTTTTAAATTTTTTTAGCCTATTGACCTTCAAACATGCTCCTAATTTCTTAGACTAGTCTTAAGCCTGGATAAAATATGAAGTGGGGTTACGATGAGTCTCAGTACACAACAAAACATTTAAATTCGATTATTTCATGAACAGCTGCTTTTAGGCATAACTTTTTGAATAAATAATAACAAGAAATAAAAATTCTTAATTAATAATTTAATATACTGAGCCATAAAAACGATATGATTTTTTAGATGTGCGAAATGCTGCTGGTGGCGCCATCTACAATGTACACCGAAACTGTAATCATATTTTGGCTTCTTATCCTAAAAACTCCAAAGGACCAATATATATATATATATATATATATATATATATATATATATATATATATATATATATATATTCTATCCTTACAAAGTTCCATGCGAATTTTCCATTGTTCGAAACAGTCCTGGAAGTCTTCTTCTGTGTACTCCTTCATGACGGGTGCATATTTTCCTTTCACAGCTCCAACGGACTGAAATCTTGTTCCTTTTAATACAAATTTGACCTTGAGGAACAGGTAAAAGTCTCATAATGCAAGGTCAGACAAATGGTCTAACACTGGGATATTGTACTTGCCTAAAAACATCTTGATAGATAATGAAGAATGTATTGATGGAAAACCCACGACTTATTCTTCCACAATTCGGGTCGTTTTTTTTTTCATTCTTTCACTAAGTTGTTCAAGAAACCCAAAGTTTAATCTTCAGGAACTCAGTAAAGGTATGCATTCAAGTGAATATTGAAAACATAATTATCATCACTTTGAATCTCCTTCCAATAAGTTTGAATCATTTTCAATGACATTCAAAGTGTTAGTATAAACATTTTCGGCTTCTTTTTGTCCAAAGAAGGATTTTAAGCACCATTTTCGCATACACTTTGTCCATATTAAAATTGCTATGTAACATTTGCCATACGCATACTTCATTAATTTTGACGTAGAAGGACGACCCGGACGTGAATCATCGTTAACATCTTTTTGGCTATCTTGGAAACCCTTAAACCACTCAAAAAGTCATACACGTGATTAGCATTTATTGCCATATAATTCTTTTAATAAAAGGTAAGTTTCAGTAGCGATTTTTCTTAAGTTATACGTGAAATTTCATGACAATTCGTTACTCTATTATTGCACTTATCATTTTTTCCTTCCAAAAATCAGCTCTTATATAATCGAAGACCACGGCTAGACTGATTTGTCTGCAGACACGGGATGCGCCACATTAGAAAGAGAAGGCTTCACGCTACACGCTGTCGGTCGTTCGCCGTTGCCGCATGGGTACTTCATCTATAGAAGCATCAGTCTCGTTATTTTATAGCCACACCTCGGATATTATTAGGTTCTACAATCTAGGTATTTTTTACTCAATATATCTTATACTTATCTTCAACTATTTTCGAAATATTTACACTTTTGGTTTTTTTAGATCAAAATAGGTAAACAATAAATTATGAAAAAATACTATTTTATAAGATATTGAAAATCTTCCAGTAACTGTCATGCAGTAGATTAATGGGTCTAAAAAGCCCTTTTATAGATTTTCCTTTACTTACCGAATGAATTTCTTAAGTATATCTAGCGAGTCGAGTTTAGATTTATAAGTTAAATTATTGATGTGGTCCCATAGAAAAATACAGCGGGTTAATATCGGGTTATCTAGGTGGCCACTCATTATTAATTGAATATAAAGTTGTTAGACCTAGAACTAGATCATTTTGTAGAAAATATAGGTATCTCTCTCCAGTGAGGGTTTCATTAAAGCAAAATGGTCCAATCACACTACACAGCAATACCTGCCCCGACATTAATTTTTTTATTACACTGGGTGCACTTTTCCTATGTCCAATACCTGTAGTTTTGTCTGTTACCTGACCTTTTAAGGAAAAACTAGCTTAATTTTAAAAGCAAATTATTTGGACACACTTTGCTTTATTAACTGTTCTATCATTATTTCATCAAAGTACTTCCATCTGTCAAGGTCATCTTCAATAATTCTTGGAGTAATAGTACCTTATAAGAATGCCATTTTTCATTTTTTTTATGATGCGATGATAGAAAAATTTTCACATAGACCGATCAGGAAAAAATATCCAGAAACATTTACCATTATCGTGGTAACGGATCATAAAAAAACGTCTGATTAGTCATAGAATACTGATGTGAAATTTTAATATTTTTGATATCTTAAAAACATTAATATATATATATATATATATATATATATATATATATATATATATATATATATATATATATATATATATATAGGGTACCGACATGCACCTGTTTGTTCAAAGGACAGATCAGACAATAGACTGTTCGCATTTTACTTCATTCATGCACGGAGTTGCATATAGTTGAACGTTTACTGAAAGTTATTTTAGCACTACAACGGTATAATGAGAATATATCCACTGCTATTGCATCTCACACGGGGGAAACCGCGAAAACCGCATAAACCTATATATATATATATATATATATATATATATATATATATATATATATATATATATATATATATATATTAATTTTAAATTTCAGTAACGTACAATAATGTTATTTTACCCCCAGCGAACTATATTATAAGGTTGAAATTAAAACAGAATATATAAAAAATGAGTAAATAAAAATGTCACTATAATAAATAATCACGATTTAAAGTCGTTAAAATAACGGAATCAATGGCCTGTTATTTCTAGTGCTAAATGCTGCCATACTTTATCCAATCCCTATATCATCTCAATTATTTTGTCGAGTACGTGATTAAAACAAGCAACTGCACCTCAACCATCCAGCTTTAAAATACTGATAGCTTTATAGGTAATTAAAATATAAACCTATTAGGGTTAAAAACAGTAAACTGTGAAAAAATATTTGACATAAAATCAATTATTTTCAACATAAAACGTTTTCCTTCGAAATAAACATCCCAAAAATGTATTTTTATAAAACCTTATATACTTTTTCACTGCTTTCCTAGTCAATTAAGACAACCATTAGCATAGCCCCTATTTAATGGCTTTGCACCCAACCCTTCTAAATTCTAAAAATATATCCCCTTCACACAACTCTCTACGCCATAAATATTTCTTTAGCGGCCTTCCATTTTATAAAACGCTATAGGCGTGGTTAAAAAACACAAAAAACCCTCTGCACTTGTGTATTTATAACCCTAACGCGTATAAATGGATTTTAGGTCTACCCTCTTTTTATCGGGTCGGGATAGTGGCAGGTAAAATGATTGGCTGTCTAAAAAAATAAACTAAAAAGAGGCCTTCATATAAACATCGAGGATAACAGAGTCGTAGAGGGGCAAAATAAGGTTCGAAGAAAAAGGCACGTGTTAACTTTAAATAGTGTTTCTATCTGCCTAAACTAATGTATGTTCATTTTGTTGTCTCAACATCGCACCACTGCAAAAATGTGTTGAATTAGTAGAGAGATTAATCGAAACAGATAATTTTTATTTTTGTTTGTCATACTTGCACAAAAATTCAAAAGAAGTCACAAGCATTGTTAAGTTTCAGTATATACAATGAGAATATAAAGTCTAGAATAAATTCATTATATCAAAAACGCATTGTTTTTTAATACAAATTTTTTACAATATATTAAATTCAACAAGGTGATTCAATAAAAGCAGTCCTATAATCAATTTTAATTTTTTGAAACAATGACCCCCAACTTTTTATACACTTTTAGACGCCTTGCAAAATTATGAACTTTTTTTCCATTTTAAATGTAACTATTTTAGATTTATCTACAGTTAAAACTCCAAATGAAATACAAAAATTATTATCAGTATAATTGATTCTATGACCTGTTTATTTATCACATTTTGTCAAATATTCAATTTGAGTTAAATTTCATGAAAATGAAATCTAGTAAGGCACCGAAGATAGAAATTCTAATAGCGATAGAATAAGAACCCAAGAAGAAATGTGTCAGTTATTTCAAGAAAAATATCCTTATCTTCCGCCAATATCACAATCCACCTAACAGGTGGCCGCCGAGATCTCCAGACTTAATCTTTCTTCTTTTAGTAGGGTTATCTTTAAAGTAAAGTTTTCCAAACTAAGTCAGTTGACTCAGAAAACTTAAGGAATCGAATTATTCAAGATATATGTTTAATTACTGCAGAAGTAGTCAGAAATGTTTTTAATTAATTTATAAATCGCTTAGATTACTGTCAGATAATCAATGGGAGGCATTTTAAACAAAATCTATGCAATAATCTTAGCTTCATCTGGTAAAATAGTAATAACACACTTTCACCCTTTTTAGCCTTACAAAGAGGAATTTTTAAAAATGCAGAAATATCTTTTTAGATAATCGTTTGCAGAATATGTGGAGCCAAAAATCAATTATGGCTATGATTTAGTGATCACCAATTTCAATAGGTCGACCAGAACGTTGGTCATCTTTGAATAAAGAATCTCCAAAATGGAATTTTTTAAACCAAACACGTGCGTTCTGTTCTGCAATCAACACCATAAACCTCATATATCTCTTTGTGCATATCAACAGCTTTTTTTCCTTTATAGAAATAAAGAAATAAAATATGCCGAAAATGTTTTGCTCCCACCAGGGCTCTGGAAGTCGTAGTGAACCTGCCTCCTCTTCACTTATACATAGAGAACAAGGCCCTGAAGACTGTTTATGCCAAGTAGAGAGAATTGAGAGGGAGAACAAAATCTTCCGAAAAATGGATCCTGGTGGTATACTGATGGATCTCGACAAGATGAAAGAGCTGGTGCCGGAGTATTTGGCAGGAGCACAGGAGTCAGAGAGTACCACGCTCTCCGACAATGTGCGACAATTTTCACAGCGGAAATTTATGCTATTCTGCAGTGTGTCCATCTCTGTGAGAGGGACATAGACCGGAATAGAGTAATAAATATATGCTCAGACAGTAAGGCTGCAATATTGGCACTGAAGTCTAGTGTCGTGACTTCGCGACTGGGGTCTGAGTGCAAGGATGTACTAAATGGTATGACAAAGAAAGGCTGTACAGTCAGAATCGTATGGGTCCCAGGTCACTCGGGCATACGCGGGAATGAGGAAGCAGACCGTCTGGCAAAGTTGGGTTCGGCGACCGAACCGTATAGACCCCAAACAATATTACGTGTCCCAATTGCTATTGGCAAAAGAGAATTAAAATCGTTGCTGGAAAGCAAATTTATTGAATCGTGGAGGGGAGCTCCTAGAATGAGGTGTGCTAAGGAACCTATAACTGGGCATGGCGCACGGCCTACTATGGAGCTTCTCTCCTTGGGAAGGAAAGAGCTGCGAATTGTGGTGGGATTGTTGATAGGACATTGTCACCCCAGGGGCCATCTTTATAGAATCGGTGTCGAAGGCGACCCGACATGCAGATGGTGTTTGAAGGAGGATGAAACTGTTAACCATGTTCTCAGAGAATGCCCAGTACTCAACGGACTGAGACAGAGATATTTTGGAGATACAGTTTTGTTACCGGAAGCAGTTAGGCAAGTTCAACTAACGAGGCTGCTTGGACTGGCAAAAGGCGATCGGCCTCGAATAACCTGCAGATATGGTGGGATATAAAGAGCCCAATGGATGCCTAGACATCGACGATCTAGTATCATTCATTCATTCATTCATTCATGTTCGTTTTTCACTTAATGTTAAAATTGGCCTATTAACTAATAACTACAAACAAAATTACGCACAAACTTGTTCTAAAGTAACCTAAAGGTGACTAACATCAAATGTCAAGACAAGAAAAAACATAACACTAACAAAAGTCCTTCAAAACAATGTATATAGGCATTCAATTGTAGAAAATATGTTTTGTATATTATAAAATAATTTCTTCCCTTATTGTAGAAATATCTCTATCTCCCCTAATGGCACCAGGCGCTTAATAATTTTACAAGTTTTTTATTGGTATAAAAAGCACCCCACTTGTTGACAAGAGCAGGTATAAAAAACACCCTAAAAATTTCACCTATCACAAGATGAACCGTTAACGAATAATTTCTAAGCGGCCAAGGGTGAGACCTTTAATTTTTAAACGAGGGGTGTTTTAAGTCGCGTGCGACTTTTTTTTTATAAAGATAACAGGTTACTAGTGTTTTTTACGTGATACTGAGGTTGACTAAAAACTATTTAATTAGACACACAATTTGAAATTACGTATTACGTTTTAAAATATCAATTTGATTTTACTTATTTCTAGTTTTAATACTTTATTCTAAAAAAATATGAGGTGTTGGCATTGTAAAGATTTTGGTTGACTACCGAAAACACACACACACACACACACACACACACACACACACACACACACACACACACACACACACACACACACACATATATATATATATATATATATATATATATATATATATATATATATACATATATATATATACATATATATATATATATATATATATATATATATATATATATGTATATATATATATATATATATATATATATATATATATATATATATGTATATATATATATATATATATATATATATATATATAATCGAGTCATTCTTAGATTTTGACTTGTTTCTGGGTAGCGTAAACCTTCGATAAAACTATTTATTACTAAGTCTTGTTTTATTTCTTCCGGATATGTTGGGTAAATCAAATTTATTAGCCTCATTATATCCGCCTCATATTCTTTAAGACTTTTGTTGTATTTTTGTGTTCTTCCTTAGAGTCGGGCCTTATAAACTTCTTAGAGATGGGCTTTCCCATAGCGCATCCCCAGAAAAGTAACAATAAATTCGTAATCTTTCCCCTGTATGTGCTATGTCCTTAGGACTATAAAGCAGCTGACATTTCGGTGAAATCTCATATGTTAAATATGACTTTTTTACTTAGTGTTAAATTAAAAATTACCCCCTCATTTGTACTTAAAAAAGTGCTAAGTAAATATATAATTAGTAAATTCATTGCAATTTAAAACAGTTTACAATTGATTTTTTACTTTTTAGTGCAACTATTTGAAGTCGGTTTAATTTTTTTGTAAAAATAAATTATATATAATCCTGTGGTCGGAGTAACAATACGTTATAACATATTAAACTTATATCTACTTTGGGTATTTTTAGTGCAATCTAGTACGTTTTTTGATATTGTTCTATTTTAAATAAAATTACTTTTCTGTTGCTTTATCATATAATGGCATTTGATATTAAAATTAGTACAAATTCCGAACAAATATACTTGATTTTTTATTATTGAAAATGGTGACGTCAAACATGTAATGGTTTGTTTCGATTTTGAAATTGATTTCAAAATTGATTTGTAAACTTTTTTAATAATAGGAGTTATTTAAAAATATGTTAACAGATCTGTTTACTACGGAAATGGTTACGTCAAACAAAATTTTCAAGTATAAAAAGTGGATAAATGCGGTTGATTGTATGACTTTCTCAAATTTATATTAGATAACAAAAGATTTTAAAAAACAAATTCGATAATAAAAAAAACTTTTTAAGTGCCAGTCAGATACATATTATATTGGCTTTCTTGGCGTTGTTAGAGTTTTCTGCAAATTTTGTTGCTCGTCTGTCTTTAAGTTAATTGAAAACCTTTTCTTGAAAAACTTTATCACAAAACGTGGATAGAAAATCATATTGAAACATCGGATATTAAAAATGTCAAAAAATATTCTTCCTGTATTTCATTAATTAGTAAACAATTTAATAACATAGTACAAATTTTCATTGAAGTATTTGCCAAGTGATGTTAAATTTCAGATTTGTGTCTAAAACAAATCAAGAAAAGCGATCGTCATCACAGATTGTCTGTAAATATGTCGGGCGAAATAATAGGAACTCGTCTGGTAGATCCATAATTTTTGCTGGCCATGGCCATTTAAATGGTGCCATGTTTTTTATTTTTATCAGGTTCAATTTACCTGTATTTTAAGAGAATGTCCTCCTGAATATTGGAGAGAGAATGTGGCTGCAACTAGACAGTACTCCTACGCACTTTCAAGTAAACGTCAGAATTGAGTTAGATACTCAATATCCCCGTAGGTGGGTAAGACATGGAGGAACACAATAGTGGTCATCAAGACCTCTAGATCTAACAAGTCCTGATTTCTTCTTATGAGAATATATTAAAAATATTGTTTATATTATACATTAAGGACATCCAAAAATGGGAAAGAACGAATATTACCAAATATGTTAACGTTAAAAAATCATTTCAGAAAAGAATTCGCTTAATTTTTAATTTTTTTAAAACTAAGTTTGTTATCTACTTAATAAAGGGATGTATTTTATATTAACCTAGTTATGACTATTTTTTTTAAGTGATTGGTGATTATAAATAATCTATATAAATAATAATAACGTCATTTATGTCAAGGTCTACTTCTCAAAAATGAATTGCAAAAAATTTATGTCCAATACTGAGAATGCTAAATTACTAAAAAAACTATAAATAATAGGTTAAGATAACCTTAATATAATTTTAAGAACTCTTAAAATTAGAAAATAAATTCAATAATAAATAGAGACATTTAAAATAAGAAACTTATTTGGCCTTAAAAACAATAAAAATCAAATGTATTAACCCTGTACAGTTTTTTGAGATCATTTTTATCTTAAAATAAATTTTAATGATTTTATTAAAAAAAAATTTTAACTTTTGCTTGAAAAAGCAAAACAGGCACATCTCTAAAATTTTGGTCCACAGTTTCACGAATAGTTAAATATCTCAAGAACGGCTTGTATTAGGTATATAAAATACAGTAAATTACTCTTATTTAGCCCGCACTATCAAAATATGCAATATTATACAGGGCATTCCACTTAAATTTTGACAACTTTGGTGTGAAACTTTTTTTCCGAGTCACTCTGTATACTTCATAATAATTTTAAATTATGGTCCAAATAGACCTACATATCCCTTATTAAATATATTTTCAAAATATTGTATCGTTCTCTGTATATGAACCGACGAATATGTAATGCACCACCCCAGATATATATATATATATATATATATATATATATATATATATATATATATATATATATATGTAATCGAAGGTCTTCGGGCATCCCGTGTATGTGCTGAGTCCCTCTCAGGACTGTAAGGCAGCAGACGTTTCGGTGAAATCTCATTCACCATTTTCAAAGCTCACTGTATGGCGTCTACGAGCGTGAGAATATCCGACATAACAATATATGTATATATATATATATATATATATATATATATATATATATATATATATATATATATATATATATATATATATGTTTATGCGGCTTTCACGGTTTCCCCCGTGTGAGATGCAATAACAGTGGATATATCCACATTATACTGTTGTAGTGTTGAAATCACATTCAGCAAACGTACAACTATATGCAACTCCGTGTATGAATGAAGTAAAATGCGAACAGTCTATTGTCCGATCTGTCCTTTGAACAAACAGATGCATGTCGGTACTCTGATGAGTCTAGTAGAGATGAAACATGATCCTATGCCGTATCACTGTGGCGGGTAGGGTTTTGACTTTCTTCTCGATATGGTGGTACAGGTAGACCATCATCTCGATGGTGGTGGAATAGGAAAAATTGTGTTCTGTCGCAATTTATTCCCATTGTGCAACCTCTAACACGGAAAAGACATGGTGGAACGAACATTTACTGTTCGCATTATATATATATATATATATATATATATATATATATATATATATATATATATATATATATATATATATATATAATTTTTGTATCTTAAACCTTTGGTTAAATATTTTTTTCTAATATTTTCTTGGGTATAGGTTTTTCCATTAGAGAAACAAACACATACACACAAAACTACTTTCAAGATGTAAAATAAATATACCTAGCTCTTTTGAAAAAGCTCACCATGTAGAGCGAAACGTCAGAAAAAAAATTGTTGTCCTTTGTTTCTCTAATGGAAAAACCCATACCCAAGAAATTATTAAAAATATATATATATATATATATATATATATATATATATATATATATATATATATACATATATATGTTTATACGGATTTCACGGATTCCTCCGTGTGAGCTGCATTAGCAGTGGTTATATCCACATTATGCTGTTGTAGTGCTGAAATCACATTCAGCAAACGTACAACTATATGCAACTCCGTATGTAAGTGAAATAAATGCGAAACAGTAAATGCAGGTAGACCACCATCTCGATGGTGGTGGAATAGGATGAATTGTGTTTTATTACAGTTTATTCTAACTGTGCAACCTCTAACACAGAAGGGATATGATGGAGAGAAGTTTGCATTTACTGTTTCGCATTTATTTCACATACATATATATATATATATATATATATATATATATATATATATATATATATATATATTCTCGCCTGTGGCACGGCCTTTCGTCGTTATCCGCGTCGTAACGCATCGCTGTCGATTATCGCAAGTCGATTTCATCTTACTCGGTATCGAGCGAAATTTCGTCCAAAATTTCAGAGAAAAGTAACCGGGAATCATGACTTACGAGTCGATTTTGTCCTGTTGTAGAGCGCCGTAGCAATTTTGCACCTAAGGGCCGTGTCATTAAATTATTTTGTAAGTACTCGTTTTCCGCTTCCTCGAAATTAATGAGATTTCGCGGATATTCTCTATAATTTTCACCTATCTCTGATATTACCAAGTAATCATTAAGAACTGAACCAGGTTTGTAGGCGAGGACCCACCATAACTTCCCAACCAGGTTAAAAATCCCAGCCTCCTTACCTTTCTTCTCGCTTCGCTGAGATTGATAAGAGTGTGAGACAGGCTCTTAAATCTTGAAGAAAATATACTATTTAACGCCAAAGTTAGAAAAAGGGACTAGTACGATGCGTCTAGAAGGTGAGCTGAAGTGCTCTGAGGTTTTTGAAATATTCTTTAAGTGTCTACCGAAATTAATAATTAATATTACTACAACAATATATATAATATATAATCTAATATTCTAATAATCCTTCCATAGAAAATGATCGATGTAGATACGGCTGTCAAACATCAGAGACAATCCAGCACATAACTGGAGAATGCCAGAATATAAAGAAAGACATGACTCGGTTGCTAAGATACTCCACCAAGAATTAGGAGACCAGTTAAACCTATTGCAGGTAGGAAAAGTGCCTTGTTACAATCCGGAGCCTATTATTGAGAACGAGTTTAAGTTATATTGAGACCGAACGGTTCTAACGGATTAAATAGTTGCTCATAATGGACGAGACTTTATACTAATAGATAAAATTTTATTCGAACTATACTAATCGACATTGCTGTATCTAACAACAACAACCTAAGGCTAAAATACAGCGAGGAGATTGCCAAATACAGAGATCTGGAGGTACAAATTCGAAGACAATGGGCAATGAATAGCCTTGAAACGATTCCCATAATTGTATCAAGAACTGGAGTGATATCAAAGAACCTCCTGCAGCACATCAAGGAACTGGGCCTTAGTGAACTTCTGTATAAGCCGATTCAGAAAGCAGTTATCGTCGCAACTGCACAGACCATCTGAAAGTTCGTAGAAAATATAGTAGACTACGTCACCTAAGACCCGATAACATGGAAAGGGTTCCCATAGAGCTTCATACTTTTGGTATCTTTGTATACCTGATATGAGTCAATATTCCCTGGAGGAAGTCTGAAGCCGTTTACAATTGAAAAAAAATCTAATACTAACTATCTCTAAACTAATTTTATTAAAACAAGAAAGCTTATCTTAAAAAACTGACTTTCACAAGATTATTGATCGCTATCAATTTTCCGAGTTCAAAACTATCAAAAAATCCACTTTATAAAATATAACATCATGCTGGTTAATTTAATAAAGAGCAAAAACAGTAACTGTAACTAAACTTCATTTTCTCGTTCTTTTCACAAATAATACAAAGCTTGAAATTTCACTCATCATAAAATACTTAATAAATAAGTAAAAACATTATATGACTGTTTGTAACGTTCTGCAACAGTATACATTGATGCAGGTTGAAACAAGTGAAAAATCAAAACAAACAAAAGATAGTCTGCTAAAAAGCGCGTGTAAATAATAGAAAAATTTAATACAATGCGGAAAACTTATATTGCAGACTTATTTCGGTTATGACGTATTAAGTCCCTACGCTTGGTCGAGCGAGGCGCCTGCGAGTAAGGCATCCCTCTGCGCGCCACACGGGATAGCGCATGTATGTAAGCGACCTAAGGCCATCTATTTATAGCCGAAATAAACACTTAAGACGTAACTTTTTCGTATGGCATTTGATTGTAACTGATAGATGCTGATTCTAACTTTCGATCGCTGTCAAGAAAATTGAAAACAATTCATTTAGTCAAAAGTTATTACCATTCGGAAACTAAGCGTCTTATGTATAAGTTAGTAAAAACCTTTTTTGTTTGAATTCACTCAAAAGTTGGTTTTCCGAAAATTGAGAAATTCGACCCTAAAAATGATTGTTCAGGGACTCAAAATACGTGAAAAAACTTGGATGGATCCATATAAATTAAAGGGGCCACTGCAGACCCCCTGGCCCCGACACTGTACGACACATTCGAATTCAAAAAATCCCTTTTTTTAATCGAGTTAAAAATTTAAAGTCAACAATAACGACTGACTGACTGACGATTTGCGTATCACCCGATCGTATCACAATTTTATTTTAATGTAACTGAAATGTTCTATAGACGTTACACATATGGTTATTAATATTAGGATTTTCCAAACGGTAAAAAACAAAACAAAATCAATTGAGCCAAAGTGTATAGATATAGATAGTGTTCAAGTTAATTTTTTTATCTCGAAGATATCGTCATCAAGTCGAGATGTTCTGGATGTAGGTATCCGGTTTGTTACAAAAATTAAATATCGAAATATATATATATATATATATATATATATATATATATATATATATATATATATATATATATATATATATATACCCGTGAGTCCTCTATCGGACGCCTCCCCAAGGTGGCCGCGGATAGGGGAACACCACCCAGATAGAGGTAGTACCGTTGAAATCAAATAGCTGGGACACACCAAAATTAGCACTGCAGCGTCTGATCCAGAGTGGGCGGCTACAAACAGCGGTGATTCTCCATGTTAAGGGCGGCTGAACTTAAAGCAGTGAAGGCAACAGGAAACCACACTATTAATGATTTCCCAGGATATTGCTATGGCTAGAAATAGAAATTTTACGGCTCCCAGTCTCGGCAGCCCTTTGATGGGTCAGGAGTGCTATGAATCTCCAGGCTCAAAATAGCAAAGTCCGATTTAAGGATAGGCACATGGAATACCAGAACCCTATACGCAACTGGTGAGTTCGATAATTTAGTTCGAGCGGATAATATTTTATACTATTCTAGCAGCGAAGACGACGATACACAATGCAGGAATGGGGTCTGTATTTTCATAAAGTCAGAACTTGAAAAATTTGTGAATAACTTTGTCCCTATCAACGACAGAATAATGCTTCTATAATTAAACGCCCACCCATTTAATATTAACGTCTTATAGATTTAGGCCCCTACAGTAGAAAAAACCGATCACGACGTTGAAGTCTTTTACCATCAACTAAATAACACAGTAAAGAGCCTAAAATCCAACGAAATCACATACATCTTAGCCGACTTTAATGCAAAAATTGGTAAATGTCGTAGATCTGACTTGGTAGGAGAACATGGCTTGTGTGAAAGCAATGAACGTGGTGATAGAGTGTTTCAATTTTGTCAAGATAACGACATAGTAATAACAAACACATGATATAAGGTCCATAAGCGAAGATTGTATACGTGGAAAGATCCTGGCGTTAATCCGGCACAATAAGAAATCAAATTCATTACATATTGGTCAACAAGAGATAAAGAAATGGCGTAAAAAAGGTTACAACATATCCATATTGGGTCGAACAACAATCCTCTGATTGCCTATCCTAATGTTAAAGAAGATAAAGAAAAGTACTCAGCTGAAAAAGTTTAATATAGCAGATAAAAAAAAGATCAGATGGAAACAGACATCAACAACCACATGAAAGAGATAAATTTTACCAACAAGGTAAACGAAATGTGCAAATTATTTCATGATCTAATCCCGAGGTTAATGGAGAAACATATTATAAAGAATACTAAATATAATAAACAACGATGGATTACTGAAGAAATGTTAAGTCTCATGGAGTAAAGAAGACAGTATAAGAAGAACATAGAAGAACATAAAAAGAACCAAAAGGAGATCAAACAAAAGATTCGTGCAGCTAAGGAGAAGTGGAGGAACTAGAGAGAAAACATGATACTTTCAACATGTATAAGAAGGCTAGAAAATTTTCTGGACTGTTCAATTAGAGAACCACTAATATGCTAGTAGGCACAACTGGTAAATCTCTCAATGATGAACAAGAAATCCTTAATGCTTGAAGTTTCTACATAACTGAATTATTTGAAGATCAAAGACCAAACATATCAGACGATGTACATGTAGCTGAAGGACTGGAAATTCTGAAGTCAGAGGTTCTTCACGGTATAAGTAACCGGCCCAGAAGACATTCCAATGGAACTCCTGCAATTTATTCATGAAGACAATTTCGATATACTAGTTAAGTTTTTTAATTCTGTGTACAACACTGGAGAAATACCGAGAGAATGGCAGAAATGTGTTTTTATAATACTAATATTTCCTCCAAATACCTCATTGTTGTTAACAATAGGTTTATAAGTTGTAAAAAAACATGTAAAGGATTGTGAAGTCATATAAATAATATTTGAACCCTTCCTGCAATTTTTAATCCAATTTAGTCGACTCACAAGTTTTTAAAATTAAATTAAGTTTAATGGTTATTAATGTCAAGACATTAAGTAGTAACATTTCTAAAACGTTACGTTTTGTCGTAGAATACTACTAACTAAAAAATTACTGCTCTATCTAAAAGCAGGCCCAAATAATTCCGATTATTCCCTCTGCGATTTTATTATATAGGATGGTTCAAATAAAGCTACCTCTGATCGTTGAATTATCCCGAATTAACCAAAATATTTTTTTCTAAATGAAATATTTTTGGAACTAATGGATTGATGTAAAGAACAATAAAGATAGAGTAGATAAAAACTTGAAGTCTGGTGACTATCTGTTGAATTGTGATTCTTGTGACAAATGCTATGTAGGACAAACAAGAAGATGTTGTAAAACACGAGTATTGGAACACGAAAGGTCGTTAAAAAACGAAAAACAAGACTCTGCATTACACAACATTTGTTACAAGAAAAACATGACTTTAATGATAAGTTTGACATTTTACATGTATTAGATAAAAGCAAAAATCCCTAAACGGCTAGTTAGAAACACCCGTGCACTTTATTAAGCATGTACAACAACAAATAACATTTAAGGTCGTAAAAGTAGGTACCAAAATTAGACCATTTGTAGTATAGCAAAATATATGTCCTACAGTGTACTAATAAAAAGTGGAAAAACTATCCAAGACTATTATTTAGCAAAAGACAAATCTTTGGAACTTTTTTTAAACAAAAGTTTTCATAATTGATAAAAAATAAACTGAATGAATGAATAAATGAATGAAAAAGGGGCGGTGATACTAGATCATCGATGCCTAGGCCTCCAGAATGCCCTTTACATCCCACCATAGCTGCAGCTTATTCGAGGCCGATCGCCTTTGCGAATCCAAGCACTTGCCTAACTGCTTCCGGTAACAAAATTTTATCTTCGAAATATCCCTGTCTCAGTCCGTTGAGTGCTGGGCACTTTCTGAGGACATGGTCAACAGTTTCGTCCTCCTCCAAACACCATCTGCACGTCAGGTCGTCTTCGTTCAACACCGATGCTATGAAGATGACCCGTGAGGTGACAATGTCCTGTCAACAATCCCACCGCACTTCGCAGTTCTTTCCTTCTCAAGGAGAGAAGCTCCTTAGTACGCAGTCCGCTAGGTCCAGTTATATGTTCCTTAGCACACCTCATTCCAGGTGCTCCCCTCCACAATTCAATAAATTTGCTTTCCAGCAACGATTTTAATTCCCTTTTGCCAATAATAATTGAGGCAGGTGGTATTGGTTGGAAGTCATACGGTTCAATTGCCGAACCAAACTTTGCCAGACGGTCTGCTTCCTGATTCCCGCTTATGCCCGAGTGACCCGGGATCCATACGAATATGACTGTGCAGCCGTTTCTTGTCATACTATTCATTAAGTCGTTGCACTTAGATACCAGTCACGAAGTTACGACACTGGACTTCAGTGCCATTTTCGCATTCTTACTGTCTGAGCATATAATTATTACCCTATTCCAGTCTATATCCCTCTCACAGAGATGGGCACACTGCAGAATAGCATACTTTTCCGCTTGGAAAAAAAAATTAATATTGGATGAAAAATTTTAAAAATTTTCTACAGTTGGTGCACAGACAGATTATAATTAAGAGTTTCAAAATTGACTAAAGAAAATATCATTATTAATTTAGGCGTAGTATATGCTACTTTTTTCCAACTCCTTTTAATAACATTTTCTTAACTTCAAGAAAAATTATGTGTTCTACTTTTAGTCTTTCTTTGCGGCTTTTGAATCATCCTGTATATTTGAAATAAATGTTTTTTAAAATAATTTACATTCGCTTCAACATGCTGACGAAATAATCGTAGTAAACTGTTTGAATGGCCGTGTATTGTAAAATTAAAAGTATCTTTTTAGAAAATTTACTATAAATGTGTTTGGAAAGTTATTACCCTTAAAAATATAGTCTAGGGACTGCAGAACACGATTTTTTAGGTTGGACGTTCGCCCGAGTGTTGCTATAAACAAATATTTTCAAAAAAAAAACTATTAGATTTTCAAGCGATTCTCAACAAAAATGTCCATTAATAATTTTTCTCACCACACGTAGTTTCTAAGACAAACAATGTTAAACATTTAAAAAATGCAATTTTTACTATTTTTAGACATTAACAACTTTTGACTGAATAAACATTTTTTAATTCTGTATGCGGTAATCAAAAGTTCGAATTAAGATCTGCAAGGTAAAGTAAAAATAAATTTAATTTGACAGTATTTTTAAATTAAAATAAATTTTTTATAAAAATAAATTGAACCAACTTCTAAAGTGCACTAAAAAGTGAAAAATAACTATAAATTTCTGTATGCAATTGAAATTTTTGAAGTTTCATTTAGAAATAATTTGGCGCCGACTTCAAAAATTTCAATTTCATATAGAAATTTATAGTTATTTTTCACTTTTTAGCGCACTTTTAGAAGCCGGTTCAATTTTTTTTTATAAAAATTTTATTTTTCGGTTTTTAATTTATTCATATTCAAAAATTATTTGAACTAAGTACTAATCGAGATTAGTGTACCTCGCAATGACTCCAAGGTGGCAAAAAAGTACCCATTTTATCAAAAGTTGTAATCACTCTAAAATGAACCACTAGAAATTCTTTGATTCTTAAAGTTCTACAAAAACCGGTGAAATTGTATAAAACAAACATTTAGTCTGTCATAGTAAATCCACTATCTTACATTTTAAATTAATTTTAAATTGGTAATATAGACGTAAATTTCTTAGTTCGATATATTTTATAGTGCATGTTGAGTTTGTATGCTCTCCGAAGACCCCGAAATATCAATTTTAGGTAAAATTTGAAAACTTAAAATTTTCACTCCCTCCCTCCATTGTCAACCTAATATTGTAAAAAATTAACTTCATATTCGTAATACGCAACCCCGAAAACACCCTAATACCAAATCTGATAAAATGCGAATAGGGTAAAATTTTCTACTCACTATATTTGATTCGTCATATTGAATTTCAAAAAAATAATTTTAACGTCTTAATGTAATCTAAAACTAAACCCTTCAAAGCCCCCTAGTACCAACTTTAGATGAAATCTAGAAATTCAAAATTTCTAGATCGTCATATTGCCTCTGACATATTAGATTTTCTTCAAATAATTTTATATTGGCTATTTACATCCTTAAAAACAATTCAGTCCCACATTCGAACAAAATCGAAAAATGTAAAATTTTTAGTCCGCCATATTGAATCCTGAAAAAAATACTATTAAATTCGTAACTTACACCCTCAAAAATGCTCTATATCAGTTTTGGATAAAATCGAAAAATGTAAAATTTTTAGGATGCCATGTTGAATCCGCCAGATTGAGTTCTTCAAAAAATATTTTAAATTCATAATTAACGCTAACAAAAATCCCTCAATACTGATTTTAGACAAAATCGAGAGATGTAGAACCTTTAATCCGCCATCTTGGATCCGCCGTATTTATTTTTTTTTAAATAATGTCAGATTCATAATGTGCGATTCCAAAAACTCCCGCAATTTTGGAAAAAATCGGACAAAATTTATTTCTTATCCCCATATTGGATATGCCATATTAAATTTTTTAGAAATAATTTCAGATTCGTTTTGAACGATCCCGCAAACAACTCCATGCCAATTTTGGAGAAAATCGAACAAAATTGATGCTTTTGTCCGTCTTATTAAATCTGCCATATTGAGTTTTTTTTAAATAATTTTAAATTCGTCATGTGCGACCTCAAAAACTCCCCAGTACCAATTTTGGAGAAAATCGAAGAAAATTAAATTTTCTTGTCTGCCATATTGAATTTTTTTTAAATAATTTTAGATTCGTTCGTACAACCCCGAAAATTTCCCCATACCAATTTTGGAGAAAATCCGTCAAAATTAATTTTTTTGGCCGCCATATTGTCAGCGCAATCTTGGATTTTACTGCACCAATTTCGTCCAAAAAAATATGAGACCACCGCAGCAACTTCGTGAACATAACGTAAAAAATTTCATTCAAATCGGTGCCGCCATTCCGGAGTAATCGGTGTGCATAAATAAAAAAAAAACATACATACTCAACGAATTGAGAACCTCCTTCTTTTAGAAGTCGGTTAATAACTTATCAAAACTGTACCTTGTAACTAAAAAAGTATACGAAAATTTTAACTAACGAGTTGTATTTAAAATATGTAATTTTACGCTATTTACTTTAGTTCAAATAAATCTGAAATGTGTTCCAAAGAAGGAACAAAGCCAGACAAAAAGCAGGGGTGGACACTTTATTTCCTAGCATCGTTATTTATTACCGCTACAATTGAAAATGCCAGCTTTGCATTCGAAGAAACGCGCGTAATCTCCAGCTTACCGAGCAATTTAATGGCTTTAATTGTCCGAGTTTATGATTTGAGACCATTCGGACATTGTGGATTACCCTTCGAACTTTTGTTGAAAATGATGACTGCGTGGGACGTCTGTCCATCTGCAATTGTGGGAAAGAAATTAATTAAAGAGGGTGAAGGGATTGAAAACATTCTATTTTTGGGGTAAAAATAAGCCGTCAGATGGTTTGTTGTTTTTAAAAGTTAAACATTCTGGAGTATAATATGGGAATAAAATGGTGAGTATTGAAAGTCCATATTTCAGTAATGAAATAACTAATACTCATAGTTAACATTAGTGAAAATTCATGCTAAGGCAATTTTCGTAATGGCAGCGGAGTCTATCTGATCAAACCAATATATATATATATATATATATATATATATATATATATATATATATATATATATATATATATATTCGCAATTAGCAATGTCCCTGGTGGTAAAGACATATAACTAAGCGATCTAATTTTCGACCACCGTCGATGTACGGATGTTTCGTCCCGATACCGGTGGTGGACTCATCAGTGGGAACCACCGGTATCTTTCCCAGATATCCTGTTTGTTATGCTTTCTACAAAACTTGGATTCCTATTTAGCCAAGTTTTGACGGCAAATAATGGTGAGATGTTAGGTTTCACAGTAATATATATATATATATATATATATATATATATATATATATATATATATATATATATATATATATATATATATATATATATATATACATATATATATATATATATATATATATATATATATATATATATACATATATATATATATATATATATATATATATACATATATATATATATATATATATATATATATATACATATATATATATATATATATATATATATATATATATATATATATATATATTATACAATTTCACGGTCTATGTATTTGGAAAAGTTATTTTATTCTCCTGACGACCGTTAAGAAAGGCGGCAGACAGTATATTTATTCTTTGCGAATTTCATTCTGGTTCTCTCCCCATACTAGTTTCGACCACCTAATGGTCTTATCAGTATAGCTGTAACGAACCGAGATATCGACAGGGTATTACCTGCAGAAATTTGATGCCGGACTATTATCTTAAACAGTACAAACATCTGAATATACCCCGGACAAAATTATTAAAAATAAACAATTTCACGGTCTATATATACACAGAGTGTTTGGTACATCGTTAGAAAGTTTGGAAGAGGTGATAGAGAATGCCATTTTAAATAATTTATGCAGTATGTGCCTTAGTACAAAAATGCACGGTTGTCGAGTTACAACACATTTTATAATTTTTCGATTTTCTGGCAATTGGTGATTGAAAATTTAATTTTTATGATACTTTTTCGGTTTAAAATATTTTTTTTTCTTATTCTTTGATTCATACACTATAATAACAACAAGAAGACTAAAATTAAAATAACACACGGAAAACTGTGCGTTCAAAAATTTTATTCATCTACGAAAATTCAAGTTTCATTCATTAGATTTGAGGCATGTTTTTTCTAACAGTGAGAAAAATAAATGCATTCAATTTATTTTAAAAGTAACTTTGTTGAATTACCTTTACAGTGGTTTATCGAAACCCGTATCAATAAAATATTAAATCCATTAAATTCATAGAAGATATTCATATTAACGAAATTAACAATTGTCTCTATTTATTTTTACTTTTCTAAAATTACCAAAATCACATTAAGGATTATTTTACATGTTATGTCCGAAATGTGAGCCATTATTTCTAATACATTTTCGAGCCCTTTTCCTCACTTGGGTGGTGGTTACACCTAGTTTCATTTCTTCCCTAAGTGTGACACCTGCTTCATTAATTCTTTCAATCAGTTGATTACGGTCCATTATTACAACTTTATAGACAAGTTCTTTCATACGTCCCCAGATATAAAAATCTATAGGCGTCAAGTCTGGGGACCTCACTGGCCACAATATGGGACAGTTTCTTCCGATCCAACGATAAGGAAATGTTTCATTTAAAAAATCTGTTACGTCAAGCCGATAATGTGCTAGACATCCGTCATTCTGGAAAATTATTCTGTCTGTTACGTTCAGTGGTATTTCATCCACGATATTCGGCATTTCGTTTCGTAAAAACTCTAAGTAATTGTCTCCGCTTAAATGTTCAGGAAGGAAACATGGCCCAATGAAAGCTCTTCCGATTACCACTGCCCATACATTTACACTGAATTTCTGTTGGAAGGATATTTCTTTTTACATATGCGGATTCTCATCAGCCCAATAATGCAGATTCTGGAAGTTGTTGATTTCCTCCCTAGAAAATTTCGATTCATCGGACCATAAAATATTTTTTAAGAGAAGTCCATCTTCCATATCAGCATTTAACACATAACGGCAGAACAAAATTCTCCGTGCTGGATTCCCTTCTTCAACGCCTTGAACCGGGGTCTAATGTAATGGGTATTGTACTTTAACTTTCGAAACGTGCCACACTTTCCAAGGAGACAAATTAAGTTGATTAACTACCTTTCTAGTACTCGTGGTTCGATCTGCATCAAATGAATCCAAAATTTGTTGTTCTACTCCGACAGCATGTCTGCATGCAATCTTTCTCTGAAATGAAGATTACCGGTTTCACAAATACGGCGATATGTGTTAATAAAAACTTGTACAATGGGAACTCTTCTTCGAGGAAATCGATCTCGGTATGGTCGTTGAGTTGCAGCTGTATTGCCGTCTGCTCTACCATATATGAAAATTATATCAGCGTATTCTAAATTGGAAAAAGTAACCATCGTTTTGTCAACAAAGCAATTTCAAAATTTTGCAATTGAACACGGAACTAGTATAAAACACAATGGCAAGACGTGTGCGTCTAGCACTAAAGCCGATATCATCTGTATGGCTGGTTTAAAAAAACTAGTTGTTTATCTATTGGTGTTTTTATTTTGTTTATATTTATTCTAGAAATAACAATGGTGAACAGAAATACAAAAATTCATCTTTTAGGCGTTCAGAGCATCCAATGCAATACATTAGATATTTTGTATTTTAATTAAATTAAGGAAAGGTGAATAGAGAAAATTATTAATTTCGTTAATATGAATATCTTCCCTGAATTTAATGTATGTAATATTTTATTGATACGGGTTTCGATAAACCACTGTAAAGGTAATTCAATAAAGTTATTTTTAAAATAAATTGAATGCATTTATTTCTTTCACTGGTAGAAAAAACCCTCAAATCTAAGAATGAAACTTGAATTTTCGTAGATGAATAAAATTTTTGAGTGTACAGTTTTCTGTGTGTTATTCTAATTTTAGTCCTGTTATTGTTATTATAGGGTATGAACCAAAGAATAAGAAAAAAAATATTTCAAACCGAAAAATTACATCAGTATCATAAAAATTAAATTTTCAATCACCAATTGCCAGAAAACCGAAAAATTATAAAATGTGCTGTAACTCGACCACTGTGCATTTTTGTACCAAGGCATATATGGCATAAATTGTTCAAAATGACATTTTCTATCATCTCTTCCAAACTTTCTATTGATGTACCAAACGCCCTGTATATGTATACATATATATATATATATATATATATATATATATATATATATATATATATATATATATATATATATAGAAACAGAGAGAGAGAGAGAGGGTAGTTGTTGCTAACAATTTAGGATAAACTAGTGAATATAGGGCGTGCAGCAAAAGAGTCGCATTAGAGCGACTTATGCCAGACCGAGAAGAAGGGGTCAGGGTCGCCGGTACCATTCGAATAATATGCGTTGTTACCAGTGCGGATACAACGGTCACTTTTGCAAAGATTGCCCGGAAATTACAGCTGATGCAGGCAATAGAAGAAAGGATTATTACGGAAGAAATAGAAGTACTCGCGGCGAATGTGGAGAACTAAATGAGAGCGACCTTGACGGCGAAAGGGACTACGGAAGAAGAACGTTCTACAGATCATATATATATATATATATATATATATATATATATATATATATATATATATATATATATGTCACAATTTTTATGATGAATCTCTCTCTAGGATTATTATAATTTCCATTAAATAAAATCTTTTTTATAAAATAATTTTATATCATAAGGATATAATTTTAAGTGTTTATAAACTTTTTATCTAAAAATAAAATAGAAGTTCCATACTTATAATTATTGATTTTTTAAGACAAGTTATCAACAAGCTTTTACATCATTTCGCTATCTACGCACAGCATTCCGATGAATAAAGATAACAATAAAAGCTGAGCAAAAAAATCGGTCTTTAAGGGTGTATATAAAATTTCATAAGGCGTATCATAGTTATATTTTAAGTAAACCAAAAATAAATCCCAGTTGATTCCCAAAGTGGCCCATATAGACTTCCAGGGATCGATTGCAACCTACAAAGGTCTATATCAATGGGAAAAAAGTGAGGATGAGTAAAATGTTAATGGCGGTCCACAAAAGTGGATCCTATTTCGGCAAATCGTTACCGAAACTTAAGCATTCCGCAAATGTACCTAACCAAGATTATACCTATGTCCTTACCTAGAATTACTTAGAATAAACAAAGTCATTATCCATTTATATACTTGTTAAGTATATTTCATTAAGTCATTATGTAAGTAATTTTCGCTTTGTGGTCACCCTACTTATAACTTATAAAAAGTTGTCCATTTGATATCAACACATTGCCCTCATACACTCGGTAGCAAACATGACTAGACTTGAATTAGAACTGCAAGGAAGGCAGCGTAGACTTGCGTGGACGTGTTTAATTTCTCTATTATTAATACAAGTATCAGAGACAAACAGTTTTTATTCAGTGTTTGAATTTTAAGAAGAAAAATGATGACCAAATATGTTCAAAACAAAAAATAGATCTAATATAGAAATAAAAATAAATCAAAATTGTATTCTTTAGGAGTCTGGAGATCAGTAAGTATATTTCTTAAGGGGGTCGTCCACCTTTACGGTTTTGAAAAATCGATTTCGAATCTAGATGTAATCAGAAATCTGCCATATGAAGGATTTTGTGAAATACACTTTTTTTCGTAGGTATATGAAACCTGTAACATGGCCATATCTGTCCATTTTGAGCGCTCTAGCCACGCATCTCTCTTTCAGGAAAAAATAATTTTTCGGAAGGGTATAGCGGTCGTTTGTAGACGTTTTGTGAATGAATGTGAATGTATGCGTGTTCGTGTGTTATTTTCACATTAACTTCCCAAGCTAGCTCAGTTTACAAGCTGGCAGTTCGCAGAAATTCAGATTCTGTAGAAAAAATTAAAACTGAGATTTTGGCATCTCTGGAACACTGCAGTTCATTAGACGAAAATCCCATACACTCAAGGTATCCCCTCGGCAAAGATAGTTGGTGCAAGTAGCGTCAGACCGAAACCAACGGGATTTTGGCGACTTTTTAGCGGTTCCTCGATCGTCAAATTAATGAAATCAATATATGAAAGTTTGTCAGGAAAGATGTTTGGGCACCCATATTCAAAATAACAACGAGTCTGTGAACAGCTGCGTCTGGATGTTGGCGCCAAACATTTGCATTCAGGCAAGCAGGTGGTCGAAAGTGCACCTTATTTGGCAAGCATCGATTTTACTAACTATGGAAGTCTTGGGAATTGCCATGGAACCTCAAGCATAGATGTGCGCAGCTCGATTCGACGAAGATCGCATCGACCGCTCGGAGCGGAGAGTGAGAGACACGGAAAGATGGGTCAGAATCCAACAAAGGGAACTCAAATATTTGGTAAGACTTCTACTAGAAACATTTATCGAATTTGATCAATTTTTTTCAGTTATTCAGTAAACATGTAGCTATGTTTCCCCAAGTACGATTTTGGAAATTTTGTTTTGTTCCATTTTTACAGCCTCTGTAGGTCAAAAAAATAGGTCAAAATTAAATTTTTGTTTAAACAATTGCAACCAGGTTAAAATTAGGCAAGTTCTCGGATTGAACCCCCAACGTAGCCTCACCTAAGTCGAATTTCTCCACTATGATTCAGGAAACTTTGTGGGCTCTCATGTAGAGGAATTGTATTATAACCAGGTAAGTGTTGTACTGAGGCTTCCGCTTCAGGGATCAAGAAAACGTCATCTACCAGCAGCTGAGGTTCTATTACAACGAGTGTAACCTCGACGTCGCTGTGGAATTCAGTGACCAGCGATCTGTAATCCTCACGTCTCCTAGAATTCTTAAGCCTGTTTAGGTCTATAGAGGGGAATATATATTTCTCTCCCTCTGTTTCTCGGTCTCTTCTCAGCATCCTTTTCAATGGATTATCGACCCATATGGTGACGATGAATCAAATGTCATATTAATACAAAAAGAACTGATCGGTGAAGGGCAGTTTAGAAATGAATACCAGCACTTTTGATATCATGCATTGTGAACGGGCGCAAGAAAGTTTTTGACAGCTTTCCCATTTTTCACGGGCCAAGGAGATTTGAAAATAAACCCGACTTATTTGAAGCCAAATATTTAAAATGTGCTATCAAGGCATGAGGATCACCCCTTTTATTAAATGTATTCTATAGCGATTGCCACAGTTTGTGGCAGGTGGAGAACGATGCGTCGAAAGAAAAAATGGAAAGTGCAGCCATATTACCATTCTATGCATCGTCCCCCACCGATAAAATTTGACGAGAGGAATAAAAGGACTGATTTTTTTATGTATTCAACTTATGGACTAATTTTACAAGATTTGATTTTATTTCGTTTTAAAAGTTATGAGTTGTAACTCAAACATTTTTTTTTATTTTAATATTTACACTCTACAATAAACCTTGTTTAATTGCACGAATTTATCGTCTTTTCTCGACTTTTTCATATCTTCTAATATTTCAATGTAACCCCAATCTAAGATATAATGTTTTCTAAAAAAAATCGGTTTCATTATGAAACAAGATAGTTTTAACGAACCACGCCACTGAAAGACAGTTTTCCTTGACCAGCTCACTTACCCTTCGTTGTCTTATTTTCAATTAGGGAAGATCGGAATTAGTGGGTGTGTTGTTTTTCGGGATAAATCGTCGAAGGTCTGATATAACGATTTTTTAACTAAGAATAGCTGGATAATTAAAGTATAATAATTATTATACATTGGATTTATTGGTACAGTAACCAAAACTGATTGTAATGTATAGAACATTCAGATTTGCTCATGACTAAATTGCTGATTTATTTATCGAAATACTATTGACGAGAATGTGTAATTTTAGACGAAAAAGGAGATATAAACATGTTACAGGGTAAAAAATGAGGCGAATATAAATTTAATATTAAGAGTAACATGCAAATCACCACAATTTTTGATAACTTCTCGTGGAAGGCAAGAAAGATCTGGAGAGGTAGAGACAGTCTTAGCTAAAATATCTTCATGAATACCAAATAACCAAAAGTGTGCCAAAAGACGACAGAGGATGAAGAAATCGTGATTTGTAGAAGTTTAGTCAAGTGCATGACGTTCAAAAGTAAAATTACTCGTCTGTTTGCATTTCTAAACATTAAAAAAATATTGAAGGTAAGAGTAATTATTTCATTTCTGTTTTTAGTGTAAGTACCCTCTTCAGTTTCAAGAGTTTTTTAAGAATATTGACGCCAACAGGTATTACTTTTAAAAACTAAGACGCGTAACTAAGTCATTATAAGTTATTAATATTATTTAAAAGGTAGTTAATGTCGTTTAGAGATATTTCAATAATAGAGTTCTGATAATATTTTAAATAACAGGAAGTATTATATTTACTATCATGTTGTCTCTAGTTTTCACATGACTTCAAATTTTTCGAATTTTGGAAATGAATTATTTTTTTAATGAAATGATTTTTTGAATAAAAAAGAGACAAGAAGTATAGTTCGATCAGTTTTGTGTTGACTTCTTTAGAACAACAATCTATTTTTTTCAATAACTTTAGGCAAATTAATGAAAATGCCGATATTCATGTTTTTTGAACATCACCGTAGCGTTAGTAAGCAAGTTAAATTCAGCAGCTACTTCGGAACATCTTTTTACTTGTAGATACTGTTTAAAAAAACAGTGTATCATAATTATAATAAAACTTCCAATGTATCATAATTATAATAAAGCTTCAAATGGAAGCGTCTTTCATTAATTAAGAAAGCTACTTGAAGTAGCGAGCTTTTTTACTTTCAAAACATCTTATCTACGATATTGTTCTTTTTTGTTTATTTAGTGGCATGATCCTTTTGATTTTTCCACAACAGTCAGCCATTTTACAGGAATTTTTACCTTCCTTGGTAACTGCGCATCTTTTCTTTTATATCCTGATGAAACTGTTCACTTTGCTCTTCACTGCAATCGCCCAGATTCTAAGGAAATTCATTGTCTATTGACTATGTTGAAAAAAAGAAAGGAAATAGGAATGAAAACGTTAAAGTGTTTTCATGGTCTCATACGATTAACTGACCTCGAAATATAACAAAATCATAAAGTGCTACCAAATTAAGGGGTGCTTGTTTGAGATTAAGGTAGATTTGTTCACTTCTTAATTTTTTGATTTTTACTCGAAAACTATCCATTTTTAGTAGAAATATAACTACAGAAAAGTTGTAGTTAATGAAATCTTCAATCGTAATAGTATCTCATAAAGTCCAAAAAAAATCATTTTTCAAAAAAATACTCTCCAAAAACCAAATTAGAAAAAGCAAAAAAGTGCAAAAATTTTTTTCTCTCAATTTTTTTCCCATAACTTCTTTCCAAGTGAATTGAGTATAGGTATTACTTCATAGGAAAAAAAGTTGATATTATACTGGTTAAAATGAGCTCCCACAAAAGTCTGTACGATTAAAAGTAACCGAGATATGGCGCCTCAAACTTGGCTAATTTTCTCGATATTACCAAATTTTTAATTTTTTTTTAACTTCGTCCCACAACTTTTTTGGAAGTGAATTTAGGTATAGATATTGCCTAATTCAAAACAAAACTGCTAATATGCTCGTTAAAATGGTTCCCAGCTGAAATCTGTACCATGAATAATAGCTGAAAAATGGACTCTATTTTGAACTGATGATTATAATTTCTTACCTGCACATTATATAACTTTATATTCTTACGTGAAACTTTTTCTTTATTCAATAAACAAATTATTTTGGTGTGTTTGACGATTAAAATTATTATACAGGGTGATACTTCGGGAAAGTTGTCGATCGATTGTGGGAAAAATATAATTAGAAAAAATCTGAAAGTGTACTAACGTGTATGAGGGACAGCCGGTTAAAATACTTTCAAGCTGGCGGTACTTCTGGTTATATCGGAAGTATATGTCAACTTGCTTATTTTAAATGGAATACTCTGTATATAATTACATTTTTTAGTTCTACGTAAAATTTTAGATGTATTCCATATATAATATTCTATACTTAAGCCTCACCGTTTTGAAATTTTTATGTCAAAAATGACGATTGCGAACGAAAACTTAACTATAAATTTTTCCTATAAAAAAGTTTTTATTATTTAATTTGGATCAGTTTTCTTGTAGACAAAGTGCGACTTTAGTAGCCTTTTTATGATATTTTTAAAATTATTAGTATAGAGTGGTCAAAAAAGAAGAATAAAAATTATATTTAAAAAATCAATAGTCAATTTTTCAACAGAAAGCACTCATTTTTATAATTTTTTAATTTTATCATATTAAGCATTAAATATAAAAGTAACTTGCCTATTCCAAAAATTCATAGTTTTCAAAATACTGGCAATACACCATTTTTCTACTGTAACAATGCTCTACGACTTTTAAGTTTTTTTATTAGTTGGCCATGACGACGAGGCGTGGCGAAAATAAAACAATCGAACCCTACAGAATTGTCATTATTTCTTGCCATTTGACATTCATTAATAATAATCATACCGGAGCGATTAAAATACACGCACGAAAATTATTTAAACTTATTTATTATTTATGGAGAATGTGATAGAGTTATTTCAGGAACATGCGATATATTCGCAATCCGATATCCTAAGAAATAGAAACCAACGCTACCAACTGTTAAAAAGATTATAAAAAACTTCAAGAACTTTAGATATATAAAAGCTAAAAGAAATAGAAATAAACCAGTTGTTAATAAAATAAAGTTACAAAAATTATTTGAGTAAATGTTCAAATTGACGCCATGGGTGGCTCTTCTCATGGACTGAGGAATAAGTTCCTTAAACGCTATTCTGACACGCCACATGCAATCTTCCATAGTGGTTAATACGGCGTTGTATACCTTATTTTTGATTGTCCCCCAAATAAAAAAAAAATCAAGTACTGTTAGTTCGGGGAACGAGGTGGCCAAAGATATGGCCCATTCTTGGCTATCCATTGATCATAAAACAAATTTTGCAGATCATCGTTAACGAAATGACTATTATGTGCATGCGCCCCATCATGTTGATAAAATAGATTTCTATGATCAGCGGCAAGTTATCTCAATAGTTCACTTCCAAATTTCTCAAGATGTCGCTCACCTATAAGTTAAAAAACATATTTTGTATCTAAAAGTCTTCAAAAATGGCTAACTTACCATTCAGATTACCTTGGTAGAATCCTAAGGCGACGACTGTAATGGTTTAAAGTTATTTTAAATTCTCCTCAGTATCGTATTGCTCTGGCAAAACACAACCAGGTACTCTTGCGGGCACAATGGCATTCCAGGCAATGAACAGCGGGCCAACTTTCAAGACAAGGATCTGGTATCATATATATTAGACCGAAACCAGTATTTGGTAGTACTAAAGCTGCTATTCGTGGATAGTTAATCTAGTGGATAAACTAGACCCACTGGGACCACGATGATTGACTATTGTTGATATTTGAAGCTAATTTAGATCCCTGGCTAATAATGCTCGCCCATACAGAGCCAGGGTAGTTCTAGAAAAGCTAATATTAATTGAAATTCACCATTTTCCATTACTTCCACTCCCTCCAGATCTTATCTGTACTGAACATGCATAAGGCTTCGTACATGCTTCTAAAATTTGTAATTGATCGTCAACCTCCTCTTCACGGCGAAAGCCACTGGAACAAATTCTTCCAGATTTGTTTGACGTCTTGAATCAAGATGAGTTGCATTATCTAATTTTAAGTATTCCTGGACAAATCCAAGCATTTCTAGCTAATAGAGGTGAAATTACTTGTTGTTAATCAATTTTCTTTTTTTCAAAATTATCTATTTTTTACATTATGTATTAGGGAAACAAATCATTAAATTTTGAAAAAAAAAGTAAGTTAAAATATGTTTTTTCTAGGAGTGATTTTTTTCCAGAACTACATTTTTCCAAATCCATCACAATATCTTTAACTGATTTCGATAAGTTTATTTTGCCTAGCCTTATTAAGTTCTTAAAAATAGCAGCTTCAACATCACATCACATAACCACAACTTTTAGGTAAGAACATAGTAAGATTGATTTAAAAAATTTCGTGGAAGATGATGATAATTAAGGATCTTGTTTGAGATCGCACGAGATCCAACACAAAATCTAAATATTACCTCTATTTTTATTTTCTCCTTTCTAATCAGACATTTTTCATGTACCAACTTTTATGGCAGAAATTTGAAAGCATCTCAGTTAATTATTTTAAAAGGACAAAACGAGCATCTCAGAAAATAAATTAATTGTCGTAAATATGACTTAAAACAAAACCCTCTTCAGATTCTAAGATACAGGAAATTTGCTGATTACCAAATTATTACTAATGCATTATACTTTTTTCACACGGTTAAGATTAGCCTGATAACACCAGAATTTACCTTTTAAGTATATAATATTATTTTTAATACTTGCTAGAAAAAAAAATAGTCTTAAAAACTTATATTGTTTTGCAATGTTTGTTTTTATCTTTATTATTTTATAAAGGATTTTTAGAATTTTTTATATCAACCTGCGCGAAATATTGAATGATAATGATTATTTATAATAACTTATATAATTTGTTTAAAGCGTCTATATATATCCTATTACAGCAACAATTAAAAGAAATTAATTTAATTTTGTATTGGACAATCTAGCATCAACGTGGTTTCTTTTTGAAAAAAAAATCCTTTAATTAAATTATATAATACATACCACGGTCTAGCAACCAAACTTAATTTTTATCTCATTCATGTCTATCGAAAATAATCCTGTTAAAAACATTTCTATGAATAAAGAAAGGGATGATTTCATGACCTTTCACTTTGTTCTTTTACACAGTTACAAGGAAACTGACTTAAATTAACCTGAACTAATATATATGAACTTGAACTAACCTGAACAAATCAGAACTAATATACTATGTATAAATGTATCAATCCAAAGAATAGGCAGAAATGAACATAGTAAAAGTAAATATTTTCATATAGTCAAATTACTTATAGAGAAGAGCATGTAATATAATCTAGATACTTGGGCAAATTTTATAGATTTCAAGAAAGCTTTCGGAACGATCGAAATATAGGCGATGATCGATGTTAAAAGAAATGCCAAAATCGACCAACGCTACATAGAGCTTATAAAATACTTAAATGAAACGGCAAAATAACGATCAAAATACACGAAACAATAGACAAAATCAAATACAAAAAATATCAAGCAGGAGGATATAATCTTGTCAAAGTTATTTACATTAGTGTTGAAATAAGTGTTCAAGCATCTACAGGAAGAGCCATGATACAGGAGAAAGAGCTAAGTAACTTAAGATACTTTGACGACATCGACGTATTTTCATAAGACGAAGAAGAAGCAGCATGAATGATTGAAGAACTTTTACTAGAGGCCAGAAAGTTTGAATTGGAAATGAATTTGACCAAAATTATGATCATGATAAATCAACAAACAAATTCGAAAACAATAATTGGAGGGCAGAAACTAGAAATAGTGGACACGTATGTATATTAAGGGCAAACGATCACTCTTATAAAAGAGAGTTAAAATTTAGGAATCACTAAGAGAATAAGACAGAATTGGGCGGCATATGGAAAATGAAATATCAAGATCTATAATGAATTCATTCTCCACATCATAATATATGAAAGTGAAGCACTGAACAACCTGCAAGTACACCAACAAGTAGTAGAATTGAGGATATTGGGAATAACAATGATATAACTTCCAAGCAACAAATGGGCAATACAGCTAGCCCTAGTGCCGGACATAATTATCGAACATGTTCACTAAAATCGCAAATGTGGCTCGACATACCGAATAACGGAGAGGAAAAATAACACGGCGACCTTTGAGTGAAAGAAGAGGTGTTGGAAACTCACCATTTACAGGATGTCAAAGAGACTGGAATAGAGCAGCATGAGGGATATCGTGGATGCCTTCATCGAAAAGAATCAAAACAGCTAAATAATGATGATGATGTACCAAACAAAAGTTCAATTTTTTAAAGAATAAAATCCTGTAAATTTTTAACTTTTTTGGTTCTTTGGTCATTCTACACACATTTCCTGTTAAATACATATTTAATTTTTCACTTCCCAATTTGTAGACTGACCAAAAAAATGTCGCCACCATATTATAATACCAAATAACAAAGACAACAAGGATTTCATTATTATCCGTCAACCTCTCTGAACCCATGTAACCTAACATGTGATATTGTTCAGCTGTTACACGGTTCGATTTATTTTATGGTTCAGTATCACAAATATCATTTGGTTTCCTCTATCATTTAATTCTTCATGGAACGGTTTTCAATGTAAATTATGATCAGAAAAAAATAATCTATGTCAACGTCATTGGTTTGAGATTAAATTTGACAATATTACACATTAACTAAACAGTTAATATATACAGATATATTACAGGAACATTTTGGGATGAGACTAAAAATCAGAGAAAGGAATCTGCAATTCGTTTAACTTCCAAAATTTGCTGGGAAAAAACAGTACAATTGATTCAAAACTTCAGGTTATGGATTGAGTGACAGGTATACATATGAGTCATAAAATATCATGCTCCGTCCATATCTTGAAGTTGAATATATCGAGGGCCAACAAAATCGGTTTCCGGATGGCATTTTTTTATTTTTCAACCATTGATAATGACTCGTGGCTTAAGTTATAGACTATCAAAATAGCAGATAAATGTAAATTGTTTATTCCTTCCGCAGAAAATGACTTAAACTTTCACAGTCGGATTCACCAACATGTTTTAATTTTAAAACCATCCTAAATTGATAGCAGAGGACTTAAACTGACAAGAGCAACAATAAATCACGCAAGTTTTAAACCTTAAAAATATAAGCATAAAAAATAATTTTGTTTTATTATTGAACCGACTAAAATGAAGATTTTTTTATTTTCGTTATTGCACTATTTCTCTTACATATTTCAAGGCTTTATCGCAAAGTTCTTATCCTCAATATCCTTATATAAGCATTTATTTGTTGACATATTTAACATAAATTATGACAATATCATAAGCAAAACAAAACTGGCCGACTCGAAGATTTAAATTTCATGGCAACTAGATCGGGTTTAACTCTTAAATCTTCTTAGTGAATCTGGCTGTCAATTTTTAAATAGTAAGTACCTTAATACCAAATTTTAATATTTTTATTCAATTTTTTTTTAATTTAGAATTCTATTACCCACATACAATCATCCCAAATATGGTTAACAATTTTGGAAAAATACATTAATAAAATTTTTATGAAAAAAATTTAACCGACTTCTAAAAGTGCTCTAAAAAGTGAAAAATAACTAGAAATTTTTATATGAAATTGAAATTTTTAAGTCGGCGCCAAACTAATACCTGACAAAATGTAATTCGGATAAACAGATTAAAAATACTTTCTTTGTAATTGCTTTCTTACCATAATTTGTATATATTAGTAGTTATTTGTTTCATTTAGAAATAATTTAGCGCCGACTTCAAAAATTTAAATTTTTTATAAAAATTTATAGTTATTTTTCACTTTTTAGCGCACTTTTAGAAGTCGGTTCAATTTGTTTTTATAAAAATTTTATTTTTCGATTTTTAGTTTTGCATTCATTATGATATCCATAAATTATTTGAACTAAGTACTAGTCGAGATGATGCAATGACTCCAAGGTGGCAAAAAAGTATCCATTTTATCCAAAGTTGTAAATCACCCTAAAATGAACCACTAAAAATTCTTTGATTCTTAGAGTTCTCCAAATACTAGTGAAATTATGTCAAACAAATATTTAGTCTGTCATAATAAATCCGCTATCTTAAATCTGAAATTAATTTTAGATTGGTAATATAGACCCTAAAACCTGCCAAGAACGTGAGACGTAAATTTCTTAGCTCGATATATTTTATACTGCATATTGAGTTTGTGTACGCCCCAAAAACCCTGCAATATCAATTTTAAACAAAATCGGAAAATGTAAAATTTCCAGTCCCTCATATTGTATCTAATCAACCTAATAGTTTTAAAAAACTAACTTTATATTCGTAATAGACAACGCAAACCCCCTAATACCAAATCTGAAAAAATGCGAATAAGGTAAAATTTTCAACCCACCATATTGGATCCACCCTATTGAATTTCAAAAAAATTATTTTAAGTCTTAATATAAACTAAATCTAAACCCTTCAAAGTCCCTTAGTACCAATTTCTAGACCGTCATAGTGCATCCGACATATTAGATATTCTTAAAATAATTTTATATTCGCTATTTACATCCTCAAAAACGATTTAGTCTCACATTTGAACAAAATCGAAAAATGTAAAATTTTTTAGTCTGCTATATTGCATTCGCCATATTGAATCCTGAAAAAAATACTATTAAATTCATAATTTATACCCTCAAAAAACCCCTATATCAATTTTGGAGAAAATCGAAAATTGTAAAATATTTAAGTCACCATATTGAATCTGCCAGATTGAGTTTTTCAAAAAATATTATTGAAGAAAATCGAAAAATGTAAAATTTTTAGGACACCATATTAAATCTGCCAGATTGAGTTTTTCAAAAAATATTTAAATTCGTAATCAACACTAACAAAAATCTCCCAATACTGATTTTAGACAAAATCGAGAGATGTAGAATCTTTAATCCGCCATCTTGAATCCGCCATATTTAATTTTTTAAAATAATGTCGAATTCGTAATTTGTGATCCCAAAAACTGCCCATATCAATTTTGAAAAAAATCGAAATATGAAGTACATAACTGGAGTTATTAATATTTTTATACGGTTCAATAAACAATTTTTCATCTTTAGATACCCTGCAATATATCAAAATATATAAAAATGCTGCAGTTAAAATTTGGTGATGATTGGTTTGTTAGTTCTTGAGATTTTTACGAACATACGAACATCCGTTTCTTCATTATTTAATAATGAGGTATGATTTTATTCCTCCAAATTTGTGACCTTTTCACATAAAGAATAAAAATTTATCTTCTACCTACTCTATCTAAGTTACTTCTGAGCTTTTGAAATGTGCGTGAATGAGAGATAAATATAAAAAAGTCATTTCGATCTACGATCACTTGTGTAGCGCGCCGCAGCGTACTCACCACCTAGCGGAAAGCACACATACAACATTTGAAGTATTATCATTTTGACGGTATTTTTAATAGAAGTTTTTGTTTTTGCGAGATAAAATACAGCTTATGTACACACAAGGACATGAGTTAAAAATGATTTTCGATTGGTTCAGTAGGTTTTTAGTCATCTACAACAAGCAAAACCCTCTTCTTTATTTATTGGTATAGGCTGCTTTCCTTTATAAAAGAGCCCAAAACTAACGAAATCAGTTTTTCTTAAAAAAAACTTAAAATTATTAAATCATAACTTTGCTAAATTTATTTTGATAAAAAGATAAGAATGAACAACAAATATCAAAATTTTGAGAGCATTTGATCAAGTGGCTGTTTCACGGCAATACCATGTTGCAGCAATATCCTAGAGTGATCAAGATCTCTTTGCAGAACAATTGAATAACGAGTTGCTTGACTTTCAAAGATAAGTTAGTTTTATAACCACAACACTGAAGTGAAAAAGAAGATTTGCAATTAAAAATTAAAATTTGCATAAATCATTTAAAATAATCAAGTCAAAATTAACAAAAATTTTACGTTTGGATCATTTCCTGTGAAAGCTAAGCACTCGATTTAACATTTCTGGGGTTACTAATGTACATGCCTGTCGGAACGTAACATTTCATATTTTCTGTTGTGATTGGTGCTATAGTTATAACTTTATTTTCTATAAATCTTCACAAAAAAATTTAAAGGAGTCAAATTGGATTTTAATAAACATGTAATCTTTAACAAGACCAACTATTTAAATTGAAGGTAGGTATTGCTAAATTTTATTTCTTATTGTTTTTTTTTTAATCAGCGGCAAGTAGTGAAGAATAAATTTTCAACGTACTTAACTAGGTAGTTTTGACATCGAAATTTCATAATACTTTTCGACCATTGAATATGTGGAGAGAGGGAAAAATAGTTCTTGACCGACTAGTTAAAAAAAATAAATTTTGCCATGATACGCCGAGCTTTCGAAAGTCCATTATTTCCTTCTTCAGGGCTACAATATAGAACAGTTTTCTTGATTTTAAATATTCAATAATATGTTAGTGAATTTATTTTTGGATTCAAATTGATAAAATGGAGAACGCATAAGGCTGATTATTAACTTTTCATTTTGAATATTAAATTTTAAACAGAATAAAGAAATAAACGTTCTGCTAAGAAACAGTTTACTTCAGTCACGCATAGGATAGGGTTTAGCTATTTCAGAATAAACACATGCATAACTTTAAGATTTACATACAAATCGATAAAGATTACGGTTAATATTAGATTAACAAATCGAATATAAAATGCTAAAAAAAACTAGGTTAAAAACTTTTAAAACATGTAATTAATTGTATGTTTAAAGACCTATTTAATGATACTCCATTCGATCGGATAAACAAAAGAGACGAAATTAAATTTTTAATAGTTTCTTATATCTCATAAACTTGTGGATGTAACTTACCCATGATAATTTTCGTTACAAATATTTAGTGAGAGATATTATACAATTTTTTTTTAATTTTCACAATTTAACTTTGGAAAATCAGTGGGAACATAAAACATTTATTTGGGGTGAATGAGGTGAATGAAAAAAAAATTCTCCCTATTTCTCACAGCCAATCTTTTTTACAATTTCTCCTTAGGTCTGTTTTTTAATCATTAAAAAGTATTCATCTGAATAATTTCATTTCATTGTGACATTCCTACGGAGAGTCGAACAAACGAACATATTACGACCATAAAGATTCCTACGAAATCCTAAACAGTAAACTAATTTTGTTTAGTTCAAAAAAATCCAAATTAAAATTTGGCAATATATTTCGAACCATAGACTCACCGATTAGGAAGCCACTTGAACTCCCATAACTCAAAAAGATATTCAATGAAAAATAAAAAGCGATAAAATTCGTTAATACACAAATGAGTTAATACCCTAACTTAAATCCATAAGTTGGTTCCCATTCGGGACGCTAGTCACTTCCTTATTTTGAACACGTTATTGACATTTTCTTTGGATGACAATTTTTTTTTATTATTATATAACAATTTTGTTAATCGTTTTATTTTCGTTAGTACTTTTTAAAATTTGAAAATGAAGGAATTTTCAAATAATAACGTACAATATGTATGTACTTTTTTTCCAGAAAATTTAACTAAACTTTACCTTCCAGTTTTATTTAAAATTTTAATTGGTTTTTAAGTATATTAATGTAAAGATTTAATCGAATTATTTATTTAATTTGATAATTTTAGTTGAGAATTTATTGCAAAATACTGACAACATGATTTGCACAAGTATTCTTGAATACTAAAAACAAAAATCTTATAGACAATCATAGGTTATTTTTATTTTATTATAAAGTCTAAAAGGGTTTTATAATTTAATTTCGATTAAAAATATTGAGGATTTAAATGTACTTAAAATTAAATGAAAATAACATTTTAAATATTAACTTTTGATTTTATCGTAAAGCCAAAGAATTTTAGACATATACGTATAAGAAAATTCTGATAAAGCCCCGAAAAGCAAAAAATCGAATATGATCCCAACCATCTGAAACAGCAATATTAAAATCGCATTAGTTCATCGTCTGATTCCCAAAGTCCTAAATACGCAGACGCTGATTGATTGATCGAGTAATTACATAACATAGCAGGCCAGAGTTAAGGAGCCCTTACACTGCAGCCTTAAAGCTTATTGTCTCATCTGTCATGGATATTCTGGGTGAACAAGTTGCCTTAATCAGGTTTAGCAGCCTGTTCGAAGATGACGTGTGAGACCGTCTCGTCCTCTTCATCACATAGTCTACATAATGGTTCTTCATTAAAGATGCCCCTTATATGTGGATGTTTCCTCAGGTTGCAGTGGCCAGTTATAAATCTTGTCACCAGCATGATATGTTGTTTGCTTAAACGCAGAATTTCGCGGTTTAACTTCCCGGACGGTCTGCTCAGCAATACCTTGCTGTGCCTGTGGCCTGCAATGTGGTTCCTGTGAGTCTATATCAATAACTATCCAAGAATGACAGCCTTCGTAATTCCAAATACTGGTTGTGGTCCAATAAATGTGGTAGCATACTCTTGTCTTGCAATTTGGTCCGCTTTTTCATGGCCTTTGTGCGAAGCAATGAAAAAGCGCAGACGTTAATTGTTTTCATTTTATTTGTTATTTTGAATGAGCTCTAGCATGGTTATATTTACATATTGTTTTTTATTTTACCAATGTACGATAAATAATAAACTTTGAATAAAAGTAATTAAAGCATGATTTAAAGATAATTAATATCACAATAACCTAAAATGTTGTTTTGAAAATACTTGCCGTTAAAACAATTTAAAATGACAAAATATTCTCTCTATTTATTAACTACAGATGTATTGAAGACACCAATAGACTTTTCCGTCTCGCAGTTGCAATATAAAGACCTTAGAAACGAGAAGATAGAATTTAGATTTCTTTCGTGGTATCATCGAACGATGCTATGTCAATTGTCAAGTCCATAAGAGCTGCGGTGCTACAGAGCTCGCCTCTGTCCCCCATTATTTTTAATCTGTATACAACTGACATACCTCAAGACCACCATGGTAAACTCTACTTATTTGCTGATGATACTGAGTTTGCGACATTATCTGGTTCATTACGCCTCATAATTGTGAGACTTCAAATGCACATTAACAAATTGGAGAAATGGATGATCGGCTGGAAAATCAATTTGAGTCCAAATAAAATACAAGCCATCATATTCACTTGATCGAGATCCACCAGATAAACAGCTATTTATTTCTAACACTCGCATTCCCTAGCGGGATAATCCGAAATACTTGGGGCTAGACTTGGATAGAAGATTAATTGGCTGTTTAATACCAATTATATTGTCTAAAGCCGAAGCGTTCAGGATAGCTCTTTATTTGTTGCTTCATCGTAATAGCAAGCTAAATTTTCAAAATAAACGGACTATTTACAAACTCTTTGTAAGATCTATTCTGTTTTTTGATATTTCAACTTGGATCACTACAGGCAGATTCAAATTTAGCCGAATAGAGAACTTCCAGAACAAAGTTCTCCATATGATCTGTGGGGCCCCATACAATGTTAGGAATTCTATTATTCACAGAGATCTCAGATGCGAAATATTTAGCACATTCATCAAAAACACTATAACAAAATACCTTGACAGAGCAGCACAATCCTACAACATCCTCATTCAGACATCATTAATATGACCGCCACACCACGACAACGCTCATGATTCGTCAGAAACTGGCTACATAACCAATAACTAAGGTCGTTTTTTTTTTCAAAATTTCTGGCTTAAAGGCCGAAGTCATTTTTCACCTTCAAACCTTAAATGAATCAACTTATTTGAAGAAAATCTATGGGCAAAAGCCCGACGTAGGAAACAAAGATGATCTAATATACATCTGTCCTTTAATACTGGGATCAAAGATTGTTCTATATGCCCAGTATTTATTTTATATATATATATATATATATATATATGTATGGTTTTGGATTAATAGAGGCCGTAAATCCTATTACAAACACTACAATTGTTTACCGCGTCAATTACTACTGATAATGTACAGAAAACCATTTTATTCATCACAATAAAGTATGGTATCCACCATGCACCTTTTTCTGTACTCCACCCATACATAAGGCTAAGGAGTTAGCCTCATATGAGGTGATTTTGAAATGTATTGTTAGTAGACTTCTGATTATGTAGAAACCTTCAGAATGAGAAGAGAGATTATATAGTATCTTATGTCTCATTTTCATTTTTGGAGAAATTTTTTTATTTTACAATTAAGATGTGAAAAAATAGCTTTTTCGAGTTCTAGGAAAAGCTATTATTTTTCAGTAAAAAAATTTCGAGCAAAAGTTACGCGCATTGAAAATACCTACAAAATGAGTCCATTCAAATCGGATAATTTGTTCGTTAATTATTACAAAAAAAACCTACTAAAATGGCTGTTTCTTCAATTGTTTATAAACAGTAGAAGAATATATTGCATTAACTTTAAACTGCAAATAAAGAAACCTTTTGTTGTACAGAACAAATATGAAAAAATTTCAAGAAAAAATATTCAATAGTTTTTTGCAGAGTGAATTTGTTTATAACTTTTTAAATTTGTTTTATTGTTTATTCTCAGCGATCTAGAGGTCGTGCGGGTACGCAGAAAAAAATACGAGACTTATACTAACAATAACAAAAAAGAACGAAATGAATTGTTGATATTAAATTATTCAAACAGATAAATAAAATTGCGGTTCGGTTTTTCATAATAAACAAATAGAATACCTCTTCGACAATTGTTGATATAGAACAGCCGATGAGTGGACGTGATAGCTAAGATTTTGGCTCATATTTTGAAAAAATAAAATTTGTACGACCACTAAAAGAGAAATATATTTTTTTGTGTAAAATTCAAATCTGCTAATCAATGGGCTCTTGTTTTCAGATATTCAAGCACAAATGTACTCACTTTGGTAACTTTTAGGCTAGAATATCTCAAAATCCAGACTTTATAACCACTTTTGTTAAAAGGATTTGGATTCAACACACCATTAGGTAGGGAATTACGTGTCGTCATGCAAGCACGGCCCTAGTCAGTAAAAGGATTAAGGCAATTCCTCGTCACTTGTATTCAAATTCTCGTAATATCTGTGAACTACATCTAACACACACATTCGAACGACTTTCAAGCAGCAATAACCCAGCAAGCACACCAATGAAAACAGTCGTCAATTTGTCAAGTATACAACTTACCGAACCAGAGAAAACAATCTTATCCAAAGTACTGAACTCCGCCATCACTCCAAGGCGTATACTAGTGGAAGAAATATTTTCTAGTGTCCATTAGCAAATTACCTTCAGAGCAAACAGACAAGATTCGATACGAAACAGCAGAAAGGAAGACTATTAAAAATTGAACGAGAACAACACCATCTTAGTTCTCCCAGCTGACGAAAAAATGCAACTGTTGTTATGAATAAGGACAAATATACTGAACAAATAAACCAGCTTTTGGACAACAACACTTACAAAGTCGTTCGGACGGATCCAACAAACAAAATCGAAATAAATCTCGCATGACTTATCAATGCCTCCAACCTCACTCTAGAAGAAAAGAAAGCCGTTAAACTAAACGGCTCCAACGTTTCACGCCTCTACGGATTGCCTAAAATACACAAAAGAAATTGTACCTCTACGTCCAATCGTCAGCGCAATAGACTCGCCAACCTACAAAATGGGTAAATATCTGGCCAAACTTTTACATCCGTTTACAGAAAAACTGAATCCTTTGTTAAAAGCTCTGGACACTTTGCCCAAAGATTATAAACCATCCAATTAGAGCCCGGAGACATAGGAGCCAATTCTGATGTAGAATCCTTGTATACAAACGTTCCTGCAAATGATTCAGTTTCCATAGTATCGGACATATTACCAAATAAGAACATGGAGTCCACCCTACTAGAATTAATTAAAACATGTCTGATTCCCACTTATTTTACTTTTCAAGGACCTTTTTACGAGCAGACTTCGGGACCGACCATTGGATCTCCGCTGTCACCCGTGGTAGCGAATTTCTTCATGGAAGCTTTCAAAGAAAGCTCCTTGTTCTCAGCTCCTATAAAGCCTATATTTTAGTGTAGATTTGTAGAAGATACGTTAGTAGCTTGGCCGCATGGCGCAAATAACTATCATAATTTCCTGGATCATCTAAACCAAAAACATTGTAGCATAAAATTTACTATGGAATCTGAATAAAGAAGCGCCCTTCTCTGTCTCGATGTACTGGTACAAAGGGAAGACAATAGCACATACAAATCGATATCTTAATGCAACGTCACATCTCAAAAACAATCCGTCATTAATCCTTTGGTACATAGAGCTCTTTCAGTATATGACAAACAATCATTGAAATCAGAAACAGAAAAATTGTGTAATACTTTGGAGGACAACGGACATTGCACTGAAGATATTAGACGTTCTATTAATAAAAATAAATACCCAACTCCTTAACAAAATGCCACCTATGGCAGTGCTGTCTTGCCTTACATACACGGAATCACCGACAAGATTGCCAAATTGTTCCGAAAATCAAACATTCGGACAATTTTCAACACATGTTTGTCAATGTTTGAAGTCACCAAAGGACACAAATACCGTTACAAACAAGGCATTTATAAATTACCTTACTCTTGCACTAAAGTGTATGGAGCTGTCTATATCCGCTAGGCTTAAGGAGCATGAAAGGTGTATTCAAAAAGGAGCATGTACAATCGCCCGTAGCTGAACACCAGCATTGCTCAAGTCACACCCTTAATATAAAAGAATCTAAGGTGCTAGCATCAGTATCTGTTTCTTTAAACGTAAAATTAGAGAATCAATCGAAATTTGTAAATGTCGAAATAATATTAATAGAGATATAGGTTAAAGTCTACATGAAATGTCGAAATCAATTGTAACGCTAGATCACGATTCGCTGAGCACCAGTTGAACCGGGCTCGATAATCATTCGGTATTCCAATCTCGTAAAGTAAAGATCCCTGAAGATTCCTCGTGCAATCGTAGATGAAGCGTTGGATAATAATTCCAATTTGACACGGTCTAAACCCAAGAACAATGATTTTCAACTTGACCAAAACCGTGAAAGCTTTCGTATTCTCGTCATTAAAAAATTACACCCTTATAGGTTTGTATTATTTGTCGCATTTAAATTACAATGAAACAGTTAATGTAATCAAAACCTACTTCTTACTCTCATAATGATCTCAGATTTGGACTTATTTGAAAGGCTTATATAGCATTCCTGGGAAATGTCTAGTTTACCACCAGCTAAACTAAACGAGAAATCCTATCTAAATTAATTTTATGTTTTATTTTTCATGTGGAGATCTACACAATAAGGGATTTTAGTCCTTTATCTTCCCCTACTTTAAATCGTCGAAACAGACAAACACAATATTATGATGATCTATCAGGTGACACAAGTAGATAAAAGCTATATAAAAAAAATAAACAGGAATTTGATAAGATCTTGCTTTACTTACGTGATTAAAAAGTTAAGATAATTTTTTTTTAGTACTTCAATTGATTTTTATCCTTGTTTTAAACAAGTCATTGTATTGTGTTTCAATTGCTTTGGTGGTTTATCACCTCTGAGAGTTTTAAATAGAATGTAATAGAATAGTTATCAGTACTGAAATATTAAATACAATTTTAAATTATGTAAATAATTTCTTCAAAAACGCTGTCAAAAGAAATTTGTATGAAAGCATTTAACTAAAAGATAATTTGATCAAATCCATTTTAGTCCAAAGAAGATACAAGTTATAAAAATTAAAAGTTTCCCGCTGATATTTCGCAAACTTTGTAAATCATGAACCTGGATTGAAATTAATTTTTTAAAATAATCCCTCACCATCAATTTTATTCAACATTTGGGATTTAAAATTTTCCCATCGTTCCGACTAGTATATATTGTAAATTGTGAAAGGATCGTTAAAGCTTTTCTTCTTTCAGAAATGTAAGTCTTGCTGAACAGAACATATATTCGCATAGCAGGTGTTCCGCTATTTAGGCTGTACTATTTCAGAAACGGCAAAGATTATCTCGGAGGGCAGGATCCTGTGAAACGATTCATTATTACTCGAATATCCCTCTTTGGGAGATGAAGAAATATTATTGCTTCCTTTGCTTTTTTGGATGGGTTTATAAATTTCTTTGGTTGTCTGAGACCAAGTGCACTGTTCGACTTTAAATCAGCACCTTCGAGACTCTTCTTTTATGTGTCTTTTTAATAATCCACAGGAGGGTTCGAGGCTAGAAATGTTTGCCCCTCCTTTTGCGATGCTGTTCACTTCCTTATTTACCTTAATCTGTCTGTGCCCTGGCACTTATATCAGGGTTACTATGTTGTTTCTTCCTAATTCCTTTAGGGCTTGCTGACAGTCTCAAGTCAACTTAGACTCGTAGGTTTTTAACCTTAGAGCCTTTAGCGCTTCGGCACAAGTTTTAATTGTATGAATTTTACCTTGGGAGATGGTAGGATTTAGCAAGCCTGAAGCCTGGGCTTAATACTCTCACTCTAACACCCTTTTCATCTTAGCTCCATCAGTAAACTATACCATCAAATCCTTCTCTAACCCAGGTAATCCCTCTCTGTTCTCTTAGTTACAGTCAGTTGCTGCTTCATAGTTCACGCGAAGGTCATACCTCACAGACATAAAGTCTGTCGGTTTCAGTATGGGTATCAAAAATCTTCATATGCCCAACAAAGTTTCCAGGTTTGGGATTTTCTGTTTGGAACAGCTTGAGGGCATTGGTTGTTGTTGCTTTCATCACAGCAATGTACAATGGAGGAAGGTTCAGCATTAGCTATAATACCCATTAGTAAGACACATTCGCTACGGTCATCATTCGATAGAAACTGCGTATAACTTGATAAAATTATTGAAAACAAAAAATATATAAAGTCATATATAAAACAATTGCAAGCAAATTCCCAAGTAACAAAAATAAACAAATGAAAGGCAAGATGAGATCAAGACACTGCAGTTTTTGTCTTATATAGAAATATATACAACTCATCTTTATAGTAAATAATAAACAACTGTTTAAAGACCCTTAGATATTTTTAATAATGATCTATGTTATAGAAATGTGCTCTTTTTCAAATATCACTAAAGGCTAAGAATGTGTATAGTCATAATGAAATATATATAAAAAAATGTTATAAATTTCTATAAGGCACGTTAAAAAAACTACTTATAAAATTTGAAACGAAAATAAAACACTTATTCTCTGTACTCTGTGAGCTTCTTCTTCCTCAATAGTAAAGTAACAAACAACTGTTTAGAGACCCTTAAATAGCACGCACAAAAAGTAAAAAATACGTGTAGTCACGCTGAAAAATTTCCAGAAAAAAATTGAGTTACGAATTTATATAAGGCACGTTAAAAAAATTACTTATAAAAGTGAAACGAAAATAAAACACTAATTCTCTGTACTCTGTGAGCTTATTCTTCCTCAATAGTACAGTAACAAACAACTGTTTAGAGACCCTTAAATAGCACACACAAAAAGTAAAAAATACGTGTAGTCACGCTGAAAAATTTCCAGAAAAAAATTTAGTTACAAATTTATATAAGGCACGATAAAAAAAAATCAGGACAAAATGTAAGACGAAACTAAAACACTAATTTTAGCTGCTCAAACTAGAGAATAAATTAGCTTTACATGTTAAAGTCTAAATTTTAAGGGTTGACTCTGACCCCGATCAAAGATCAAAGTGTCGGTATCCGGATTGCGCAACCAAATTGGAGAGTTCAAGGATCGTTTTATGATAAAATAATTATATATAAAAAAAAAACTGGGAAAACACTTTCAAGTGTAATTGAACTAAAAATTTCTTGACCTTTGTAATCTATTGACGCAAATTTTAAAAAGATAATTTAATGAACTTTGAAATGAGGTGACAATTACGGATATTTGGTCTTTCTCTTTAATGTTTTTGGAGGTTAGGGGCTGAGGAAATACATTTGCAGAGGTGAAGCCTCAGTAAATATGGTGCAGAGACGTAAATATGTAGAAAAGGTCAGCCCACAGGGGCATTGAGGTAAGAGATCTTTAAAAAACGGCGCCTCACGAGAAAAATTATCAAAAAATCTAAAAATTAGACAAATGTAAATTTAAAATTACCCCTTTGACTTCTTTGTTTTAACTGAACGTTAATGTGTAACGAGGGTGATATAACAGTCAGAATCTTGTGCCGAGTGACGTGGCGGGAACTTAAAAAAACATTTAATGAAACTAAAAAAATATGTTAGGTCAAGAATTCTCACCAGTAGCATCATATTAAACTAAAAGAATTTTTTTCTTTTAATTAACTGCGCTGTACACTGTCACAGCAACACAAATTTGCTTTCTTTATTGGATAAAGAATAAGACATACTTAATGTGCGGTGTACGTTGCTTAAATATTACAAATGCAAAAATCTAGAGTCTCAAAAGACAGTTGAATATCGACATGTATGCAATTTTTTTACCGTGCCTTATATAACTTTCTAACTTTACTTTCGTACAAGTGTGATTATACATATTTCATGCTCAAAATGTGTAGGGGAATTAAGTGCAAACCAGGTTATTTTTAAAAGTTTTACGTTTACAATTAGTTTAAATAAACAATTTTTTTTTTAATAGTTTTTAATTCAAGAAATAAGTGGTAATTTCTAGTCTTTTTAAAGTTTTTTGAAACCATTTTCATTAATATAACAATTATAGAATTGAATTTATAAATTAATAAAAAGGGGTAACACTTGATCTTGGGTTTCTAGGCCTGGTTGGACCCTTTACATTCCATCGGGAATGCAAGTCATTCGAGGCTGATCGATTTTACAAATTCAGTCACCTTCGTTAACTGAACTACTGAACTTACCTGACGGCTACAGGTGATAACATTATATCTCCGAAATGTCTCAGTCTTAATCCGTTCATTACTGGGCACTCTTTGAGGAAAGAGGGCGTCACCATCTGTATATTGGTCTTATGAAGATGGCCTCACAGGTGACAATGTCCTTAAAATGGAAAGAGCTGCGAAGGAACATTGTCACCTGAGGGGCCATCTTCATAAAATTGGTGTTATCATAGATGATCCAATACCTAGATTGTGTCTGAAGGAAGATGAAACTGTTGACCATGTCCTAAGAGAATGCCCAGCATTCAACTGTCTGAGCCAGAGACATTACGTAGATACAATTTTATCACCGGAAGCTGCTCGGCAAGTTCAATCAACAAGGCTGCTAGATTCAATAAATTTGTTTTCCAGTAACAGTTTTAATTCTCTCTTACCATTGATAACTAGAATAAAAAGAATTAATAGGGATCCTTGTAGTTCAATTTCGGACCTCATTATTGCTAAACGATCTGCTTTCTCGGATCCGAAATTCTCACAAGTCTAATCGTGCAACCATTCCTTATAACATTACTAAGTTACCAGTCGTGAAGTTACTATACTAGATTTCTAAATCAATATTGCAGACCTACTGTCTGAGCATATTTTTAGTGTCTTATTCTTGTTTATTTCCTTCTCACAGAGATGCCACTCCAATTCCAGCTCTTTCATCTTGTCGAGATCCATTTGCAAACTACCAGGTTCTAATTCCCGGCAGATTTTTCTCCTCCTCTCAATCATCTCTGCTTGACTAAATTATTTTAAGAAAGAGGTTTGGATTCAAAACCGACACCATGTAGCCTATTGGCATGAGGAGGATGGGTATCTCTCCACCACTCTTTTTCTGTGACACAAATAGCCACCAATTCGAGATCCAACATACTCTACACTGTTAAAAATAACCTTAAATTTAATGTACATTCATTAATTTAATTTAATGATTTTGTACCTTAAATTGTGAATAAGTTACATGTACTTTGAAATTAAACCTTAGTACATTTGATTGAATGTTTCCTTAAATTTCAATAAAGTAACTGAAAAAATACCAAATTTAATATATAATTACATTAGATTTAATGTAAAAATTATTAAATTTAATGCATTAACATTAAATGCATTGAATAAACGGTTTATGAAATTTGCTTCCAGCACATTACATTAAAAGTAATGTAAAGTTTTTTTTCAGTGTGATAATAAACAGCTTTTTACGCCTCGTTCTCTATATTTATAGTATTTTTCACTAACCTGTTGAACATGTTTTTCTATTTGAAGAGTATTCTTCTTCAATTTCTAAATACTTGTCGAAGGTTCCCGAAATCAATTAAGAGCCAAGTAATTTTAACCGACTTCAAAAAGTGAAGGCGTTCTCAATATTTTTATATAGGTACCCCAATTACTTCGAAAGAGCCCCATCGATTTAAATGTGTTTTTTGCATTGTGTTCAGAAAGTCTCTGTTATAGTTCTGTGTAATTTTGGCTAAAATCAATATGGAAAAATCTAAGATGCCGTTTACAGTATAGCGAGCAAAAGAGTCTGTTATTCGATATTTTTCAAAATTAGTGCGCATATAAAAAGCTAATATTATTTTAGTACATCAAATATCCGATATGATGGATTAAAGAATTTACATTTCCCGATTTCGTCCATAATTATTTTTAGGAGATCCTCGGTAACAGGAATTTCGAATTTAGATTTTCTTAAAATTCAATGTGGCCAAATTTAATATGAGGGGTTAAAAATATCACAATTTCTGAATTCTTCCACAATTGTTATTATGAGGTTTTTGGAGGCGCCGATTACGACTTTAAAACCAATATCTTAAAATTCACTGTGACGGATTCAATAAGCCGGACTAGAGTTTTGTTTTGTCCAATTCCTTATAAAATTGGTATTTTCTCGACATCCAATAAATTTTCATTGCTCAATTTAGGGTAGTACATAAAAATCTAAATTCTAAAAATTGAAATCAGTAAAACAAATCGTAAACAAATAAATTTCCTTACTATGCTAACATTAAACGTTGCTTAATCCCTAAGAAACTCCAAACTAAAGAAAATTCGAAATTGGGATGAAAGGTGTTTAACCTAATAAGAAAAATATAAAAGTTACAACATAAATTTTCTACACAATCTCCTTTGAAAAATATACATACTTGCGTCACCAACGATTCAATGCTTAACTTGTTTTTTTGTAATGGCTTTCATCCAAATCTGCTAAATAGGAGTTCATCGCCACGACCACTTCAGAAGCAGACCCACACGTTCTTCCAACAAGATATTTTTTTGGGGTTTGGGAAGAGATTGAAGTCTGAAGAGGTCAAGCTGGGTAAATAGCGTGCATGGGACTGATTTTGTTTCGTAGCTGATCGAGAAGGATAGCAAATATTCGGCGTTAATCATCATGTCCTTTTCTATATGATCTACTAACAAGATCCTTTACTTTCCCAAAAAAACAAAGACCATAACTTTCTATGCAAATTCAATGCACTTCGTCAAGCTGGGTAAATAGCATGCATGGGACTGATTTTGTTTCGTAGCTGATCGAGAAGGATAGCAAATATTCGGCGTTAATCATCATGTCCTTTTCTATATGATCTACTAACAAGATCCTTTACCTTCCCAAAAAAAGAAAGACCATAACTTTCTATGCAAATTCAATGCACTTCGCCACTGAACCGAAACTCATCCACAGTAACAAACCGGAGTAAAAAGTCTTTTTGGGAATTGTAGAGATCAAAACACTTAGATACGATTACAATTTATAGTCTTTGGTCTGAACTCAGCAAATGCAAATTTCTCTCGGCTCCAAGATATCAATTATAACAAAATGTACCCTTTCCTTTGATATGCCAGTAATACCAGTTTAAGTTGACGACTATTCAAAATGCTTCTATGAACTTTTTAGACAACTTCTTTGGTTGTAGTGACTATTGATCATCCAGAATCCTCCGCATCTTAACTAATCGCTTTAAGTCTGCAACATACGGTTTTGCAGTTACAAATGAACTCCGTCCTAATATCTGCACAAAATAAAACTTAAAGAAAAAATTTTATCACGGCTCGCACTTTGGTCTTTTCCATACTTGGATAACAAAAGTTAAGAACGTTATTAAAATTAAAATAATTGTAATAAGCAAGGTGCCCTTAAGATGCAAACTAGTAGTGGATGACAAACCAATAGAACAACTCATGACCTTTAATTACTTAGGAGTTGAGATATCCGCAAATCAAGACAGAACAAGAGAAGTAAGAAACCAAGTAAACAAGGCAAATAGAATCTCAGAAAGCCTGGCGGATATAATATGGCACAACACATATATGAGCAAGGAGGCAAAAACAAAAATCTACAAGATCTGTATTCGACCGATAATGACGTACGCAATAGAGACGAGAGCTGACAACACAAAAACAAAATCAATTCTAAGAACTGCCGAAATGAAAGTACTAAAAAGAATATCGGGATACACATTAAGAGATCACATACGCAATTCAACAATACGCGAGGAACATGGAATGCAGGATATAGTAAGATGGGGACGGAAGCGCAGAAGAACCTGGAATGAGCACGTAAGAAGAATGGCGCAAAATAGGATAGCGAGAATCGCCCGAGATGGAACACCGGAAACCAGAAGACCAATAGGTGGACCACCTAAAAGATGGAGAGAGTCCTGGATTTCAACATCAAATGAGATGAATGATTGAGTTGGAAAAAACAGGCTGTAAGCCTATAACAAGAGGAAGAAGAAGAAGAAGTTAATAAAATCACGGAATAAAAACAACAAAAAAATAGCTCTCACTAACACGCACATAATACTAAAGAAAGAAAACAAATGTTATATACATATTTCCCATATCTCCATTCTACTCTAATATGCAGAATCTCTTATGTTTAAAGCGGTTCGTGTAATTCTTTATGAATAACGTTTTTTCCTCACTGTGTATGATTATAACGGTCGCCTTTTTTATCCGAAAGAACGGTACAGGTATGCCTTTTTTATAACTATATAACTGTAAAAATTATGTAAGGGTTAATGCAAGGGTAGTTAAACAATATTAACCGTTTGATCTCGGTTATTGACCGGGTAATAAAAAATATAACGGTTTGATGCTTATCCTTAAACGTCTAGTCTAGTTTACAAGAGACATTTTAGCGAAAACCTGTCCTCCAAATCGGAAAATTATGGTTGAGGTGTCATTCGATTCATAATGACATCTAGAAAGTTTGTGAAAATTTTGGAGAGGGGCCGGCGAAAATTGTCAAAGTTATAAACAAATTAGTAAAAAAGAGTGCTTTGGTTTTTGCAAATATCTCAAAATCTATTTGAGATACCTGAAATTTAAAAAATATCCTTAAAGAGCAGGAAATTTCCCAAAAAAAGAGTTGCACCTCCCGGAACTGTACCGACAATATTAATAATTTTAATTTGGGGTGAAAATTGAGCACCCGCGCGCTCTGACCAAATCAGACACTTTAACAATAAAAATTATTTTAACCGATTAAATATGAATATTAAGGAAAAAAAATTGGGTATTATCTAGACACATGAATAACCAATAATTAGGTGGAAAAAAAATTTTACCCCAATTTTTAAATTAACTATGCTTTTGTTAACTAGATAATTTTTGCTAGTTGAAAGTTAACATAAAAATCCAGATAAATTGTAAACTAAAAACCTGGGATTTTTTCACTTCTTGGAGCTATTCTGTGAAGGCTTTGAAACAGATCCCCGTTGGAAAAATTTAAAAATTTTGATTTTTCACTTTTTTATTAACAATTCAAGGCATCAAAAAATGACAAATATAAATAAAACAATTTAAAAAAAAATTTAATTATTTACATCTTTTTGTTTTTTATAGCTAAAAGCTATATAATAATATATTTTTTTAATTTTTAACGGTTATAGTTTACAACATTTTTATAAACAAATGCATTGTTTAAAAGATTTATAAAAAATTTTAGAATGTTTTATTTACATTTGTTATTTTTTGATGCCTTCAATTGTTAATAAAAAAGCGAAAAATCGAAATTTCTTAATTTTTTCAACGGGGATCTTTTCTAATATCTTCAAAGAATAGCTCCAAGAAGTAAAAAATATCCCACGTTTTTAGTTTACAAATTATCTGGGTTTTTATGTTAACTTTCATCTAGCAAAAATTAACTGGTTAACAAAAGCATGGTTAATTGAAAAATTGGGGTTAAATATGTTTTCCAACAGATTATTGTCCCTTAATATTCATATGTAATCAGTTAAAATAATTTTTATTGTTAAAGTTAAAATTATTAATATTGTCGGACAGTTCCGAGAAGTGAAAGAAAGAAAATTTTCTGCTCTTTATGGCTCTTTTTTCAAATTTCAGATATCTCAAATAGTTTTTGCGATATTTGCAAAAAATCAACGCACTTTTTTTTTACTAATTTGTTTATAACTTTTACAATTTTCTTCGGCCCCTCTCCAAAATTTTCATAAACTTTCTAGATGCCATTACAAATCGAATGACCATAATTTTCGGACTTGGAGGACAGGTTTTCGATAAAATGGCACTTGTGAACTAGATTAGTCCTTGCTTTTACATTACGAAAAGTTCCAAATGTTAAAAATTGTAACTGCGCTTCTTAGTTCACAATTATAAAAAAAATTCTTATAAAAGCGTAAAACAAGTCATATGAATTTAACAAAAATATAGATAGAAAATATATTATAATGTACGAAACATTCCATAAAGGGTCATAACCTTACTACTAATAATTAATTTTCTGAATTAAATTTTCCTAGTACGATTAAATAAATGCAGCATTATTAAAAACGATTGTAACCTAGCACCTGATTTTATATTTAATTTTTGGATTTTGTAGTATCGCTGACTGATCAAAATTTCGGGCACATAATTACTTCAAAATTTTATTAAGTTTAAGTAGGTATTATTTATATTTTCAACCTGTAGATACGGCTGATGCAAAGAAAATGTTTCGGATTTGATTTATATTTTCATTTTTACCTAAAACTTTGTGTTATATCAAAGCATTCTTATTTTCTATTATTACAAATAAGAAGAACCGTTATAAACGCACAAGCAAAATCATCAAATGGTATGTATTATTATTGCTTTGAAATAATGTTAAATTAACATCGTAGATTTATGTATCTGCTGATGTTATTTATTTAATAGGCGAACACATTCATTTGCTTAAAACTTGGAATTCAATTATAGCATTTATTCCTCCCTTACATAATTTAAAAATTCAGATAAATTAAGTTATTTGTGGTAAAATGAGTGAGTGATAGAGTAGTGACAGTAAGGTCAATAGAAATAATTTTCCTGATAGAATAAAATCGTTGCAGGACAAGTAGCACAAGTTTATTGAAGTTTATGAATTTTTTATTTAATTATTATTAAAGATAGGACTTTTCTAGTAGCCCTGGTTACTTATTTTGCGAATATAAAAGTATTTTGTTTCTATTAGCCCGTGGGCCAATTTTCATCAAAACAATGCATGTCCTCACACAAGTGGTTTGACGATGGCTAAATTGAAACAATTAAAGTACGAATTGCTGGAACACCCACCGTATTCACCAGATTTGGCTCCCTCCGATTACTGTCTCTTCAGGAATTTGAAACAATTTATTTGTGGAAAGCGTTTTTCGTCGAATGAAGAAGCCATTGCAGCCGTGAGACATTATTTTGCAGAGCTTCCGAAAAATCATTACAAAGATGGTATAAAATTATTGGAGGATCGTTGGAATAAGTGTGTACCTCCCAATTTCGACCTAGGGAATGAAAAAAACGGAAATTTTTACCATCATATGTGACCTTGACTTCAAGGCAAAGGCCAAACATCAAGGACATTTCAAAGTCAAAACGAAAAGTATTTCGTGACATGTTTTGTACCCAAATTGTTAAGTGATACGGGGGCTATATGATAGTGACCTTAAAAATAACATTGACCTGGACCTTCAAGAGCCATTTGAAACACAATTTCAAAATTTGAAAAGGAGACCCCCAATTGAACCCCCCAAAAATGAAAAGACTGATCAATTTCACTGTAATTTCATCATCAAATATGACCTTGACCTCAAGGTTAAGATCTAATATCAAAATCATTTTAAGGTCAAACGAAGATCTTCAACGTTATTATTTTATTAAATGATTCATACTAAAGTTGTAAGATTGCAAAGTTGCTATAATATTACCTCGATCTCGATCTTCCGGGCTATTTGAAAGAATTCATTCGTTCAGAATTGTTGGCTGATGATTAACTACTTTTAGCACTACCCAGGAACAATGACATGGACGTTGGTTTTTGTTCTCTTCGCGGTACTTGTTTAAGATAAGTCCTCTCGCCTTTCGCCATCGGAGTGCTGGCTTTCGGTGAGTCCTCTCGCCTTTCACCATCGAGGTGCTTGTTTCTAGGTGAATTCCATCGCCCCTCACCATCAGGGTACTTGTTTTCTATGAGTCCCCTCGTCCCTTATCATTTTGTATGTTCATTTTAAGGATTTCATAAAAATTTATTTCAATAAGTGCTCAAAATGGTTACTTTCAACTTCAAAACACATATTGACCAGCACTTAAAAAGATTGCACACAACTGCGGAGCATTTCAAGTGTTATTTTGGCACAAGCATCTCTGATTTGCTGCTTCATGTTTTCGCGAGTTGTTGGCACGTCTTTATTAACTTCGCTCTTCAAATAACGCCATCAACAAAAATATGGTGACGTAAGGTTTGGCGATCTTGCAGGCCACTGTACTAGACTTCCTCTACCATTCCACCGTTAATTGAATTCACGATTCAAATGACCGCGGCAAAAATGACTCTGAATAGAACATTTAAAAAATTAATTCGTTAACTCTAATAATTATTCTCTAATCATCTTTTAGTTGTTTACCTTAGACTTCATTCAACCCTTTGAAAGATTTTTGGACTTGGCAATGTTCGAGCTGGAAATCTTTTCTTCTTGCCTTCGAAGAATTTGATAGCGCTTCACCATAAATTAAATGCCTATCAGCACACCCTGGGTATTTTATTTTTACCTGTTTGTGTTTAGCATTATTAACTTTTTATCGAAATAAATTAAGAATATCTTTTTTGAAGAGAAATGATGAAAGTATTTAAAAAATCAGTTTTCAGATCTGTAAAATGATACCTAAAACATCTACTGTAGTATGAGTCCTCATGGTCTCTATAAAATATTAAAATTTCATTAAATAACACAAGTTGGTTTAAAACAGAGCCGACAAAGTAAATCGCTGGGTACTCCTTTAGGACTCTGTATCTCTGTTAAGGGGCACTTTAGGAATTTTTTTCTATGACAAATTAGAGTAATTTTAACCTCCTTTGTATGCTCCCGAGAAATTAGGAGGTATTTACCGGACACCCTGTATTCAAGGAGTCAAAATACATATAAAAAAACTTTGGTGAAGGACTGTTTCTTCATCGGCTACGAAAACCCTCCAGACTCCCCGACCATATGATTTTCCTTATTGTTACAAACTGCAGTTAAGATTCACATTTTTAATTAAATCCTTAATGAGCCAATTTCCGAAAAAAATTATCGGAATCGTCCTTTTTGACTTTGATATAATTTCACTAAAATATGTACAGTATATTTTTAATACAATGACTAATTCAAAAATAGAGTCAAAACACCCTGTACATCTCCAAAGTCTACGAATTTTCTCTTTCCACAGCAAATTGGAACATTTTTTGTGTAAGCAGCTGGCGTCTCCTCAAAACCGTTAAAAACGTCTTGGCTCGCCGAAAGAAGCCGGATTTAAGAAAAAGAACCCTCGAAAAGTACAAAACGAGATGTATCGAATTTATATTGAAACCAAGGTATTGATTATTTTGAACGGCTGCTGAGTTTATGTCTCGACGACAAGTATATGAGGGTGAAAATAACATTTATATAAGGCAAAATTTTCTAATTTCTTGGAGAGGGTGAAATAAGATTTTAATATTCTTGACGAAATATGATTTGGTTGGTTTTTAGAGAATACTTAGGATATACAGGGCGATATTAGCAAAATGGTTTGAAATATTTTAATAAATAAAACCTTTATAAAAAAAAACTGAACTAAAGAAGTACTAAAAAGTGAAAAATAACTATATGAAATTGAACTTTTTGAAGTCGAAGCCAAATTAATATCTGACAAAATGTGCTTCACAAACAAAGATTGAGAAATTCTATATTTGCAATTGTCCAATCAAAAAATGTAAAATTTTTATTTCTCCATATGGTATTTGCTATATTAAATCATAAATAAAATTTTTATAAAAAAATTGAACCGACTTCAAAAAGTGCGCTAAAACTGAAAAATAATTATAATTTTTATATGAATTTGAAATTTTTGAAGTCGTCGCCAAACTAATACCTGACAAGATGTGATTCGTATAAACAGATTAAAAATACTTTATTTGTAATTGCTTTCTTACCATAATTTGTATATATTAGTAATTATTTGTTTCATTTAGAAATAACTTCAAAAATTTCAATTTCATATAAAAATTTATATATATTTTTCACTTTTTAGCGCACTTTTAGAAGTCGGTTAAATTTTTTTGATAAAACTTTTATTTTTCGATTTTTAATTTTGAATTCATTATGATATCCATAAATTATTTGAACTAAGTCGTAATCGAGATTAGTGTACCTCGCAAAAACTCCAAGGTGGCAAAAAAGTATCCATTTTATTCAAAGTTGTAAATCACCCTAAAATGAACCACTAAAAATTCTTTGATTCTTAGAGTTCTTCAAATACCAGTGAAATTGTATCAAACAAATATTTATTCTGTAATAGTAAATCCACTATCTTAAATTTCAAATTAATTTTAGATTGGTAATATAGACCACAAAACCTTCCAATATCGATATTTAAAGAACTTAAGACGTAAATTTCTTAGCCCGACAAAATCGAAAAATCAAAAATTTTCAGTCTCTCATATTGTATCTTATCAACCAAATAGTTGTAAAAAATTAACTTCATATTCGTAATACATGACCCCGAAAACAACCTAATACCAAATTTGAAAAAATGCGAATAAGGTAAAAAATTTTAACTCACCATATATATCAATTTTGGATAAAATCCAGAAATGTAAAATTTCTAGACCGTCATATTGCATCTGATATATTAGAATTTCTTAAAATAATTTTATATTCGCTATTTGCATCCTCAAAAACGATTCAGTCCCACATTTGAACAAAATCGAGAAATGTAAAAATTTTAGATGTCATACTGAATCCTGAAAAAATACTATTAAATTCATAATTTACACCCTCAAGATGTAAAATTGTGAATCCGCCAGATTGAATTTTTCAAAAAATATTTTAAATTAGTAATTAACACTAACAGAAATCCCCCAACACTGATTTTAGATAAAAATCGAGAGATGTGGAGTCTTTCATCCACCATCTCGAATCCGTCATATTTAATTTTTTTTAATTTGAAAAAAATCGGGCAAAATTAATTTTTTATCCACCATATTAGATACGCCATATTGAATTTTTCAAAAATTATTTTAGATTCGTTATGTGTGACACCGAAGACCTCGTCATACCAATTTTGGAGAAAATGGAACAAATTCGATTTTTTCATCCGCCACATTGATTTTTTTTTAAATAAGTTTAGATTCCTCATGTACGATCCCGAAAACTCCCTCACACCAAAAACTGGACAAAATTAAATTTTCTTGTCCGCCATATTCAATTTTTTTAAATTAATTTTAGATTCGTTGTGTACGACCCCGAAAATTCATTCACACTAATTTTAGAGAAACACTGACAAAATTAATTTTTTTGGCCGCCATATTGTCAGTGTCATCTTGGATTTTACCGCACCAATCTCGTCCAAAAAAATATGAGACCACCGCAGCAACTTCCTGAATCTAATGTAAAAACTTTCATTCAAATCGGTGCCGCCGTTCCAGAGTAATCGGTGTACATCCATCAAAAAAAATACATAGTCGACGAATTGAGAACCTACTTCTTTTAGAAGTCGGCTTAAAATTAACTTCAGATTCGCACTTGCGACCCTCGAAAGCCCTCTAGTACCACCAAATTTGGACACAATCCTGAAATGTTTAATTTTTAAACCGCCATATTACATCTGCCCCATTATTTTTTTTTAAATAAATAATTTTAAATTCGCTACTTTGCTGCCAAACAATACCCTTCTTCCACCGAATTTATGATCCTAATTCATTTTTATACATCCTGGCCTTTAATATTATAAACTATATTGTTTTTGTAGCAAATACTAGACCTCCCGCTTTCCTTCTAACTCATACCTTTCCCAATATTCTTCTCTGGCAGAGATTGTCCGCTTTCACTTGGGCTTTACTGGACAATAACATATTTTAATTAATATATCTATGTCAGTTCAAGTTGATTTCGGTTTTAATTAGATCAATTTTTTGAAGCAACGAAAACCAAGCTAAACTTGAACTAATCAGAACTAACCTGAGTCAAACAAAAATTTTAGCTGGTTAGGATTTATTTTACAATTTTTTCTAAGTTAAAAAAATTAAAATTGTCGTTGACTGAGATGGACAATTTTTAAATACGTTTATTACCTAAAAATATTTTATATCTGGCAACATCGCAATAAATATTTAGCTTTTTAAGTAGTAACAATATCAACGAAACTTACGGAACCTATTTTTACTGTCTCGTCGAAACTAGAAGTTTTTCTTAATTTGCTTGCTAAAATTTTTGCAAAAATAGTTGAAATATATTCCAATATAATTTAATGTATTCCTTAGCGAAACATCCAAAAGGCTATTTCGAAAAACATGCATTTAAAATTTTCTTTTATGAAAAATCGGCGATGCAAGTCAATCAGTGAGTACATACAAATAAGTGGTAAATTTATGTTATTATTTTTTTGCACAATGAAGAAACAGTAACTCAAAAAAAAATCAGTGTTGAATCAAAAATGTTCCTCCACGGTTAGAACGACAAAGAACATTAATAAAAATGTGCTCTAATTGGACATTTCTTTGTGCTGTGTGTGTTCCATCGTTTTACTGTCAAACAATACCCTTCTTTCACCGAATTTATGATCCTAATTCATTTTGATACATCCTGGTCTTTAAAATTATAAACTATATTATTTTTGCAGTAGATACTAAACCCCCCGCTTCTTTTCTAACTCGAACGTTTCCCAATATTCTTCTCTGGCAGAGATTGTCCTGCTTCTACTTGGGCTTTGCTGACCAATAACATTTTTAAATAATATATTTAGGTCAGTTCAGGTTGATTTCGATTTTAATTAGATCAATTTTCTGAAGTAACTGAAACCAAGCTAAACTTGAACTAACCAGAACTGACCTGAGCCAAACAAAAATTTTAGCTGGTTAGGATTTATTTTACACTTCTTTCTAGTTAAAAAAATTAAAATTTGTCGTTGGCTGAAATGGACAATCTTTAATTTTTTTTTCAAATACGTTTATTACCTGAAAATATTTGACATCTGGCAACACCGCAATAAATATTTAGCTTTTTAAGTAGTAATAATATCAACGAAACTTACGAAACCTATTTTTACTGTCTCGTCGAAAATAGAAGTTTTTCTTAATTTGTTTGCTAAAATTTGTGCAAAAATAGTTGAAATATATTCCAATATAATTTAATGTATTTCAACTAATACTATCAATAATAATTATAAAAGTTCAGTATTTCTTAAGAAATAAGAAATGTCTTGAAGTGAGTAATATTTCTTCTGAAACTCCTGTAACAATAAGGAAAAATTGTGAAAACCCAAGGTCAATATCCTTTTCCACGATCTCGAAATAGATAGCATGTAGAGAAATTTTCCAAAAAAAATCGTCTTCCTACATTTTATTTAATCGAAAGAATTACCATATCGACAATTGGAATAGTTGAATGGTATACTCTATGCGACCAGTTTAAAATAAGACTATGTTAGAGAATTAGGGGAAAAAAATTTAATTACATATAAAAATGCCATCTTAAACCTTAACTGAAACATATACATAATTCCTCACAGTAAACACATAGTCGGCCCCCAGAAATGGTCATCCAATTTAAAACCTGCAAGACAGCTTATACCTATATAATTTTACTTTTATATGGCTTATTATTTTGTTGTGGAACAGGCACGAATGATGATTTGACAACTCAATAAGCCAGGTGAAGTGGATATATCTAAAAATAAAAAAACTGACAGCCGTCAGAACCGAAAGCAGCTCGTGCTGAAATTCAATACGAAAAAACAACGTTTAGCATTGTGTTCTTCGGTTCATTCATAAAAAGATGTGGGTTCGTACGTCACATATTATGATTAAGATCATTATATTATAGATGAAGTTATTTTCCTAAAAAAAGTTAGACTTAATGTTTTAGGTAATTATTTAGTTATACTACGCAAGCCGAAATTGGGGCATTAGATCATTAATATTTTATTTGCCACTTCTCCTCTTGGCTGTTATGTATTTATACAACCCTGCAAATATGTATATTGGGGTTTTTGGTAACGCTCTCTTCACATGAAGTAACAGCGATCTTGTTAAACTTCCGGTTATACCGGAAGTTTTACAAAACTTTTTTTTTGGCCTAGCTGTTTTTAAGGAAAAATAATTTCCAAATTTTGATCTTTAACAGGGTGTCGCCTAAAATTGAATATCGTTTCAACAATAAAATAGTGAAACTCAAAATTCCATTTGTGGCTTTAGATATTATTTGGCTCGATAATAAATTGTTTGAAAATGATATTTTAGATACACCGGAAAAGTAACAAATTTTGAGCTCTATCAAAAAATTTTAGAAAATTTAATTTTTTCAAATACGATGCTACGTTGTTGATTCATTCAGTAGATAGGTAAGAATATTCCGCATCTGTCCATATAGGGTATCTCCATATCTAACTAGAACAGTTTTCAACTTATTTACGATCTTTCACAATTCCTCCATTTGGTAAGTAACAAATTCAAAATTTCCCTGTTTGTAGTTTTTTCGATTCATTGTAGAATTACATCATATTAAAAGTCATATTGAAATTACCTTCAACCCACAATTGACAAACCTGTTACATATTTTGCATTCTAAGCAAATATTCATGAAAGCCACGATTGTTAAATATATTAGAGATTTACTTCTTCATCAATTCTATTACATATTTTTCTTATTTCATTTTGTTCGTAGGGTTGCTTCACTCGCTCTTAATCGTTTCCCAATATTTCTGATACTCTAAATAAAATGCCCTTTTATCTCTTGTAATGTGAATAACCATTATATTTTTATTTTACCTGAAACATTAGACTGATATTAAGCAAAAATAAACATAAAATGCAAATGGCCATAGACAAACTAACAGTATGTTTCTATGGTGAAAAATGGAAAATAATACGTATACAAGCGCTGACACATTAAATTTATGGCGAGTCAACTGAATTATCAGTCTAATATGCGGAGTTTTCAACGAAAGGTATCCTAACTTATCACCAATGAACAGAAAGAAATTTTAAAACATTATGAAACATCATCTCAGTTAAAGAACAATTAATGCATAAAGAATTTTACACAGGCCAATAACGTTAGATGAAGATAACATAATCAATGTGTTAGCCCATTTTTCGGTAGATCCCAAAGCCTCTACTCATGCACCAGAATACTATTAAGAGTTTCATGACCTTCTTTTCAAAGAAATTTAACAGAACATAGCATGCACAAGTGTAAATTCAACCTTCTTCAGGCTATTCATCGCGAAGACGCACCACAACTTGAAGAGTTTTATGAAATAATTTTAGTACAAACACAAGAAGATCCGGCATTTTTACGTAATTGAAAATTATCATGTCATTCAGAAGAGAAATTACCAAAACAGATTTAGCTTGAATATATTTGCCCGAATTATGCAACTACGCAATCATATTTATAAGGGAGTGTTGAGTACCGAAAGATACCTGGCCCTTTTACAGACGATGTTGACAATTTGCCGTTAGATATAAGATAAGGCTGGCGTCAACTGGACGGTGCCCCACCACATTGTGGAAAAGTGATAAACCAGAAGTGTATGGTATGTTTGAGAATAGGTGGATTATGAAATAAAGACCGTGGAATTGTCCACCGAGATCGCCAGACCTAACATCATTGGATTTCAATCTTTGAGGAACAATAAAGCAAAGGATTTACTGCACGCCCGTTGAATCAATGGAAGCTCTAGTAGCTCGAATAACAAGAGCCTTCGACCGACTCTATCCAGCTGAAATAGCAAAAGCTACTACAGAAGCTGTTGAACATTTAGATTAACATTATTTTTTATGATTATTTTAATTTATTTCTTGCTGTTTCTTATTATTACTTATTGTTTATCATTATTTACCATCCATCGTCGCAATTTTGTATAAAAAGTTATCATAGTTGAGATGATTTTTCAAAATGTTTCTAAATTTTCTTATGTTCATTGGTGTTAAGTTGAAAACTCTGCATGTGCGTCTTATAGTTCTGTTGAACTAGCCATGAATAAAAATACTGTTCTAGCTAGGTATAGGGACACCTTCTGTGGGCAAATAGGGAATGTGCTTCTGAATGAAACAACAACGTTGCATCGTATTTGGAAAAATTAAATTTATTAAAATATTTTGATAAAGCTCAAAATGTATTACTTTTCCACTTCCCTGTATCTAAAATATAATTTTCACACAATTCAATATCAAGTCCAATAATATCCAGAGCCACAACAAAAATTCCAAGATTTACTATTTTATTTTTGAAATTATATTCAATTTTAGGCGACACCCTGTCAAAGGTCAAAATTTGGAAAAAAAAGTTTTTCTCAAAAATGGCTATAGTAGGCCAAAAAAAACTTTGAGTAAAAGTTATCGGAAATAAAGAAAGAAATGCAAAAAACATACAAGGTGATCCATTTAAAATAAGTTTCGGACAACTTCTGGTAGAACCAGAAGTTGAACAAGATCGCTGGTACTTCCTCTGAAAACCCCACTATAAAATTTGCAGGATTCAAATCGTAAAACTTCTCAGGATAACCTAATGGATGATCACCGTGAGACACCCTGTATACATTGCATTAAAGTTATCTTTCTCCACTTTGGAAACATTTGAGATTATAAAAAATTGCGTTGATATTTTTTTGCAGTTATTGCATTTAAATCGTGAGGTAAAAAATTCGTAATGTCAAATAACCACATCTTTAAAAATATAAGGCTTTTGTTTGTTAATAGAACTGTTTTAATGCTATTTTATTAAAACTGAATGTCTTGATTTAGAGTTAAAAACAATTACAGCATAAAAGCCAATGATAGTCAACAAAATACAGCCAGATTTACTAAAAAGATTTAAACTTTAAAACAGATCTACTCGCCAGTAGCTACATCTTCTAATTGGTCAGTATTGTGTCGCTTCTGATATTGGTATAATTTGTATTGTATATGTCTATAAACAAATCCGTATATGGGAACATACTTGTTATGTGAATCTCGGATTTTTTCAACCCTGCACAAATAATTATAATCATTATTAAAAAAAAAAGATTGTTACAGGGGTTTTTCTAACATTTATAAAACTTTTCACAAATTTTACTAGTTATACACTTTAAATCTTTTGGATAAAAAAATGCTCCAAAGCTCTCCGTATTGAAAAAATCTAAGCAACAAAAGAGGACAGCTTTTTAGTGGGAGTATTATAGACCAAAAAACGACCCTCATTCGAAATCTTTTTAAGAAATCGGGAAATAAAATATAAAATTTGTGTCACAAAGGTGTCCGGCAATAGCTCGTGGCAGCCAATAAATAAAATATCAGTGACAATCGTTGGACCAGCCGTGATTTTTGGCCTTTTTGTCCATCACGTGTGCAGCTTGCGCCAGGTGCAAGGGCCACCCTATGCACGCGCGATTTTGACCGCGTTTTGAAATTAAATTTTAGAATGTAATCAAAAATATTTTTTTTTATAAACGAGCTACGAAATTGTTCTAATAGAAGAATACATCTTTTTTTAATTTTAAAATGTACTTTATTGAATACAGTAATGAAAACTCGATCAAATTAAATTAAAACATATTACTTTTTTCAAATAGTAAACCTGCATTTTTTTATTTTATTTTATTTTATTTTATAGACTATTAGAAACCTTGTAACTTTTGTTCAATATCTCCTATACCTATGCGTAATAGTTTCTGAGATATTTGGATTTCTTTATTTCGTAATAGCTATGAAAAAAACAATGTTAATTGAAATTTTAAAAAGTGTCAAGTTTACAAACGCAATCACTTGTTCTGATTTCCATATAATGTTCATTGGTGTTGTTGAATTTGTCTTATATTTTAAAATGAATTTTCCAAAGAATGAGTTAAATAGATATGATTTATGTATTAGAAGAGGTCCAAAAATATGCCTTCTTGTTGAAATAATCTATTAAAAGAAGTTTTCTGGTCATCGCCTGCCTAATCAACTTACTTTTCAGTTCTTATTGAGAAGAATGGATTTTTCTGAAGATGTTAATTAATCAAAACGTAAAGTAGTTAACCAAAAAGCTTCTACTAGAAAAAAAGAACTAGAATTTTTACTACAGATTCAGGAAAATCATCATATCTGTAATTATCATTTAGCTACAGGGTGCAAAACATCACTACCAACAACCATACTATCAAAAAATATAAATATCACCCATATCACATGGAATTGCATCAAATATTGCATAAAGCAAGGCGTATAAACTCTTGCCATGCGATAAATACGCAGACTGAATTAAATCCAAACTTCTGCACTATAATGTTTAGAAATGGGGCTGCTTTTAGAAATAATATATCCATAAATAGACACAACAAGCATTATTATGTTACCGAACATCCATTTTGGATCAGAGAGGTGCGACATTTAAACCATGAGTAAATTTATTTATGTTTGGTTTGGTATTTTTTGATGAACCTTTAAAAGGCCATATTTATCGAAATTTTTTATAAAAGGAACTACCCAACTGCTTGAAAGCCTCGACTAAAGTAAGCGTGACAATATGTGGTTGCAGCAAAATGATACGCCTTTACAAAACCATCGTAAAGCACATGCAATTTTGGACCAACGTTGTCTGCAAAAATGGATCAAGCATGAAGATCTTATTCACTAGTCACCAAAGTCTTGCGACATCATTTCGTTAGATTTCTTTCTGTGGGGTTAAATAAGAGATAGGAAGTTTGTTAATCCATCAACAACTATGGAAAATATACGAAACAAGATTAGAGATACCTGCGGAACAATTCCACTACTAATGTTTTCCAAGATCAGAAAAGATGTGAAAACAAAATACATACATGCATTCTACAAGAGGCCTCTTTATTTGAACATTTATTTAGAACGAAAAATGAATTACTAGCCACTAGTAAGTAACTAAATTGTTCTTCATAATTTACCATTTAAAAAAATGGATTTAAAAACGTTTAATATTTACTTAAAAGGTAAGAATATCCCTTGTTTTGTGTTAACATTGATTAATTTTTTATTATTTAAGTGCATTAAAGGCGTTGTTATTATTATTACTATTATGTCAAAATTATTTTTTATTATATTTATTTACATAGTATTTGTTTGTGTGTGTGATGGTGTGTGTGTGTGTGTGTGTGTGTGTGTGTGTGTGTGTGTGTGTGTGTGTGTGTGTGTGTGTGTGTGTGTGTGTGCATGTGTGTGTGTGTGTGTATTTGTATGTGTTTTTGTTTGACTGGCTAGTAGAAGAAAAATTGCGTAAAAAGAATGAGAAAAACTAAATATATCGAAATATTGAACAGAATTTGTAGGGTCTTTATTAGTCCATGAAATAATAAAAAAATATAAGGGGTACCATTTGAAAAAAGTAATATATTGTAATTTCATATTTTTCGAAATTTTACCAATTTCTTAAACACCGTGTAGCTTTTATTTAATATGTTTAGTTGAAATAGTATTTATTTGGCTTTGGTCTTTATAATAAACTTTAATATATTTCTCGCAAATTAGGAATGGTGTTGACGATTGAATGGATGCTTGAACACAATTATCTCAAAAACTATAAGGTTAAGAAAGAGATCATGAGAAACAAGATAGCATAAAATTAACCTGAACTAACCTGAGAGATAAAATAGCATATAAACAACTGAAAGTTAAATGCAAATAAGTAAACACCACCTCAGTATTTGCGAAAATCAGGCCCGAAGGTTTTAAAATTCAAATAGTATTTAACAGATCACAAGATAATTACAGAGATATTTGACGCGTTTAATGTCCAGTATCACATATACCAGACCGGAGAGCACAAATTCATTCACATAATCAATGGAGGAATATGAGAAACATTTGCTGAAGAAGAAATCACAGAAGACTTAAGAAGTAAGATCTTCCAATTCTACAGCTGTTCGAACATGCAGCAGCAAACTGCAGGATTCGGCCACGCTGTGTCAGTTATGGAGACAAGCAATCATCATCGACATGTCCGTATCCATAGCAAGAATCACTAAGATGTGCTAGCCGCGGTGGAGCTCACTCTTTACTATTTAGAAGGCCCTCAAAAGACCGAAACCTAGAAAATAGGCCCCTTCGTACATCCTACTTGACATTACAATAGAGGCCATTTAGAGAGACCATCAATAGTACACGCCCTCGAATATCAGAACCACAACAGATAACCAAGCACCCCTACCTGAAACCATAAAGGATTTTTTCAATGACATGATGTTTCAATCCCAAAGCTTCCTACTGCCGCTGATGTCCAACTCAGCGGCCCGGAATGCCCATGAACCAGCCTCATAGCCAGGACCACCCATGAACCAGCCCCATAGCCAAGATCATCCAACAACATATAGAAGCTCACCCCCATGAAATTCCAGCGAAAATGGAGACATTCTACAAGTTATTAACACATCATAGGTTTAGTTTAATATTTTAATATTAAATTTTAAACATGCCGTGACATGTAAAATACAGGACATTGTTATAGGGGTATATAGTTTCAATGGAACTTACTCATAACCCAATAAACATACCAAATACCAGAATGCATGAACTGATGGGAAGAGTTAGTGTTACACGATGATATTCTGTTTCTCCTCGAATTTAATCAGATCCCATCATCGTTGCGCGGCGGAGTTAAGATATAATATTTTATTACAGGTCCGTATGCATATTTACTAGTTCAAAGCAAAGACTTATTAGGGTTATTAGGCGTTGTCATCATTTCATTTTAGCCTAGTTTTCATCCTTCCAAAACTGGATATAGGCGACCCTTATTTGTTTCCAAATCTCTCTATTCTGGGCTCTTCTTTGCCACATCAAACCTGCATGTCTGACTATGTCATCCTTCCATCTCATCTGTGGCCTGCCTCTGGATCTTTTCCCTTCATATGGGCGCCATTTTTCAATTTCTGTATTCCAACGGTTGTCTTTAATTCGTTCGTTATGGCCTGCCCATTTCTATTTTAGTGATGCTGTTCTTTCTATAGCGTCAACTGCGTTGGTTTTTCTTCTTACCCACTCATTTCGTTTTTTTATCTCTGAGTGATATTCCTAACATGTGTCGTTCCATAGCCCTTTGAGATTTGCGGATTCTGTCCAAATTTGATTTTGTAAAGGTCCACGTCTGCGCTCCGTATGTTAGAACCGGCAATATACAACAATCAAATACTTTGGTTCTTAAGTATAAGGGAATTTTCTGATTTTTCAAAACATAGGAGAGTTTTCCGAACGCCGTCCATCCTAATCGAGTTTTTCGTGTTATTTCGGCTCTCTGGTTGTCCTTACTTGCTCTTATGGCCTGGCCTAAGTATATATATTCATTCACCTGTTCTATTTCGGTTGCATTTACTGTTATAACTTGTTGTTCATCTGAGTTCGACATTACTTTTGTTTTTCTGAGATTCATCTTTAATCCTCGTTGGAGTGATGTTTCATGGAGGTCGTTTATCATTGACTGCAACTCTTCCCAGTCGGATGCGATCAAGAGTATATCATCTGCATATCTCAGATGATTTAGTAATCTACCATTAATGTTTATCCCTTTATTTTCCCAATTTAATGATTTGAACAAGTCTTCCAGGGCTATTGTAAATAATTTGGGCGAGATTGTATCTCCCTGTCTTACTCCTCTTTTAATTGGGATGCGGTTCGTCTTTAGCTCGTCTTCAAATTGTACTGTCATCGTTGCGTCTAGATAGACATTATGCAATAGATTTTTATATCTCGAGTCTATTCTGCTATTTAGCAAAGCTTCTTCAACAGCAAATGTTAATGAACTATTTAGGAGCAACTAAACTTTTCGCAATGAATACCTTCTTGCAGAAAAAACCACAGAGGAAGTGGACATGGGTATCACCAAATGATACCACGAAAGGCGTTGTCATAAATAATGTAAAATTATTCGTACTATTGGGCGCACCAAGCTACTTTATTAAAATAATTTTTTATTTGTATATTTTATCTTAACGCTCATACTATCAGAATCTCACTGTAGTACTTAGGCCCTGAAGCAATGCCCCCTAAAGAAGGTGTTGCCTGAAGGCAATTTACATGGCTTGACGCTTTCGTAGTGCAATGTAAACATAAAGATACACAGTCAGTTTTACTGACCAGGATTAAGTTTTAAACAGGACTTGATTACCGTGGAAGTGGATCTATTAGTTAGCTAGTTTTGTGTTGCTTGTGATACTGTTAAAATTTGTATTGTCTATGTCAACAAAAAACCAATACTTAGGAAAATTTAGAATAAAACCCTAGAGAGACAACCTTGGTACCTATATATTACATTTTTCTCAATTTGGTAACAAGTTTTTGTCATGTTTTTTTTTTAAGGTTCAAGACTTGGTTGGCTTATTGCTACACTTATTAGTGTAAATCACTTTTTAACTGAGATGAATTTCCATGTTAGTGAAGGGGACAATATTTATAAAATGAAGTCTGAAAATTTTTATAACCTAACAAAACACCTTTTTGTTCAAAAATACGATATTCTAAATTTGTTTCCTTTACCTTGTTAGCTCTTCAAATAAAATTTTATTCCATCCAACGATAAGTAGTGTACTGTGTACGTCTACCTTATAATATGCAATGAAAATATATAAAAGAAAGTAAATTTAAAGAAACTAATCCGAATTATTTATTCATTTGTACCCAAAAAAGGCCTACGAAACCCATCGAAAATGCATCAAAACATTCTTCTGTCGTCATATCAGCTGTCACTTCAATTTTTTACCAGACATCTTTTGAAAACGACTTATACATTTTCTTTTTATTTTTTTTTCCTGTTATTGACGATTTCTGGTCCTTCCGTTTAGTGAACACAAATTCGTCCCACAATATTATTTCAATACAAAATAAAGTACTTGAGACCAAAAGATCTATATCTAGCATAATATAGTCAGTGTTATCATATTTTGGTACGAGATACATATCTCGCCATCAAAGAAATGTCCGCCCTCGATAAAGAAGACATTGACAAACAGATAAAGGATCACATACACGACAAAAAATTGCAAATGAGATTCTATTTATATACAAATTAAATTTTACAAGATAGTGTTTTCATATTTTATATATATATATATATATATATATATATATATATATATATATATATATATATATGGTTGCATGAATGGTTTAGTTATTCCGGGTTTCAATCCGTTCGTGCAAAAAATCGTTTTGACGACGTTTCACCAAAATCTCATTTGGCATTTTCAAGTGCGGTTCGTCTCATTACTCGCTCTCGTTTTCAGCGAGTAACGAGACGAACCGCACTTGAAAATGTCAAATGAGATTTTGGCGAAACGTCGTAAAAACGATTTTTTGAACGAACAGTTTGAAATCCGGAAGTTAGTTTATTCTCTTCACAACCGTTAAGAAAAGAAAGACAGGCAGTATATTCTCTGCGAATTCCACTCTGGTTTTCTCCCAATACTAGTTTCGACTACCTAATGCTCTCATCAGTGGAGCTGTAACGAACCGAGAGCAAAATTCACAGAAACCTGTCTACTTAAAATCCCCATATCATTTAGTACTTACAAAGAGAGATTTCTTAAAATTACCAATCGCCATACTTTGAAATTTCCTAAATTGTGCAAGATGCGCCGTCTGAATATGGTCAATGGAACTACTGAATAACTTCGACAATTTTTAACCAATCGGCGTCATCAAGAATGTTTTGTAAATGTCAGTTCACTATAATTTCAACCATGTATCGATATACACCGAAAGAAGGTGTTGAAATAGTGGCGCTTTTCATTGAAAATAATCTCTCAGTTGTGTTAACTCAGCATGAATATCATTGAAAATATCGTTGTCATTCATTGCCTAAAAGCGACATAATTCGTTATTTAACCTCAAATTTTTTCAAGCATGGGTCTGTAGCAAATCGTCAACAACACGTTAGACCGCGTTCACATCATTCCAGTGAAAATATCGAAGCTCAAAAGCTCCGCCCACCTTAACAATTAAACATCAGTGGAACCAGTTTAAGAAGGATTTTGAAGCAAGTTCATTTCATGTTCCCATACAAAGTACAGTTGACTCACAGATTATTGGAAACAGACAGCAGCGTCGAATTGTTGAAGCTGAACCGAATTTTTGGAAGCGAATTCTGATGACCGACAAGGCTCAATTCCCACTCTCTGGCGCCATAAACAAACAGAATTATCGCTTTTGGAGCACGAATAACCCTCACATAACTCACGAAACACCATTGTACGATAAGAACGTGACTATTTGGGCCAGTGTTTGCTCAAAACCCATTATTGGGCCATTCTTCTTCAGAACTGGTGAGACAATCGATGGCGATGGATATCGGTGATTGTTAGCACATTTTGTGTTACCTCAAACGCGTGAAAAACGTCTGAATTACTTCTGATTCCAACAAGACCATGCGACATACTACACTGAGGGCTCAACAATGGGCTATTTGAGTCGGCAGTTCTGGGGACGTGTAATGTCTAAAAAAAGCGATATTGACTGGCCACCAAGATCTCCCGATTTGACTCCCCCGGACTTTTTTTAGTGGAAATTTTTGAAGATCAAAGTTTATGCTAACGAGCCCAAGGCCATAGAAAAGCTCAAAGACAATATTCGAGACGAATTGGCAACAATAACGCCCGAGACGCTGGCTAATGTAAAGGAAAATACCAGAAAAGAACTCGCTATTGTGTCACCAATAACCTTAGCCACTTAAACGATATTGTTTTCGGAAAAAAATGTAAAAGGGTAAGCTTTATAAAAAAACAAAATTATTTAGAGTCGTCAAAGTTATTCAAGAATTCCATTAACCAGGTTCGAAATATAGCAAAAAATCAGCTCGTTAAAAACCTGAAAGCCTTTTTCAGGGAATGCTATGGAACCTTGGAAGGTTCAGACTTGATAGTACTATATAAAAAAGATGATTAATGGCAAGCCATCACTTGGGAAGTACTCTAGAGTTACAAAAAAATCTACATGACTTTCTAAAAAAGTCATTATTGTATAATGCGAAATATAAAAATATTAAAAGACATGTGTAGTTGAAATCCGTATTAATCTGTGTTTACTCTAAAAATATTGGTGTTATTCTTTGTAAAATAAAATATTATATTGTAATGTCTTACTTATAATCTATTCTAATGAACAATCTACACTAGTTTCCATTGTTTTAGTGGTCTTTCTCTAGTGTTACAATCCAGATGTCCGTGTAGATACCCCTCTCCTGCTTTTTCTTGATCTTTTTCGTTTTCTGCGACCAGGGAAGGTCCCATTTTAAATTTGATTTTATAGTCTCCATAATAAGATTTAGTTTTGGAGTTTACGAAATTTAATACATTTTTTATGTATTTAGACGTTAATGTTACTTTTAACTTGTAATTTAACTAAAAACTAGCTCTTCAAACAACCGAATCCATATTCTAAATTTTTCTCTCTTATCGGTACCAAAATTACAAATGAATAGAAAACTTAAGGAATGAAATATACTAAGATATCACCCGAAAAATTTTCTTTTAAATACTCCCTACAAACTCAAAAACTTACTCGTGTATGGAACCCTTATTTTCATTACAAATACTGTAAAGGCGGAGAACGTAAATAGTTAGATTTTTTGCCATTATTCCACATTTTGACCCATATCACAATAACCACAATGCCATAGAAAATAAATTGAGAATTTAGGATCTATATCTGAAACAAAATAAAAATATCACAAGATTTTGAAGTAAAGGCTCTAAAAATCTGATATTTTTATTTCAACCATGCTGATAATATCATATGCCAGTAATAGCAGAAAGGACCACTTCCTTTTTTATCTTTTTTGGCCTGTGCGGTTGTCCAAAGCTATTTTGAAATTCAAGTAAATAATATAGACATTTTACGGTACCTACACTCGATTATAGCAGATTATAAGGAGATTTAGATATACGGTAGCTTTTTCAAATCTGATTAGAGAGAATTAGAGAGTTGGATTCGTATGTTTGATGTTTATGTTAAATTTGATATGTTAATAACGTGAAGTTTATAAAAATCTTAAAAAAGATCTTTTTTGTAAATTATAGGTATTTGTTTGATAAAATTAGGCATTGTCAGTTACCAGTACATACAATATCGTCATTGTTAAAGATATAAATATGGAATTTTTAACAGGTAAATCTTTAAAACCTCCGAGGAAGTCCTTAAGTTCATCAAGATGAGGCATAAAAAGTAGATACATGTAAGTGTAGCTAAAAAATTAATAACACTGAATTATTATTTTATTTCAAGATTATCCTTTATCTTATTCGATATTGTAACATAGGTGTAGGAAGTCGCAAGGATAATTTGAATGCCTTGCACTCAAAGTGGCCGGATTTTCTTTCTTTTACTTGATAACACTTTTGGGTAACAAATCAAAACCATAAAACTAACAAGGGAGGTACTCCGGGTGCCCCTAGCCAATTTTTCTAATCTTGTGATTTGACGTAGTACATTAAAAACATTTGACACGTGTTTTTTAAGTGTTAATTTATCGGTTTAAGTAGATAAAACCGCTCTTGTATTTTTGAAAATTAATTTGTTCTTTTTTTGATGAAAAAGATACTGTTACCAGTGCAATTTTTACCAATCGGGATTTTCTGCTACTATTATTATGTCGCTTTATGTTGAAGCTAAATACACTATTCGCCAAAAATGGATAAATTTCAGTTTAGGGTTGTTTACCCCTTTAATATCGGAACACGTCTACTTTATCTTTCTAATTATCTTTACGAGGATGATTCGATTCGATAAGTTCTCGCCCCGAAAAAGAAAACAAAAAATTTTTGAAAATGTTTTTATTTATGTTTCAACATAGTCCCCTTGTACTTCAATACATTTAAACCAATGATGTTCTAACATTTTAATACCCGTAGTATAATGCGATTTGTCCAATTCTGCAAAATAAGCGGTTGTCGCTGCATGTAATAAAAAAAAAATCGTTAGGAGAAGAAGAGGTGTCAAATTTATTAGAAAAAAAATTCAAAAGATTGTAATTAATAAGTTTAAGTCTTGTTAGATAAATAAAGACTTTTTGATGTTTGATTTGAGTCATCAGGTGGCTCTGTAATAGTCTCTACCTTTCAGGGCTCATCCGGCTAGCTCCCAAAGGAACGGAGAGTGGTCTAGGTAAAATGCGCCACCTGTTTTGGTGCCCCTAAAGGTTAAGGCAGAGACCGATCTAAAAACAAAACAGGAAATCTAATTCAATTCCAAGAAAAACACCCAAAAAATTTAAAAAACAAGTATCTATATTTTTACGTGTTACGGTGTAAATGTAACCACCGAGAGTGGCCCAGCGCTTCTCTGTTCGAAGGAATAAACCTGGGACAGTCAGCTGGTTTTTGACAATTCAAAACTAATTAATTAATCTAACAAAATGAGTAATTTTACTTTAATCAGTGTGTTTTGTCTATAGTACTACATATACAAATGCGATTTAATATAAATGACAACTATATATATAAAATGATAGTATTAAGTGCACTCTACCCGCGTAAATAGGCATATTTACCTGAGTTAACAAATGTGCCCTTTTATACACATGTGAAAGATATCAACTGCATACGGCTGCAAGATTTGATTAATTGTACCATATGAGGAAACACAATAGATCTTACCAAGGTAAGTACACTGATTATTCATTAATTTTATATCCAAAAGAAAAGAAACATACAACGGCTTTAAATTTTACAGGCGATGCCGAAGGCATTAAAGTCTATGATTCCCTGAAAACGACACAGACACATAAAACCTGATTAACGGCGGCTTCTTGATGTCCTGATGTTGAGGCTCTGGATCAGTCGGTGTGGTGGTATGTGAAGCATGCAAGGCAGGTGCTGTAGAGATATCCGCAAGAAGGCCCGAGTGGTCTGGTATGTACAGCAGCCAAGGCAGGTGCCGTAGAGAAGTCAGCAAGAGGGCAACGAAAGGAAAAAGAAAAAGGGAAAAAAAGGCCTAAAACAAAAGAACTCAACCTTTTATGTTACGAGTGAGGTAGGTTACTTATTCCTTTTCTGAACATATCCACAATTATTAATAGTTAAGAATTAAAACAAAAATTAAAACAAAGACTTACCAGTGATGTTAGGTAGCCTTTTTGTGGTGGAAAAGAAAAAATAGAAAAATTTGATATCGGGTTTGTCTCCCGAACTGACCAAACCAAATCAACACACAGCTTTTAAAAGTACACAAAGTAACTTTTTACTATAAATTTGGTCAAGAACCCGAATCTTTTACATTAAAATCTAGCAAAATTGCTAAGTGACCTTTCCAGGTGCAACTCTGCAAGGAAAGTGTCCTTATCACTCTATGATTTTTTTCTTGTCCTCAGAAAAACGTCCAAGGAAACGGCGGGAAAAGATACAGGAATCAGTATATCGACGTTAATGACAACTGACAAGCTTCAAAACAATGAAAAATAAAAATACGAAATTTTAAAATTATTACAAGAAATTTTTATTAGCAATTAACTAAGACAATTTTGGTACGTTCAAAAATTTATACCAGTAAAAAGACTTTGTTGAAGTAAAACTGTCTCGCAAGAAAAGTCGAGTAGATTCTAACCTTAAAGTTTATTTATATTTGACACTAAAGTAGTTTTTCGTTTGTAGCTTAATAGAAACTCTAATAGTTGCACGATAACTGATACAATGGGAAAATTAAAGTGCCTAGAAGACATAGAAGATCGAACAGCATCCAGAGAGCTTCCACTCAGAAATCTGTCGATCCTGCAGCCAAATGATTATCTGCTCATTCGAGATATCTCGATGAAGGTAACAATAACCGCAAAATATAATTTAAAATTAAGAATTTCTAACTAAATATTCTATACCGAGCCACTCTGTACAAGACTAATACCTTTCTATATTTTAGGTACAAAGGAGCGAAGCCTTACGAACTAAACATAACAGCAACAAGGACTATCGAACAATGACCATCAATTATAATACCATAATTGTGAACCTAATTCTAATAAACAAAATATACTGCCAACGTTTTCTTTCATTTGTAAATATGTTCCCAAAACAAAAAACAAAACACATAAATGATGAAGGAGGTAAGCGTAAAAATTACTATTTTAGATAAGAAATTAGACAGGAAAATTAAAAACGTAACATGCTCTGGCCTCGTGGTTTGAAGGGAATTTTCGTCCAGCAAGCCATTTTTTCAAGTTTGGGAAGAGGAAGTAATCGCTGGGAGTCAGATCCGGCGAATATGGCGCATGTGGAAGCACTTCGAAAGGTAGGTCATGGAGTTTTGCAGAAACAACCATTGATTTGGGTGCAGGCGCGATATCCTGATGAAAGAGCACTTTTTTTGGCAAGATGTGGACGTTTAGCCTTAAGCATTGCTGCAAACGGTCCAGTAGTAAAGTGTAATAGTCGCCGAGGATGGTCTTGCTTTGTTCTAAATAGTCTATGAGCACCATGCCATGTGAAAACTGTTTCCATGACTTTCTCTGCAGACGGAACCGTTTTTGCTTTTTTTGGAGCACTTTCACATGCCCCCACCCAATTTTTAGACTGCTGCTTTATCTCTAGCGTGTAATGGTAAATCCATGTTTCATTTACAGTTATAAAACATCGAAGAAACTCAGCAGGATTGCGTCTGAATAAATCTAAACACTCTTGCGAAGTGTTCATTCGAAGGCGTTTTTGGTCGACTGTTAGCAAACGCGGTACCCAACGCGCAGAAAGCTTTTTCATACCAAAAACATCATGTAAAATGGAGTGGACACGATCTATCGAGATGTTTGCTATACCAGCAAGCTCTTGTACTTTCAGTCGGCGGTTATGAAGTCTGACATTGTGAATTTTTGTGACAATTTCGTCAGTTGTAGCAATTTTTGGGCGTCCCGAGCGTTCATCATCTTGAATTGATGTACAACCACGATTAAATTCAGCAGGCTATTTTTTTACTGTCGAAAACGAAGGAGAAGAATCCTTTAAAATAGAATCTAACTCATTTTTAATGTCCGTTAGAGTTAAGCCCTTTAAAACAAAGTACTTTATAACCGCATAAACTTCAATTTTATCCATCTTTCACAAAATATCCTTATGTGTTCACTCGATCGCCACAAACAAGCAACTGAACGCAAACATCTGAAACTTTGCAGGGCGTCATCTCAAGGTTAATGCTTACAAAATATTATAGGTATTTGATCCTACTAGCGCCCTCTCTGTTTCAGGCCGAGAACTTATCGAACCATCCTCGTATGTTAATATGATTTTTAATAATTTATAAATTATTTTAAAATTTTTAATTCAAAAAATTTATCAAAAATATGTTTATCTAACCCCTAAAATAATTAGGAAAAAAGCCCTATACGTAATGGTGATTGCGCCATTTTATGATAAGTGATTTGATGTTTCATACATTAAAAATTATTAGTTTCAAAAATATTACAGATGTTGTTTTCGAGGAAAAATATCAGGGTGGTTTTACCCATTAAAGGGGTGAATTAGCACGTAAAAAATACCTGTATACCTATATACATAGGTTCTATACTGTGGACTAGCTAAAGTAATTTGCAACTTATATTGCAATAAAAAGAGGCGTTTGATGCGGGAAGGCCCTGGTTCTCCTTAATTTAATACTACCAAAAAAATTATTATAACAATAACATAATGTTTATCTATATGTTATTCTCCTTTCTTCTTCTTCTTCTTCTTCTAGGTAGAATCAAGTTCTGTTATCTACACAATGCTTCATCGATCCTCGTTTGAGGTCGAAATCCAGCTGTCTCTCCATTTTTGGGGGGCCGTCCAGGCGGCCGTTTGGTGTTTGGTTTCTCTCTCATCACGGTTTTTGCTAGTCTGTCATCGTCCATTCGTTCCACGTGATCTCTCCACCGCCTACGACGGTTTCGAATCCACTTCACAACATCCCCCACTCCGCTGTCCTCGCGTATTTTTGCGTTTCTTATTCTATCTCTTAAACTTGTTCCCGTGATCATTCTCAGCGTTTTCATTTCTGTGGTTCTCATAATTTGTTTTGTCTTTGTTGTTTCATTTCTTATTTCTGCGCCGTAGGTCAGTATCGGCCTTACACAGACCTTGTAAATTCTTGCTGTGCTCTCAACAGTCATATGTTTATTGTTCCAGATTATGTCTCTTAGTTGGCCTGATATCATGGCCGCTTTGTTGGCTTGTGTGCGTACTTCTTCCGTTCCTGCCCTGTTACTCCCAGGTATTTAAACTTCCCAACCTGTTCGATATGTTTGTCATCAACCATTAGTTTGTATCTTACCGGTTCTTTTGCTATTACCATTGCTTTGGTTTTCTCCACAGATATTTTCATATTATACTGTTTGGCTGTTCGATTGAGATGGAAAAGCATTCTTTGTAAGTTGTCCTCGCTATCTGCTGTCAAGGCAACATCGTCTGCAAAGCATATAATCTGAACGATGTTGTGTCCCATTGGGTACCCAATATTTGTGCTTTTTACCTCATCAATGATTTCGTCCATGATTACATTGAAAAGTGTTGGACTTAGGCTATCACCCTGTCTTATTCCTATGGATAGTAGGATTTCCTCGGTTAGAGTGTTATTTGTTTTAATTACCATGGTGTTTTTGGAATTCAGTTCGTATATTGTACGTATGATTGCTTCGTCTACTTGTTTTCTTCTTTCAAGCAGAGAAAAAAGGAAAGAATATATAGGCACAGTTTATTTTCTGCGAATATAACTCTGGTCCCCTCTCCATACGCGTTTCGACCACCTCATGGTCTCGTCAGTAGGGTTGTCAAACCGAAAGCAACATTCACAGGAAACAATTGTTACATAAAATTTAAATTCCGAAGTTGGCAGATTTTTAATATCCTGCCGACATGCTTCAGAATTTATATTTAATATAACAGTTCTTTCCTGCGAATTTTGGTCTCGGTTCGATACAGCTCCATTGAGAAGACCATATCGAAACAGATATGGACCGAAGGCTAGAGTCATATTTGCAGGATATAAACTTTTTCTACATAATTTTTTTTTTAATTAACATAATATATTTCGTAATATAATCATATTATTTAAAAAAATAATAATAATAATAAACAAACTCCTAATTTGCACTTGAGATGTTTTTAAATTTGACAGGGAGGCTGGCGCCCCTGAGCCTGCCCGCACAGCAGCCGCCATTACGAATAATTAAAGTTGAAATATTCTTTTTTAATATCTGATTCATAAAGCAGAACATTTTTCCTTAGAAACTAAACAATGTAATCATCGTATGGATTTCCTGTAAATTTCAATAATTTTTCACCCTTACGGTTGCCATATTGGATCTTCCATTTTAATATGCGATAATTTAATTATATCAGTCCCCTCAAAAACCGAGTAGTAAGCCATGTTGACAGAAAATCAATGCTATATATATTCTGTGAATTTTATGGATTTTTGATCCTTATTGGTAACATATTGGATCTACTATTTTGAATTTTGCAAATAAACTGTGGAATTCCCAACAGTATGTAAACAATAATATTTTTAGCCTATTTTCGATGGAAACTCTCTCAAAATTGTTTTTTTTTACAAACATTCGTTTTCCAGTATATGCTTTTCTGCTCATTTCTTGATGCCATGTAAATGAATCTTGCGTGGCTATATGTATTTTCTAAAAAGCCATATTTTCTATAGCATACAAATTATCTTAAGTTGTTGATGTGGTATTAACTAACAAAAATCTATAAAAATAATTTTTAAAAATATGGTGCTATTAGTTCTTCATTTTTGATGTTTTACCGCCGAAAAGGAACCGTTAGTAAAATACAGAAATACTAAACGTAAATATCCTATAAAACCATAAAATACAGAACGGATGGGTCCTACAACAAAAATATATATCTGTTGCGCAACATCATTCTGGATTTATAAAAAAAAAGGGTTAAAAAGGGTTCAATTTTTTACGATGTTAGTGGATGGTGGAATGGATAATTTCGTCCCTTTTTTGTTTCATTTGAGCATTATAAAGCTTTTTTGTTTATAGAAACATCTAAAAGCTGTTAAAATACTGGTATGTAAAAAATGGTACCTGCTGGGTGGTAACCCTTTAAAAACGACCGCTTATATTTATTATACATGGTCCAGCCGTTAGTTTTATTCCTAATAAAATATTATTGAATTTAAACAAGGGATAAATTAAAACAAAAAAATATATATTTATTTTTTTTTAATCCGTATTATGAAACGCTAAAAATATAAAACCTTATTAAAAAGTGTTCATGAAAGAGTAAAAATTTAACCACCGCAATGGCAATATTGTAGGCTTAAACATCTTGAACACTTTCAAAACATATTTTAAAAAGGGAGAAACCATATCTTATACTTTCATAATAGAATTATTGAGAAGTAACATATGATGATTTTACACAGGTACATTTATACGAAACAAGTTCGGCAGGCAGAAACTTGACAAAGTAACCTATCGGGTAATAAAGCAGCGCGCCCACTGGTTCGGCTCGGTTCAGACCGCTCGGCTCCGCGCAATCGGCCCGTTTTGGATTACACGTAAATAAATGAGAGCCCGCTCACTGGTTCCGACCGGCCAGAACGCTTCCGCGCTTTGAGCATCGACGTCTTCGACTCTCTCAAGAGGGCAAAAATTGCCGAAAGGTCTGAAAGCGTTCGACTATTTTAAAAATAGAAAGAGGTAGTATATCTGTGGTATAGACGTAGTGTCTGTATTGTTACTATGTCGGACGAAGAATTGATAGAAAATGTGAGAGCATACAGAATATATAATAATAATAATATTCTGTATACATAATTGTTGCCTAATAAACTTGAGGTAAATTGTCTAATTGTCTAGGCGTTCACGTCACAGTCAAAAAACATTAGTTATGTCACAAAAATCTGTGATGTAAACGTCAAATTTAATTAATTCGACTAAATAATACACTTACTTTAAAGTAACCGCTAAATGTTCCTCTGGTGGAATCGATTTTCGAAAGTGTTTTGTTTCCTGAGCGGCAACATATTTAAAATTTCATAAAATTTTATACTAGACATTCTAAAATATTTGAAATGATAAAATTCCCCGTCAACTTTTCTTTTAAGGAAATATCATGAACCCAGTATCTTCTTCTCCGCTTTTCCTCCACTTCCGCTTCAACACAGGCTAAAGCAGTCACAACAATATCCTCCTCAGAGTCGGAAGAACTACTCATTTTATTCACTTTTCATCAAAAATAACAGCTCTAGAAACTCTAATGGTTAAAGCAGTTTTAATGACTGTTTAGTCTGAATTGTGCTTAAGGAAACAAAGATTTAAAATAATTTCTTTAGCCCAAGTAATAGGTAAAAATAGTGATGTAAATTCCGAGATGGATGAAATCTGCCCAGAGGTGTTGGGGACAATGTAAGAACAAACTCTACATAAAATGTAACAAGAAAAAATAGGTTGGGGCCAAGAGGGAGGGGGTCAAAGTTAGTTAAAACAAGTTTTTTAAATCTACATGCCAAAGAACACATTTTGGAAAAAAGTTTCAAATGAAAGTTATACAGATTTTAAAGACCTACAATCTGGGCTTTTGTACGATCATTTTTGTTAATTTGTTATTGCAAAGGTCCAGAAAATCCTCAAAATTGGCCATTCTTTTCATATCAATTCATTATTGCCAAATTGACTTTTTTACAATTTTAAAGGGAAGCCCTCGTCTTTCTAAATAAAATGGTATTTTATAATAGTAGAAATATTCCTAATTGTTTATCACAAGACACAAAATGCTGATTGCTATAACTTTTTTTTGAGTGAACATTTTGATCTGCACAAAGGTTTAATCTCCCAGTGAATTTCTCTTAATGCATAAAATAGGATTTTACTAGGTAAATAATGAATCCTCTACTAAGCATATTTTTATTAAAACAATCTTATTGATTCTTAGAATAAATGAATTCTGGAACCTAAATGCCACAAAATATTTAGGAAATCTCCAAAGAAAAGCACTTGAAAATTAAACAAAAAAACACTATTTAACTTTCTCGTATTTTTTTACATACCTTTGAGAAAGATAAATATTTTGACACTGCTGTCTATCTACCAGAGAGTTAAAAAGTGTTAGCTAGATTCACTAAAACAGTTTAAGACTTAGACCAAATCTAGTTGCCATGAAACTTAGATCTTCTAGTTGGTCAGTTTTGCTCTGCTTATAATATTTTTATAATAATAAGAAAATAACCCATATATATTAAGGATATTAACCTAGATATAAAACCTTGAAATTGATGAGAAGAATAGTTATGTCCCGAAAATTTCTCAATTTTGCCTATTTACAAATGGAAGAAAATTATTTTTCTATCCTTGTACCTTGAAGGTTCAAAATTTTCTCGACTTATTGTCGCACTTGTCAGCTTAAGCCCTCAACTGTCAACATAGGCCGGTTTTAAAGTTAGACCGTGTTAGTGAATTAGAGAGATCGTTTTTTTGTTTTAAATATTTTTAGGTATTTCATAAATATTTTGTTACACGAATTATATTGTATGATATTTTTTAAGTGTCAGATTACATTATTCCTAAAAATCACTAAGATCGTTTTAGTAAAAATGTATCTAGTATGAGTTTAACTACAGGGTTCTGCATGAAAATCCTCTCCGTCAAACTAATGTCTTATTTCGATAAATTCAACCTATGTAGCAAAATCTAGAGGAGAAATTTTTTTGGAATTCCCAAGTACGACGTTGCCAAGGTCACGTTTTATCTAAGTTTAGGGAAATTGTGCACAGTGTACGATCTAGCAACATCACATAGGGGCATCTGGAGATGACGCCATCTACGAAATCTCAACCTCCTAGGACTTAAAATAACGGAGATACCCATTAAACCCTATGTAATTCCAAATTTCATCGTGCCCACTAGGCATCCAAGGGTCTGCTAGTTATCGAAGGGCCTCTGTATACAGGAATTACGTAGCCGCTTCTAGTATTCTCGATACTCGATGTTTCTAGAAAACACCAGATGTACGAAACGGGTATATAAGCAGCCGGCCAGTCGTCAGTGGATCAGTATTGGATATATGAGCTAAGTGCAAAGAACGAACGAATAATAATAGCGTTGTAATAGTACTATTATTTGCTCCATCTGTAAACGATGTCGTCGCGATCCTGTGTGAACAAACCGAACAGTTTCTGTTATATATGTGATGAAGTGACACTGAAAGCTCACTTGTAAGAAAATCCTACGAGTTATATTTTAGATGCAAAGTTGGCGATCAAGTCAAAACTTGGGATCCCAAATTTGCTTCAACACTTGCTCAAAAACCTTAACAGGATAGCTAATGGATACTCACAAGTCTATGAAATTTGGAAAGCGGATGATATGGTGAGAACCTCAGAATCATGTTGATGATTGCTACTGTTGCTTAACAAAAATCCTGGAGTTTTCTAGCAAAAGCAAACATAAAGTTGAATATTCTAATATTCTTTCAGCTATCAGATCTGTACCTCATGACACTTCTAGCATACCTGTCCCTAAGCCTCCAGAAAAAAAAGATCGACTCAGAATCGGATGAACTGGATAATTCTGAACCAAAAGTGCATCATTTTTCAAGAGAAAGACGATTACGAATGTAGGAGCAGTAAACAACTCCATTTTATATATCAGGAAGAGCTCAACGATCTTATTCGTGATTTGGATCTTCCAACACAAAGTCGCAGCTGCTCTTTTACAGCAATGGAATCTATTACAAAAAGAAATGAAAATTTCCACGTTTCGGAAAAGACAGTCTATGCTGACAGTATTTTTCTCAATAGCCAATAACTTAGTTTGTAGTACGTCACGGGAGAGAAAAAGAATTAAAATGAAAAACGAATGAATGAAAATTAAATATTGAATGCTTCGGTACAGGTGGTTATTTTTTTTCGGTGTTGATCGCTCCATCTTTTAGGGCAGTGCCTAAGCTAGCATGTCGGAGGTTAAGGGGGGTTATATAAATTCAAAGCGTCACCTGTTTTAGGCCCGTCGGTAAGAAGAAGCGATGATGTGATCGAAAACAGGAAACAACTAGATCCCAAAATAAAACACACCGATTCCAAAAACAATTAAAATCTGTATTTAACAATAAAAAAAAAAAGGATTCTGTTTTACAACTATGTGAATTCTATCTTAAACTAAAGCAATAAGTGACTATTTTCTACCTAGATTAGAACAAAAAAAAACAAAGAAACAATGAACAACACTACTGCAAGTATGACGTCATCTAAGCCATACGCCAAGTCGGTTTAGATGTAGGTCCAGCTTTAATTTTCACTATCGGCTAAACTGAATAACCTTACTTTTTATGTAAGGTTGTATTTCGCACTAACAAATTATCTAGTACGCCCATTTAGTCTAAAATTATGTTTATTTAAGCCTAATTAAAAGTGTTGGACTATTAATATGTGAAGTGATGTTTTAAATTACCTAGTGTATACGTATACCTTCGGTTTACAAGGTATTTTAAATGAAATTTAAAAATAAAGTGTCCTGTAATTGCTCTCATAAAGTCTTATTAGTTCCAAAATACAGGGACATACATTAAAACTGGTAATTTCACTGTTTATTACGAAGTTATAATACCTGAAAGGCAGTTTTGTCATTAAATCCAAACATTTTCGGCAAGCTGGATAGCCGATGGCCTCTATGGAGCAGTGGTGTGTAATATGTCGGCTCTGGCATGCAAATCCAAACGTAGAGACGAATACAAAGTATACAGTATAATAAGAACTATTTTTGGAATGTACCTGATTGACCTTAAGGGTGCACCAAGTATTAAAAGTCTCAAAGATGATCTGTTGACTTCTTAGGAGTGATCACTTTCACTATGGTGTACTTAACCAAAAACGAATACAATAAAAACTTTGTTTATCCTCAATATCTGGCAAATGATGCCTTAACACACTAAATTATGGTTTTAGCTGCAAACAAGAATAAAAGTAGTATCGTACTCTAAGAAAATCAGCAAAAAAAATCTGCTTGCTGGGTTTCTGCCAGTTTTCACAACCAAGACTTGGCCCAGACTCTCTCTACTGACACTCAAGAGCGCCAAGAAAAAAACAAGAGATTAACTAACTACACCCTTGATGAAAGTGGCAAAAGTGGAGTGTTTGATACATTTCTAGGCACATTTGATTTTTTTACAAAACCGGTTTTTATGTGACAGTGACAAAAACTTTTAGCTTTTATTTTATATGTATTAAAGAGACTACTTGATGAAAATAAGAGTTTAATTTATGGTGAGTATTGTCTTGATTGTTGGTATTTTGGTAAAGTTATTTATAGTTTTGTTCGTAAAATAATAAAACTGTAACACATGACATTTAGGGTTTAATCAACGAACTGGGTCTTTCCTTTAAACCTACCGAATGGCTACTGTTTTTTACTCTTCAAAAGCAAGTCTAAAAGTAGTTTTATTGTTCAATGGAAATGAACAACCATCTCTACCCGTGGGTCATGCTGTAATTATGAAAGGAACGTACAAGAACATTCGTATATTACTTTAAAGCATAAAATATGAAGATTATAAATGGAATATCTGTGACGATCTAAAAGTTATTGCACTTGGTACAGGACTGCAGAGTTGCACCAAATATTGTTATTTTCCATGATAATGGGACAACAGAGCCAGAAACCAACATTATGTCGTTAATGAATCCTTAGTAGAGCAGCAGAAAATTTATTTATCTCATCGGCACATAAAACTAGGACTCATAAAAAATTTTTGTCAAAGCCTTAAATAGGGAAGGAACTTCTTTCCTTCATTTGAGACGGAAATTCGCTCGTACAGGTGAGACAAAGCTTAAAGAAGGAATGTTCATTGAACCGCAAATACAAGAACTTTTTTAAACTACAGTTTCGAGAAAAGAAAACAGGACATAGACTGTCTTCAAAAATGGATGTAGCATTTTCGTAGGTAACAAGAAATCGGAAAATTACAAAGATCTAGTTGAAGAACTTATCCAATCTTACAAGACGTTAGGTTGCAACATGTCACTTAAGTTGCATTTTCTTCACACCCATTGGGAACTCTTCCCTGACAATTTGGGTGCAGTTTCAGAGGAACATGGAGAAAGATTGCAGCAGCCAATTGTTCAAATCTAGAAGCGGTATAGTGAAAAATGGACCCCAAACATGTTAACGGACTACTGTTGGACCCTCAAACGTGAAATCTCGCAAATACAAGCGAAAAAATAATTTATTTGATTGTATATATGTATTATACTTTTTTCAATACAAATAAAGTATATTTTGTAAAAAAGTGATTTTGTTTTAAACTTAAGAAAATTTGCTAGATGGCTTATGGTTTGGGTTTCTCATATTTTATATTCTTTTTTCTTTCTCTTACAACTTACGGGAAATTGACTAAAACTAAGTTCATATTTGACTTCAGCACATTACAGTAGACACAAAAACCCAATATTTATAAGGGAGCGACAAAAGATTTTAAAATGAAAAACAGTGTTATTTTACCCTGAAAATACACTTATACACATATGGAATTGCTCAGAATGATAACCTTTACAACATATTTAAAGATTGATGAGGGACTTACTTTTCTAAATAATTATCGAATATTTAATTACAGAAATCTTCCTATGCATATTATATTCGTAAAAGAAAATTATAAGACACAATGAAGTACAGGCATTCTGTTTACCGAAAACCTAAACTAATAATTTTGACATTTTCACATAAGTATGTTTCTTTAATGGCAAACCTTTCTTCGCCTTTAAAATAGAATGTCAAAATTTTACCTTCCAAAATAATATATTCTAGGTAACCGAGCTTTTTACCAAAATCCGGCCTATTGACCGAATTTCTGCTTTTTTGGATCGCAAAAATGTGCATCGCCTACTTCAGTGGTCAAACCTTTTTTCATTCATGTCCTAAGTACCTACGTATAAGGGATTAGAGCGGTAAACGATGAATAGCAACTTTTTTAACTGTATTTTTACCTAAATATCCTCAGAATTATGTGTGTGGTGTATAGATTATTTTGACCATTGTCTGTTTCGGATATTCTTGGAATTTCGTATGATCACTAAGCGAGTATTCAGTAAAGTCTTAGGAAATGTAACAGTAATATTTAAGTTTTTGGCCGCTAGAGATATAAATCGGAGCAGACAAATTAATAACAATGTTTTTGAGTTTTCAGTCTTTTTACATAAACCTACAATATATGTACTAAAGACGCTCTCAAAAAATCTCACTCCTAGCAAAAGATATGCGTAAGCAAATATGTATTTATATACATATATATATATATATATATATATATATATATATATATATATATACATATATATATATATATATATATATATATATATATATTGTTGTATTCGTAGGTTGCAACTACGATTTACAAACTGAAAAATTGACCCAAAATTTTACAGCGGTGTTTCGTCCACGATGCCAGCGGTTGGACTCATCAGTGGGTCCGCTGACATCTTTCCCAGACACCCTGTGTTGACATACTTATGAATATTTGATTCTCGTATTTGAAGTTATTTTTTCGGGCGGAACGTGACGGTAGGATATTACTGAAATTTATATTTCAGATTTTTATAAACTTATTCCGTATTATTACGACACGCCCCCCTTCAAGCAACCACTTTCCATATTGTTCCGTGATCGTGTCTTGAGCACGAATCAAGATGGAAAGCTGGGTGCCCAAGAACTCGACGACGCGCTGCAAATTGTGGTCTGATACGCGGATCCAGTCGCTATTTGCTTATTTGCTGACTCAATGCGGGGAAAAGCCCTCTAAAAAACCCGCAAAGGTCCCATGCCCATGGATGCCATGTTGTATTCGTAGGTCGCAACTACGATATTCAAACTGAAAAATTGACCCAAAATTTTACAGCGGTGTTTCGTCCACGATGCCAGCGGTTGGACTCAGCAGTGGGTCCGCTGACATCTTTCCCAGATACCCTGTGTTGACGTACTTATGAATATTTGATTCTCGTATTTGAAGTCATTTCGGAAAACTATTTTATATCGTTTTTTGCTAGTATAGGCAAATGATTTTTTCTTCGTTGTATTATACGCAAAAAGAGAAGAGACGTATGTAATGCCAAGTATTTTATCAAACTGAAATCAAATCTGAGGTCATAATTGCAAGTACACCCCCAAAAAGCATCCCCTATAGTCGAAAAAACCTCAAAAGTCTAAAAATTAACTTTTAGGATCGTTCTTCCATCTCAGAGTCGAAAAAAATTAAGTACAAAGTACATACAATTGATTTATAACAAATCCTCAAAGTAGCCTCAGTCACCAAAAAGCTTATGTAACTACTGAAAAAACTTGGAACAAAATTTTTTTTTAATATACAGGGAACTACATTTCCGATGAATAAGTAGTAAAAAACTGCCTCAAAAAAACTAAGAAACAAAACAAAAGAACTAAAAGTTTCTAATTTCAACTTCAAACTACATTTTGATAGTACAAGATTCATCAGCATCTCAGAATTTTCGTGGTTGTTGAACATTATTCAGTAGGTTCTTTAAACAGGTGAAAATGACCTGGTACTTTTCCAACAGAGTGCTGTTTAAATTTACTGTGTAATGCATTAATAATTTCAATTTAAAAAATCAGCGGGAATTACTGATATATATATATATATATATATATATATATATATATATATATATATATATATATTTATATATATATATATATATATATATATATATATATATATATATATATATATATATATATATATATATATATTATTTCAAGCCAAAGGGCTTCGCACTCCCTCCAGGGATTATTCACTCATACCAGGTATACAAAGACACCAAAAGTATGAAGCTCTATGGGAACCCTTTCCATGTTATCGGGTCCTAGGTGGTGTGGTCTTCTGTACTTCCTACAAACTTTCGAAAGATCCTCACCATTGCAAAGAGAACTGCTTTTTGAATCGGTTTATACAGATACTCACTAAGGCCCAGTCTTTTGATGTTCTGCAGGAGGTTCTTTGGTATCACTCCAGTTGTTGATAGTATTATGGAAATCATGTGGACACTGTTCATTGCCAACTGTCTGCGGATTTGCACCTCCAGATCTCTGTTTTTGGTCATTTCCTCATTGTATTTTGGTCTTACGTTGTATAGCAATGTCAATGAGTGTAGTTCACATAGAAATTTTATCACTATAATGTCTGGCCTATTATGAGCAACTGTTTGATCTGTTAGAACCATTCGGTCCCAATATAACTTGAACTGGTTGTTCTCAAGAATAGGCTCCGGATTACATTTATAATAAGGCACTTTTCCTATATAGGTTTAACTTATCTGCTAACTCTTGGTGGAGTATCTTAGCGACTGAGTCGTGTCTTTCCTTATGGTCGGTTGTGGCAAACGCTTGACATCCTCCAGTTATATGCTGAATTATCTCTAATATTCGACAGACATATCTACGTTGATCATTTTCTATTGAGGGATCTATGATGATGAATATGGTCCTGGATAGCTAACAAGAGGCCCTCCGATTCCGGAAATATCTGTCCTGAAATCAACCGTTGAGTTATCGACATTGTCTTGTTTGACCTCATTTGGATGTCGTCCATGAAGTGATTTCTGTAGCCAGTTTTGTAACTTCTCTTGATATGTTTGGTGGTGAGAAGCAATATCCTGTTCCTCCAGCTGTAGCGGCATTGAATCGTCTTCTTCGCATATTGCTCGATGTAGTGTAGAAGAATCCGCTAATCCTCTTCCTCCTTGATGTCTTGGAAGCATTGTATGTTCAATAGCACTCCGTGGGTGATGTTTCTGTGCTTTTGTTAGGAGTATTCTTATTTTTCTTTGTAGGTTTTAGATATCCGTCTTTCTCCATTTTACAATTCCAAAGCAGTAACTAAGTGCAGAACAAGCCTACATGTTAAGCGCCTTAAACAAATTTCTACTATTTAGGTTAGTTCGTAATGCCCGCCTTACCCTTCTGACAAATTCGTTTGTCAATTCGGCTTTCATAGTGCGATGGTCAATTCTTTTAGCCTGTTCCACACTTAGGTATTTGTATATTTGTTCTGCTTCCATTGTAGCTATAGTTTCACCGTTCTGCATCTCAAATGCTCCTGGTTCTATCTTATCTTTAACGATGTTCAAAATGCAGCACTTGTTAAGTCCAAATTGCATTCTGATATCTCCGGAGACCTTCTCTACAATTTTAAGCATTTGTTCTAGCTGATGTCTGATAGTAGCCATCAGTTTAAGATCATCCTTGAATTGAAGATGATTCACTCTTACTACCTCTTCGTTGTTATTCCTAATACTAAAGCCGTATCTGGTAGAATTCAAATGGCGTGATAGTGGGTTCATTGCAAGGCAGAACCACAATGGGCTCAGTGAATCGCCCTGAAATATTCCCGATTCGTATCGGAATTGTGTTAGTTTCGATGGTATCGCTGGATGGCACTTGCTGGATCCTAGTTTTCTAGGTAGGCATAATACGTTCTAAAAAAGAAACAAAATGATTATCGACCCTATTATACATTCTCAATGTGGTTGTGAGCCACCCATGTGGCACTGAGTCGAAGGCCTTCTTATAATCCACGTTTATTTTTATTATGATAAATGACTTATATTACTATTACTCGTACTCAAGAATTATTAGTAAAGCACACAATAAGCAGTGACACGAATTTCTAGATCCCTACCTATTATAGATTTGAATCGCCGGCCCAAATTATTTTAAGAAATTTTCAACCTTATAAAAAAAGTATTGAGTGTATCAAAGGATTTATTACATAGCACCTAACTTAGAAAAGTGGAAAATATCAGAGACATATTTTAAATTTTTGAGGCTCTTCAATACAGGGCTAACTACGGTCCTGACGATATTGTATAGAATATATTACACATACTCACGTGTAATAGTCAACATATCAAAAATCAATCGACGGAGCTAAATTTTTTGGTCAAAATGACATAGATAACTTTTAGTACAATGGGATTGTGTAAAATGTTAAACGAAGGTTTTATCAGATAAGACTGTATTGTATTCTAAGACGAAGCACATGTTACAGCATAAAGATGCATTAAAATGACACGAAATCTTTAGAAATATCCCCATAACATTTAATTTGATAATAATTTAAAGTACTCATTTCCCATCAGTAAATGCGTCTTCTGGTGGTGTTGATTTTTCTGGACATTTTTCCATTTACGCTGTCGTATTAATATAGTTGCATACTTGAGGCAAAATTTAAAAAAAAATCCTGAACTTTTTCTATCACAGCAACAAAAACTCAGGTTTATAAATAGAAATTATGTTCCATGTTCATTCGTTACACAACCTTGATCATAGGTGGCACTCTAAGTCAGCTGATTTGAGTTCAGTTTTTTGGTTAGGTTGCCACATCTACCATTGGAACGTGTATGGAGTTACATATCTAAGACGGGGAGATTAATTTTCCCTCATAAGCATCATAACCTATATTTAGTTTGCCCCACAAAATATCTCTCTACTAGAAAAATTTTTCTTATGCAACCCACTGGACAAGTATTTGAACTTTTGCTTCCAGTCGCGCGCGAATATCAAATAAAGGTTTCTTCTTCACGCAGCAGTTAAGCCATTCCTTTAGTTCAGGCACTAGTAACTAATTGAGAGATATTTTGTGGTTCAGGTTAGAATACAACTGTGCCGATATTTCTATGCATGATGTCTACTATGCCGATATTTCTATGCATGATATCAGCTACGTCGTTATTTTAATTTTTGTGAAAGTGAATATGTTTTTACTTTGATCAAGATATTCTGTTACGTGTTAAAAAGGTTAAAAATGTTTGGCGGAAAAAAATCATCCAAAATTAAGCGCTTTGCTCCAAACTGTTGCCGATTTCAAATTTCGAATTCAAAGGATTTCGAGTTACGAAGGAATTTATAAAAACCATCGTGTATGTGTACATTTTTAAAAGAGATTCTAGACAAGCAGTTAAATATAATGCAGTTCTTACTCTTTTTATCTTCCTGTATGAGTAAGTAAAACCAAGTTAGCCCTTTCTTATTTTCTAGAAAACATGAGCAGCTCGTCGAATGGGGTGCAGGCAATTATAAAAAAAAAACCTATAAACATGCTGCTAACGTGCATTGTTATGCAAATCAATTAAATTTGATAATGTTAAACCCTGCATCCGCCAATAAAAATATAGGCATATTTTTTCCCAATTTACAAGGAATTTGTTCTTTTTTTCAAATAGTCCTCAAAGAATTGCAATACTAGATGAAATTGTTAACAAAGGCTTACTTCGTTCGGCCCCAACAAGATGGAATTTTAATTTTAGAGTTGTCTGTACCGTATTCGAATATAAAGATAGCATTCTAGAGACAATGGAAAAAATCTTAGATGACAAACTTATTTTACAAAATTATTCCTCAAGTTCATTTATTATTTCGTAAGTTTCAAACAAGACAAATTGATGCTGTTGTCGCAATTAAAAACATATTATTATTTAAACCAAAATTAACAGAAATTAAAAGTAATATTACCTCAAACGACTTTGAGCCATCTCCATCTACTTCAAAACGACTTAAGTTAGATGATTCCGCGGATTTTTCTAGGGAAGCCAAAGAAGCTTTTGATATAATTATTTGTCAAGCAAAAAAACTGTTTAGCTTTACAGGTCACTTGGTAGCAGCCACTCTTTTTTTTTCGGAATAGTATGTCGAATATAGTACATTATCTCCCGAACAAAAATTTGATACGATTTTACCCCTTTTTATCGAATAAAAACTCCGTACAGATCTAGATCAATTTCGGGACTTCTTGTACGTTATGACTATCTTTTGCAAAATATCGAGCTAAGTGAGACATTTAGTGAAGTTCTAAAAGTTTTTAAAGTTTGTTACTATTCCGATGGTATCGGCTGAAGTAGAACGGTGCTTTTCTACCCTCGAAGGGAATACTGTGAGCCAAGAAAGACTTTCTGCTTTGGCAATGCTTTCTAAAATAAGGGCTATTATCGAAAGCATACCTAATTTCAATCAGCGAGTTATTAATAAGTTTTCCAATGCCAAAGACGGGCGCACTAACGAGCATTTGGCCTCAAAAACTGGACAAAAAGGAGAAATGCAAACTAAACAAGTAAACATCGAAATTATTTTTTTTGTATACCTGAGTAACCGTACTATCATAAAATTATGATAAAGTGACCCCTCCCCGCAGCTACGCATTCATTCTTGATAGATTTTTTTTAGACTTGTATTTGATGTTTGGTATTTTGGAAAATGAATATTAAAAAAACAAATTTTTGTGATGGAATCTGAAAAAACAAGGTATGTATTTAATTTTAATATATATTATTCAAAAATATAATGACTTTTTAGTATTCTTATGGACTTAAAACAATATGCAAGAAAATTTTCTATTGTTTTGTTTTTCTTTTTAACTAATTAGTGTTTTTGAAAATGTTCCGAGCTAGGTCGGGCTACAATCCTTTTTTTATAATAAACTATAGACATTAGCTATATCATAACAGTCAAAACATTTTCCACATGTTTCCACCTCTTAAAAGCACCGCTTTGAGTTTCACGATTTTTTTTTGGAAATAATTTTGGTTATTTTTTATTTGCATGCATATTTTTATTCCTATAGGTACAGATTTGACATCAAATGTTATTGAGGTACATCGGAAAATGCAATACATGCTTTTTAAACAAAGCACATTCAGAACACTTCAATATAAGGTACCATATATGGAACATAAGCTCCGCGAAATGATGAAATGTCCCCAAAACGAGTGTCTTACCTTAAGTCACGATTTAAACCATTTTAATAGTGATTTGAAGAAGAGATGGATATCATATAACTATACTAAAGAAATATTTTTGAAAAAAAAAAACGATAAGTGGCTTAATACATCAATACCAGTACATAACTGGGCCATGAATTCTACGGGACGCCCAAGGAAGCATTTCCAAGAATTACATGATCATAGCAAACGACGAAATATAAAAGAACTCCACGAACAGGTACCTGTTGAGGAGCTTACCTATGCAGCTAGCGTAAATCAACGAATGTCTGGAAATACCGCTACCTCTAAACTTATAATAGATACAACTTCAACACTAACACGAGCCAAACGTTACAGGAAGGTAATAACTACTGCTCCGAAACCGAAAGTAAAAAATTACACACCTGAACAAGCTTTGCAAAATCTTTGTTGAAGGTGACTTTACAAGGAGGCAGTGGGAGTTGTTACACGATTCCAATAAGGGTGTATTTCCTTGCTATACTTTAATTAGAGAAGCAAGGAAACTCTGCTATCCAAAACCAGAGTCAATCCGAGTTACGGAGACGTAACGGTAGAAATCCTTTAGAATGTTAAACTTTGTAAAAGACTTTTTATGGGAAAACGTACAATTACCCTAAGTCAACATATAAAACGATACCCATTACGTTTTTTTTTTATTACTCCCCTCCCCCTCCCCACCCTAAGTCAGCGCTCCTTCAGCCGATTGGTAAAACAATGCCATAAATGAAATCGGAGTACCTAAAAACAAATAAAACAATACCCATTACGTTCTTTTAATATTACTCCCCTCTTCACCCTAAGTCAACGCCCCTTCACCCGATTGGTAAAATATTGCCAGAAATGAAATCGGAGCACCTAAAAACATATAAAACGATAACTATTACGTTTTTTTGATATTACTTCCCTTCCCCTCCCAACCCTAAGTCATCCCCCCTTTACCCGATTAGTAAAATAATGCCAGAAATCAACTTAGCGCCCTAAAAAATCCCTGGATACTGATTTTGACACGTCTAGAGTCAATAACAACGACGTTATTAATTTTGTCCGGTTTTTGAAGCCGAGCATTTGGCTGCGGCGTATGGATTATATATAAATAATTCACACATAAGTTATGCGTGCATTTTGTTTTGATTGGTATATTTTTGAAATTTACTACCTTCTTTATGTTTAGTTGTTTAAAATACACTGATTTGTTTCATACAACTCAATTTTTAAAGACTTTTATTTTTTCATCTACCTATGATAGGTTTTTTACATATCAATATTTTTAATATACCATTGCAATTGCAACCACTTCTTTTTTAATGCACAGCCGCCACTGGCATGTACAATATTGTTGTATTCCGTGGGATTTATTAATGTAATTAAAATCTAATATATATATATATATATATATATATATATTAAAATCTAATATATATATATATATATATATATATATATATATATATATATATATATATATTTGTCCCTTTGGTTCCCCGAAATTACAATGAAAATAGACCCAAAATTGCGTCCACGATGCCAGCGGTTGGATTCATCAGTGGGTCCGCTGGCATCTTTCCCAGACACCCTGTGTTGACGTACTTATATATAGTTGAAATTAATATTTGTACTTATTTTCGGGCGGAACGTGTCGGTAGGATATTGATTATTTGTGGCATTTTTGTATTTCTCTTTATCGACCAAACATCGTGATTTTAATCTTATTCCGTAGTACTACGACAATATGTATATAATAGTGTTCAACCAGATTCTACATTAAGATGAAAATTTTAAATGCTCCCCTTTTAATATTATTCTACATATTTTTAATTTCTCCTCCGCCCTGTATATGCCATCTTAACATTTACATTTTTGATATTATTAATTTAAAAAAATTTAAGGAAATATTTTATTGGGTAAAATTAAGTACATATAAAAATTATCCATTGATTTTGTGGCCACGCTGTATAAAATTTGTATTATTGTAAATAAAAAATGTAAAGTGATCTAGAAATTTCTATGTTAACGAAAAATCCTTAAAATATAAAGTAGGGTACAAGAAAAAAATTTCTTTAATTTTTGCAGCTCCAATAAGCATTGTTTTTAACAATGTAAAATTTTTGTGAAAAATATTTCCTTTAGTAAAATTAAAAATAAATAAATGTCCTGTATTTTTCATTATAAATATGATAATAATATGATTCAAAAAATTCCTAATTAATCAAAAATTAATAAAATGTTAGGTAGAAAATATCGGATATCTTCAGTTCACTCAAGAAGGCGCGGCGCGATTAATTCTGTTTTTTTCAACTGTTTGTATACAAACTCGAATTAGATGAGGAGTTTTTTGCGGGCATTTTTAATTTGCGTGTTAATTTCTTTGTTCATTTTATACCGAAACTTCGCATCGAATGTGTTGCGAGGAAAAGTTCTCGCTCGCTCCTGGGTTCGTCTTAGAGGTCATCCTGGAATGATTACGGATATTTCCGTCGTGTATTTTAACTTAAATTTACCATTGTTCATCCTAACATAAAGTGTTGCTCTACTCCTTGTATTTGTAAGTACATTTTTGACTTTTTGGGTTTTTATATTGCCAAATAGGCCAAAACGTTTTTAAAAATTTCAGATTTTTGGAGGATTTATATATTAAAAATTATTTTTCGAAAGTTTTTTGATTTTTTAATTCAAAATTATTGGCATCTTTTCCTGCTTATGTAACTAGATGTTGAACGGATCCTAGTTAGGTTCTTGAGGCGGATACAAACTCAATATGCAGTATAAAATATACCGAGCTAAGAAATTTACATCTCAGGTTCTTTAAATATTAAAAATTAATATTGGGGGTTTCTTGAAGCATTTACAAACTCAATATGCAGTATAAAATATATCGAGCTAAGGAATTTACATCTCAGGTTCTTTAAACATCGATATTGGAAGGTTTTGGGGCCTATATTACCAATCTAAAATTAATTTGAAATTTAAGATAGTGGATTTACTATGACAGACTAAATATTTGTTTGACACAATTTTACTGGTATTTGGAAAACTCTAAGAACTAAAGAGTTTTGAGTGGTTCATTTTAGGGTGATTTACAACTTTGGACAAAATGGGTACTTTTTTGCCACCTTGGAGTCATTACGCGGTACACTAATCTCGATTAGTACTTACTTTAAATAATTTATTGATATCATAATGAATTCTAAAACTAAAAATAGAAAAATAAAATTTTTATAAAAAAAAATTGAACCAACTTCTAAAAGTGCGCTAAAAAGTGAAAAATAACTATAAATTTTTATATGAAATTGTACATTGTACAATGCAAATCACATTTTGTCAAAAAAAAAATTTCTATAGAGAAGAGTAAGAAATATAGAGTAATATTATTTAAACCCATAAAGACAGACTCTAAGGAGACAAACATATTCTAACGTAATACCTTTCAAATTGATGATAATTCTTGTAAAATAGGTTTTTACTTTAATTTTTAAAGCCCTTGGCATCTTTACAGCCTCTCAGTTGAATTATAGCTATAGACATAATATAAAGTATAGACCGTGGATCCTATAGCAGCGCGTTACCTGTCGTATAAAAAGAGAGAGAGCGAAATGAGTAAGGAATATTTCTCTTTCTATTCCACGAAATAAAGAGATACTACTCGCATATGTCGCCGTGTTTCTTTCTAAGCCTCTGATGAGTCCATGAGACGGTCGAAACGCGTGTGGATAGAGAACCATAGTGATATTTTCAGAAAATAAACTATTTGTATATATTATTTCCTTTAATTGTTTGAAAGGTGAGTAAATATAGGCAACTGTTTAAACACGACAGTAAACAATTTATTTATTCCTGACTGAAATTTTGATTATACTGAATTTTTAATCGATTATTAACGTCATTTTAAAGATAATGGTTTGTCTTTGTAGAACGGGGTGAATTAAATTGTGAGAAATGGTAAAATACGGTGTAATTCGCAAAAAAAAAACAAGAAATAAATAAATGTGTGGAGTACACACTTTTCTAAAAAAGAATAGTTGGTGCGCGATAGAGTATTAGACTTTGCTGTACAAGGAGTTTTTGGTATTATACCCTGATAATGTTTTAAACAAAAATTTATTAACATCCCTTAAGGCAGTAATAGACAAAGATATACAAATTATTTTCACTGGTATTATTGTTGAGTATATTTACTAACAAATAATGGCTAATACATATGATGTTTAAAATCTAATAATATTTTATAACTAAAAATAAATTTTCTTTGTTTCAGGACAATAAAAGAGCCGGATCGCGAATTTTCAGGGTGGCATAAGACACGGAACTCTTGCACGCATTAATCTATCCGGTCCTTTTTAGCCTAATGTACGAAAAGGATCGAATAGATCGTTCTCTTTGTCTAAAAACATCAATAATAACTCGTTTTTCTTGAAACAGTTTAATCTGAACTTCATATGAAATTAAATGTGGTCAATAATGCAGTGATTTCCGTGTCTGATTTTTGTTTCCTAGGACAAGTTGTTACAAAGAGCAATTGTTTTTTTGAATCCATCTCAGGGACTGCAATTAAGTGCGATCATGAAAATTAAAAATGTTTTGGACGCAAGCTGGATTAGGGCCGATTGCAGAGTTGACTAAGGTAAGATACTTTGTTGTTTATTTCATACTTCGTAAGCAAATGTAAATTTTCCAAGTTCTCTATATTAGTCAGTTTTTATCCTTATTAAACACACGCTCATATTTATTATATTCAGCTTCAACTACGGTGCAGCCTGCCTTATTCAATGTTTCTGTAGTTTCCTCTTCGATTTGGTGATGTAATTTATTTCATGTTTTTATAATTTATGCTCATTTGTGCCCATGTTTTTCTATTTTTAGCTCTCTGGGATCAAGTTGTTTCTGCCAGTTTTCTGAAGTCATAAACCCATCTGAGATTCGGGCGCCTCTTTGGTCCTTTGGGGTTTCTGGGATACCACATAGTTGTATTAGTGGTCCATCTATTTTTATTCTTCTTGCTGTATGTCTTTCCCATTACCATTTTAGGGATTTTATTCTTTGGATTACATCAGTGACCTGGATTTTCTGTCATATTCAATCTATTCGTATATGATCCCTTTTAGTTATTCCTAGTATGCATCTTTTCATAGCTCTTTGGGTAACTTGGAGTTTTGTGGTTATCCCTTTTTTAATATCATGTCATGACCGGCAATATGCATTGGTCAGATACTCTTTTCTTAAGGTATAGTGGCATTCTGGACTCTGGAGAGAAGAATAGTTTCGTCCAAATGCTAACCACGCTAGTTTAATTCGTCTATTGATTTTCGGAAGTAATGAACTTGATGTGTGTATAAGTTATTCCAAATATATATTATTTGTAGCGTAGTTTTATTGTTCTTATTTCGACGTAGGTAATCAACTCGTTGCATATTACTTTTGTCTTTGCTAAGTTCATTTTTAAACCTTCTTCATTACTGGCTATGTTGAATTATGTCACTAGCGAATCATAAATGGCTTAGGTGTTCTCCATCTATACATAGACCTTTGTTATTCAAGTCTAATTTCCGGAACATATTCTCTAGGGTTGCTGTAAAGAGCTTCGGGGTATTATATCTCCTTGTCGGGCTCTTTTTAGGTAGGAAATTCTGGGTTGTGAAATAATGTGAAATACATGAATATTTCTTTGAATTTATCGACTCAGGTCTACCTAAGCAACCACCCAGATAAATTCTATACCAATATTTTGTTTTTAGTGTTGTGAAGAGGACCATAATTCTATGGTCCAAATGTTCAGACAAAATGAGACATTTAACTTATAATAATCAACAAAAATCGTGTAATTTATCTGTATAAACATTTCTGCATCTGTGTGTTGATGAATCCAGTTACCTAATAACAAATGCAATGCAATATGTACTTCTATTGTTTGATTGAATCATATTAATCTTTTATTAACTTATTTTTCTAATTTTTTTCGAATATAGACTGGAATATTGAAAATTGGAGTTTATTTGAATATTCAAGTTTGTTTGAAAATTCTAGTTTGAATATTCGAGTTTGTTTGAATATTCAAGTTTCTTCGAAAACTCGAAAAATCGAATATTCGACTCGAACTCGAGAACAAAACTCGACTCGAACTCAAATTTTCGAACATTCGCACACCCCTAGTAGTTCTTAATAATTCTTTACGATCCGTATATGAAATTTAGCCAACAAATTTGGTAATTATTTAGATTAAGTGGAATCTAGTAAAATTACCTTTTTTGGAAAATTCCTTTTCACACCCCCTATTCAAGGCCGGGGAACATGATTCTGGCTTTAGTTTTTTAGAGTTTTTCCTTGATTTTCCAGAGTTCTTCCTTGGTTTTCGAAAATACACAGAAAAGCACTTATAATCTATAAAAGCTCATATATTATTTAAAATTTCATAAATTTCCACTTTTTGAAGGGAAAAATCAAGAAAACACACACGATTTAAAAACAGAACAGCAGGTTTCATCTGTAGGATACGTCAATTGTCTCAAATTGCGCTGTTCTCCATAGCATAAATATGATCTCTGTGAAATAGGCATATATTGTTTTCTTTCAATTTTAGCTCTAAGAAAAAAGACCCAAACATTATTTTATTTGCACCTTCATTAACTTTTATATTACACATGATTTTTCCACCAAATATTAACGGTTTTAAGAACAATATTTGTCTCGTTTTTTCCCGTCTTTATTTTTTCGTTAGACCTAGATTTCCCTCCAAATATTAAAGGTTTTACTCTTGTGAATGGCAAATGGTTGAAATAAATTGGAGCAAATTAGACAAGTGAAAGCACAATAGGGACATACGGTGAATCAATCACAAAATTTCATAGATTCCAATAGTGAATCCCTTAATCTAAATATTGAAAGGGCCTGGGGGCATTTGCGTGGAAATATTTCGCAATTTGGTTGGCGCTAAGAACACTTCTAGGTCTACTTGTTTCGGAAAAAATATTCAAACCACAAGAACAGGTTCCATGAAATTATATATATATATATATATATATATATATATATATATATATATATATATATATATATATATATATATATATATATATTAATGAGAATGTTGAAGAACATAAATAATTTGCTTTTATTGAATATTTCATTATGCTGCCTATTGCTATCGTTCTGCTGCAAAACAATTTATATATCTTAGCCTTATTATTTTATTAACCATGTCAGTTTTTGCACTAGATTCTAAACTACCAGCTTCTCTATTAACCCAAACCTTTCCTAATATATTTCCTGATAGAGATTGTCCCGCTTTTACGCGGTCTCTGCCGCATAATAACATTTTTTAATTCATATATAGTACCTGGGTCAATTTGGGTTAGATTTCGGTTAATTCAGGTAAGCTTAGGTTGGTCTAAGTTACTTTCATTTTTAGTTAGTTTAGTTTATTAATTAACAAAAACCAAGCTCAACCTGAACTAACCTAAATTAACTTGAACAAACTAAAAATTTTAATTGAATAAGATTAATTTTACACTTGTTTTTGAATGAAGAAAATTAAAATATCTTGTCTCTATATGGAATTTTTTTTAAAATAAAAGTTTATTAAATGAAACTATTCACATCTGGCAACGCTGCAATAAACATTTTGCTTTTTAAGTATAGAAGTATCAGTGAAGCTTGAGAAATTTATTTTTGCTCTTTCGTCAACAAAATTTATTTTTTACCTAGTTGCTAAAATTTGTTCAAATATTTTTGAAATATATTACATACAATGTAGATAACTATCAAAGTTTATTATTTTTTATGAAATAAAAATAACTTTGAAGTAACAAACATAAGGATAAATTGTGAAAAATCAATGCCTATTCTACGACTTCGAAATAGGGGGTTGGTAAAGGAATTTTCAAGATAAAACGTGATTTTCCTAGATTTCACTTAGTCTAAACATTTTATCATAATTTTCCTTTCAATTATGCTATGAAAATCTTCTCTTTTAAAAACAACCCTTCATGATTTTTTTTCTTTTCTCCTTCACTGTATTTATTTCATGATATTTTTATTGTGTAATTAATAGTTTTTCTCTGTTTTTCCAGGTAAGTCCATGCATGTATTCTTTTCATGGTAACAGACAAATCATTATATTGGAACGCGTATGAAAAGTGAGGAACTGAACACTAAAAGATTACGAATAATTTCAGAAGATAAATTTGTGTGTGCAGTGTTGAAGGAAGATTGAAAAAAAAATGATAAACAGAAGTAATTTGGGGTATGGGAAGTATATTATTTTTTTATATATGATTTAACAGTGTCTGTAACTGTTATATTCCTTCTAAAGAGTGGTTTATTTTTCTGAAGAATAAACTTACAGATTTTACCACAAACAAAAACTTTTTTAAGCTGGATTTAAAAAATAGATATTTAAAACAGGTGTAATTTTGAACGTTGCAGTAAACACCAAAAACAAGAAAAAATGTGCCGCAGACAAAAATTTCTTTCAACATTATAGAAGACGTTACTTGTTGAAATTTTAGAAAATGCTTAAGAATATTTTAAATTAGATTTTTTAATGTTTAATTATAATATGCCATTGTAGTTACAGTACAGAATGTTAAAGTATAAAGGACATAGGAAATTTAATGCTGTTTTTTTCCTTTTAAGGTACGTTGATACACTTGGAATAACCACTATAAGAAAATACATTTAATGGTTCGGATATTAAAATTGAGCATTGAATCACTTGAAATTCTTTTGCACCGACAAAGAATTTTTTCTTTAGCTATTTTAAAACATTTTATTCAACATTTGGCAACGAACTTGCATAACTTTTCAAATTTAAGTCCAAATACATATATTGAAGTGTACATATAAGCCATCAAATGTCAAATTTTTTAGTCAAAAAGATAAGAGAAACTTGTCCTTTTGATAATGTTGTTTTTGATTAATTTTCAGAATTTCAAAAGGAAATAGTTATTTCTGGTCAAAATAATGACAACTTTGTAAAATTGTTTCAATTAATACACTCAAAATCACATAGAGTGACTCAAGAGTTTTGGCCTTTTAGACTTGAAGTTTGTGCATTTAGGACTCCATCCCTGTGTTCCATTATTTACGACACTATTTCATTAAATTTTACTGATGATCTTTTTTAGGATCCCTCATTATTTTTTTTCAGGATTATTAATGATTGTTTTCAAGATATTTATTTTTAAAAGTGAGAAAACCCCAATATACAGCAAATGGATTGGTGTTTTCTTGGCAGCTGTTTACGTTTGAGCTTTTTTAGGTATTTAGAACTATAATGAGTAAGTAACTGTCTGTTGTTGCTCTATTCGGAACCGTACAACACTGATGAGTGTTAAGAAAGATCGAAACAGTTGCCGACGTCTTAGAGAAAATACATTAAAGGTATGTTGATTTGTTCAAACTAGGCCCCATTAACAATCTGACAATAGCTAAGTCGATGAATAAATTCTTTTTGAACGTTGTCGATAACTGTGATTATGTATAATACTTCTTGGCGTATTCGAACTTTTAGAACTTCTAAATAATCGGACTGGGTAAAATATACTTTAGTTTTTAAGTTTCTCTATAAGAAATGATCAAGGGGAGCCAAGTCTGGTGATCTGGCTGACCACTCAGTTGTCCCTCTTCTGCTTATCCAACGATTCGAAAAAATCTTATCCAAATAAGCACGGATAGGGGCAGCGTAATGGAGCGGCACTCCATCTTGTTGAAAAAAAAAGGTCACTCTGAAACATATCGGGTTCTTGTGAGTCTGGATATAAAATTATTAGTGCAGAAATGAAGTCATTTTGAATAAACTCCAAATATCCCGCACCAGTAAAAGGGCCCAGTTTGAACATTTAATTTAGATGGTACCAAATTTCTTTAGTCATTTTTTTTTGACAATTTCCTTATGTAACCAATATCGATATTTACCTTGCCATATGTAAAAAAATGTGCCTTTTCTGATTCTGAAATAAAAAATAACATTTTCAATTGAAAAAAATTGATGACGAATTAGCTCTTTCTTGATTTATCCTGTATATTTCGGTAAAAAACTCTTAACTAAACATAAAATTCGACGGGTCCAAGCGTTTTTCTAAACAAGTATCCATTTACTTTATATTGAATTTATCCACTATCTTTATATATATATATATATATATATATATATATATATATATATATATATATATATATATATATATACGGATCACCAGACAAAACATATCCAAGCCGAACATTTCATATACGATGACCACCTGGGTCACTGTTCAAGTATAAAACTTTAAATAAATTGAATCTAAACTCTAGGAGACCCTAAAATGATGTCAGCAAAGTACCGGCAAAATTATTTAAAACCAAACCTCGCTAAGACCCAGGCACTTGAATCAACCAGCTTGAAAAATCACAGGAAAATAATTGGCTCAGATAAAGGAAATGATTTATGAAAACTCCCAATGTTAATCCCCCCCGAAAACTTTTCGCTATGCCAAAGACCGCCGTGTGGAATAGAGCTGGAATGGAGGACCTGGAGAAGGATAAATCAAATGCGAACTGGTGTGGCTACTATCAAATTTAACCTAGCTAACTATGATATAATAGCTGAAAATGACCCACTTTGTAAATATGGGTAAGAACAGAATATGGCACACCTAAGAACTTAATAGTTTTGCACCCTTGATGACTTATGGCTCGCTAACACCGCAGCGTAGACATAAACCGATTCTGGACTGAAAGACTACAAATACTAAAATGTTTAGATCCGAACTCGAAAAAGTAAAAATAAATAAGTATGCTCTTGTTAATAAAAAAACTCATAGTAAATAAATTTAATCTCTAAACCGTAAAATGTGAATTAAATCACAGAAATGTATAATAGATAAAATTTTTATAAAAAAATTAAACCGACTTCAAAAAGTGCGCTAAAAAGTGAAAAATAACTATAATTTTTGATATGAAATTGAAATTTTTAAAGTCAACGCCAAACTAATACTGTATTTGTACTTGGTTTCTTACCATAATTTGTATATATTAGTAGTTATTTATTTCATTTAGAAATAATTTGGCGCCGACTTCAAAAATTTCAATATCATATAAAAATTTATAGTTATTTTTCATTTTTTAGCGCAATTTTAGAAGTCGGTTCAATTTTTTTTATAAAAATTTTATTTTTCCATTTTTAGTTTTGGATTCATTATGATATCCATACATTATTTCAACTAAGTACTAATCAAGATTAGTGTACCTTGCAATGATTCCAAAGTGGCAAAAAGTACCCATTTTATCCATAGTTATAAATCACCCTAAAATGAACCACTAAATATTCTTTGATTCTTAGAGTTCTTCAAATACCAGTGGAATAATGTCAAACCGATGTTTAGTCTGTCATAGTAAATCCACTATCATTTCAAATTAATTTTAGATTGGTAATATAGGTCCCAAAACCTTCCAATATCGATATTTAAAGAACTTGAGACGTAGATTTCTTAGCCCGATATATATGTTATACTGCATATTGAGTTTGGGTACGCCCCAAGAACCCAGCAATATCACGTTTAGACAAAATCGGAAAACGTAAAACTTTCAGTCCCTCATATTGTATCTTATTAACCTAATGGTTGTAAAAATTAACTTTATATTCGTAATGCACGACCCCGAAAACCCCCCTAATACCAAATCTGAAAAATTGCGAATAAGGTAAAATTTTCAACCCACCATATTGCATTTGCCATATTGAATTTCAAAAAAAAAAAAATAACGTCTTAATCTAATCAAAATCTAAACCCTTCAAAGCTCCCTGGTACCAATTTTGGATAAAATCCGGAAATCTAAAATTTTTAGACAGTCGTATTGCATCTGATATATTAGATTTTCCTAAAATAATTTTATATTCGCTATTTACATCCTCAAAAACGATTCAATCCCACCTTTGAACAAAATTGAAAAATGTAATTTGACATATTGAATCATGAAAAAATACTTTTAAATTCATAATTTACACCCTCAAAAACCCCTGATATCAGTTTTGGAGAAAATCGAAAAATATAAAATTTTTAGGACGCCATATTAAAGTCACCAGATTGTTTTTCAATAAATATTTTGAAATCGTAATTAACACTAACAAAAATCCCCCAATACTGATTTTAGACAAAATCGAGAGATCTAAAATCTTTAATCCGTCATTTTGGATCCGCCATATCTAATTTTTTTAAAATAATATCAGATTCATAATGTGCGATCACAAGAACTTTCTCATATCAATTTGAAAAAAATCGGACAAAATTAATTTTTCCGTCCGCCATATTGAATTGCAATCCTGAAAATTTCTCTGTACCAATTTTGAAGAAAATCAGACAAAATTGATTTTTTCATTGGATCCGCTATAATGAATTTTTTGAAAATAACTTTAGATTCGTTATGTGCAACCCCGAAAACTCCCCTGTACCAATTTTGGAAAAAATCGGGCAAAATTGACTTTTTTGGCCGCCAAATTGGATCCGGCATATTGAATTTTCTACAAATATTTTGGATTCGTTATATGCAACTCAGAAAACCCCCACACCAATTTTGGAGAAAACCGGACAAAATTAAATTTTTTTATCCGTCATATTGGATCCGCTCTATTGAATCTTTTAAAATAATTTCAGATTCATTGTGGACGACGCCGAAAATTCCTACATACCAATTTTGGAGAAAATCGGACAAAGTTAATTTTTTTGAACGCCAAATTGTCAGCGCCATCTTGGATTTTACTGCTCCAATTTCATCCAAAAAAATATGGGACCACCGCAGCAACTTCCTGAACATAACGTAAAAAATTTCATTCAAATCGGTGCAACCGTTCCGGAATAATCGATATAATCGACGAATTGAGAACCTCCTTCTTTTAGAAGTAGGTTAAAAATCAAAGTACTTTTAAAGCAGAAGCGAGTACTTCATTTGTTGTCATTTTGCGACAAATATTATCACCGATAGCAACCTTTTTTATCGATTATATTGGTATATAACAAAACTATTTTTTCACTAGTTTAATTTTTTGTCAATTATATCATTTATTAAAAAAGAATATCAATCATTTAAAAAAAATGATTACATATCATTAACAAAGTAATAGTTCTGGGAGAAATTCACCCAATGCTTTCCTAGTTCCCGATTGTTTATTAATTTATGAAAATTAGTAACCAAATAATCTATTTTATCGCAGATTAGTCAACAAATGAAATAAAACATGAATTAAGGCAATTTTTTAAATAATGTCTTGCCTACTAGGTGCGAGAAAATAAGGTCAAAAAAATTCAGTTCTATCTGAAGCAAGTTCACAAATTTATAAAAACTCAAATAATTTTATTACGAGTTTTCCTACCCCCTAATTTATACCTGTCTAAAAAATTATATTAACCAACCTCTCAACACACCCCAAAAAAAGATATCAACCTGCTTCAAAATGCACTTGTTTACACATTAAAAAACTCCCCTAAAAATCTATTAATATGCACTTGTTAAAAAAACTCATTCATAAAAAATCACCAAAAAAAAACCGTTTACACCACAAAATGTGTGTAAATTTAAAAAGATTCGTTCTATAACGCAATATTTCCGGCTCAAGCTGCATCTTCACCCTCGAGAGGAGGGTAAAAAACACCCCTCGATCGCGTGCTGGCAGCTATATTCGTTTTTCCCCTCACCCTATTTTTTACGTATATAGTTTCGGTATTTTTATGTCCCCTATGTATTAAAACTTCCCGCTGGCGCGGCATATAGGCACGCTTTAGGCACGTCCTATCGACTAAAATAACTCACCCTTAGCGTTTTCGGCTGGAGTGTTTTAGATTTAAAAAGAAAAATGGTGATTTTGGAAGGCAGACTTTAATGAATGGCTTTTTTCGGCTGTATCATCCGACAGACACGTGGTTTTCTGGTTAGTTAATTAGCGAATGGTAATTTGACAGGTTTTATTGACTTTTTAAATTGAATTATGGCTAGAAGATCGGAGTATTGCTTAGATGTCTTTTTGTTTGGAAATTCGCAAACCTCTGTTTTTTTAAGGGGTGACACCACCTTACGATTTAAAAAAAATCGATTTTTTTGGCTAGATAAATTGTTTATATGTTTAGAAATATTTTCAACGTTCACACATTGCAAAATTCAAATTATTTCAGAAATTATAGCAATTAGAAGTAGACGCAGCAGGACGTCGGCGCGAAACTCAGGTAACGAGCGGACCGATCAGAGCTTTGACAAAGGATATTGTTGAATATTTTTGTATATTAGATATTCCAAAATAGTCCTTTATAATAAGAATTACTTGACGAATTTCAGAAGGTAAAAATAAAATTGGAACTAGTTTAGACTCTCTGAAGATTCGACGTCATAAAATCAGCTTAGTTTGTAACGCAGATCGCCACTTTTATTACAAAAATTATATTATAAAGGGTGTTTTTTATAGAGGTATAGAACTTTTAAATGGAATAAAACAAAGATGATTTTTTTAAATTGAAATGAAATTTACTTTATTCGAAAGATAACCTTCTGGCATTATAATTTAAATATGACTTCTGGCATATGACCGCCACGGCTGGCTCGGACGTAGTCTAATCTGGAGGTCCAATTTTCGATAACTTTTTCCAACATTTGTGGCCGTATATCGGCAATAACGCGGCGAATGTAGTCCTCCAAGTGATCAATCGTTTCGGGCTTATCGGCGTAGACTAGCGACTTCACATATCCCCACAGAAAATAGTCTAGCGGCGTTAAGTCGCACGATCTTGGAGGCTAATTCACGGGTCCGAAACGTGAAACTATGCGGTTACCAAAGGTTTCCTTCAATGAATCAATTGTGGCACGAGCTGTGTGACATATTGCGCCGTCTTGTTGAAACCACAGCTCCTGCACATCATGGTTGTTCAATTGATGAACGAAAAAGTCAGTAATCATGGCTCTATAGCGGTTACCATTGACTGTAACGTTCTGACCAGCATCGTTTTTAAAGAAGTACGGACCAATGATTCCGCCAGCCTATAAAGCACACCAAACAGTCAGTTTTTCTGGATGTAACGGTGTCTCAACATACACTTGAGGATTATCATCACTCCAAATACGGCAGTTTTGTTTATTGACGTATCCATTCAAACAAAAGTGAGCTTCATCGCTAAACAAAATTCGCTTATGAAAATCGGGATCAACGGCAATTTTGTTGTGGGCCCATTCACCGAATCTACGCCTTGCTAGGTGATCGTGTGGCTTCAATTCTTGCACGAGTTGGATTTTGTAAGCACGCAAACCAAGATCTCTCCGCAAAATCTTCTATAAAGTGAATGGACACATATCCATTTCCTGTGCACGATGGCGAATAGACTGATTCGCGTCTTCCTCCATACTACGCTCTACAGCAGCAACGACTTCTTCTGCACGCACTGTACGACGTCTCTGTGGATGCGTATTATCATTTAGAGTAAACGTGGTGCGAAAACGTTCCATAGTTAATCGAATTAATTGCTCTGATGGACGATTATGTTGACCGTAAAATGAACGTAGTGCGCGATACGTATTTCGAACAGAACCATGATTTTCAAAATAAATTTGCACAATTTGGAAGCGTTGTTCAGGCATCAGTCTATTCATGTTGAAATGCCAAACCAAACTAAATATAAATCACTTGACAGCTGACAAAATGGCCGCCAGTTAAAAAAGTGTTGCCAACTTAAAGTTCTATACCTCTATAAAAAACACCCTTTATTATTTTTTTTATTTTTTAATAGAAAACAATTATTGAAATGTCGAAACGAGTAGTTTCTGTTAAAACAAAGTAACTGAGAAGCTGTTGGGCAGCCTTATCAAAGCACAAAAAAATGACATCACCCAATAATTCATTATTTAATGGGAAGAGAGAAAGCTAGCATGATTACATTAGCTAAAAAATTAAAGAGCGGTAAAAGCGTTGATTAGAACGCTGTTTAGACCGGTGTAGTTAGCCTCAAAATGAAGTGATTTTTAAATTTAGTGTTAGAAGACTTCTGAGTTTGTATAAACTTTCGAATGATAATAGTAATTATGTAGTATCTTATGTCTCATTTTCTATTTTGGGGAAAATTTTTTATTTAATAATTAAGATATGAAAAAACAAATTTCTCGAGCTCTAGGAAAAGCTATTGTTTTTCAGTAAAAAAGTTTCCAATAAAAGTTGTGCGCATTAAAAATACCTACAAAAGAGCTAAAGCCGATCCAAATCGGATAATTTCTTCATTAGTTATTGCAAAAAAACTTGCTAAAATAGCTGTTTCTTCAATTATTAATACACAATAGAAAAATATATTGCATTATTTTTATACTGCGCCAAAAGGGGCTTCTTGTTGCATACGACAAGTGTCTAACATTTCAAGTAAAATATCCAGAACTTATTATACAATTAATTTGTTAATAACTTTTTATATATATTTTTTGATTGTTTATTCTCAGCGATCTAAAGGTCATACAGCGGTCTGCGGGTGTGCAAATGAAAGTGCGAGACTTATACTAACAATAACAAAATAGAACAAAATTAATTGTTGAATTTCAGTTGTTGAAACAGATAAACAAAATTGGGGTTGATTTTTTCAATATAAACAAATAGAATAACTCTTCAACAATTGTTGAGATCGAAATGCCGATAAGTGGACATGATAGCTGAGATTTTGGCGCACATTTTGAAAAGAAAAAAATTCTTTACGACCACTAGAAGCTGAGATAGAGTTTTTTTTTTCAAAAAATCGCTGCTGCGTTGTTTATAAACAGTAAGAAATTATTTAAGTAAGAACTCATATGGAGATGGCTAAACTATTTTATTCAGCAGTTTTCAACTCAATTATTTTATTTGATATTGCAATAGTTTAAAGTTGCATCTACTCCGAGAGTCAGAAAGTGAGCAGTGGAGAGAGGCGTTCTTTCAGCTTAAGGACGCTCCAAATGGGTTTTTCCTGAAAAATCTAGATTATCTCGGCGAATATTGTTCGTAGAATCTTCATTTTCTTTTAACTTTTAGTTTCTCCACGAGATATGAATAACGGATGATATGTTTTGGTAATCAGATTATTGTTAAACATAGGAATAAACAAATTGTTGCAATTTTATACATTTTATGCATAATTATAATTTTACCGTACTTACATGCTTTTCAAATTGCGAAAAAATTGTTACAGTGGTCAACATTATACTACTAACTAGGAATATTAAAAATCAGATTGATTTTTTAATGTACCATGTGTTTTTCTTGCACAACAAATAATTTGGCAGCAAATGTTTCATGCTATAACTCGATAAATATTAATGGTACATTAAAAATCAATCTGATTTTTAATATTCCTAATTTATAGTATACTGTAGACCACTGTAACAATTTTTTCGCAATTTGAAAAGCACGGAAGTACGGAAAAATTGTAATTATGTAATCAAATTATTGTTATGTTTAACAATAATTTGATTACAAAAACATATCAAACAGTGTTCATATCTCGCCGAGACACCTCAAGTTAAAAAAAAATAAAGGTTCTACGACCAATATTCGCCGAGATAATCCAAACACCCCCTCCACTGCTCACTTTCTGACTTTCCGAGTAGATGCAACTTTAAACTATTGCAGCATCAACAATTTTGAGTTTAAAACAGTTGCGTACAATAATTTAACCATCTCCTTATTAGTTCCTACTTAAATAATTCTTTAATATTAATAAACAACTCCACAGCGATTTTTTGAAAAAACTAACGTACAAATTATCTAGTTTAAATGGGCAGCGATTTTTGAAAAAATAACTCCCACAGCTTGTAGTAGCCGTACAGATTTTTTTTTCAAAATGTACGCCAAAATCTCACCTATCACGTCCACTTATCGGCATTTCGATATCAACAATTGTCGAAGAGTTATTCTATTTGTTTATAGTGAAAAAACCAACCCCAACTTTGTTTGTCTGTTTCAACACTTCAAAATCAACAATTCATTTGGTTCTTTTCTGTTATTGTTAGTATAAGTGTTCATTTGCGTATCCGCAGACCGCTGTACGACCGCTAGATCGCTGATAATAAACAATAAAAAAATATATAAAAGTTATTACCAAATTAATTGTACAAAAAGTTTTAAATATTTTACTTGAAATTTTGCACACTTGTTGTATGCAACAAGAGGCTCCCTTCGGTGTAGTAGAAAGTTAATGCAATATATTTTTCTATTGCATAACAGTTGAAAAAACAGCCATTTTAACATGTTTTTTTGCAATAACTAACGAACAAATTATCCGATTCAGATGAACCTTAGCACAATTTGTAGGTATTTTCGTTTGAAGTTTTTTTATTGAAAAATAATAGCTTTTCCTAGAACTCGAAAAAATTGCTTTTTCACATCTTAATTGTTAAATAAAAAATTTTCCCCAAAAAAGAAAATGAGACATAAGATACTACATAATTACTATTATCATTCTGAAGGTTTCTACGTAGTCAAAAGTCTACTAACACTAAATTTTTTTCCAGAAGCTAATTTCGGCGGCCTAGTTTACAAGAATACATTAAGAATAACAGTGAAAATCTAAACGCTATTATTTGGTCTACGCCTCCCAAAGTGTATTACAATGGGGCAAAAATTGTTGAGATTACATATTTAATTCCATCTAGTATATTTAATGATAAACTAATGTATTTACAAGGGGGCCCAAGTGCGTTGCGATTATCCGAAAAGTTGAATTCTCAGTAAGTATATATAGCCAACATCAGAGTCCAACAAGAGACTAGAAAATTGAAGAGACCTGCTCAAAATGAGTCAAAGGACATCGCGGCACCAATGGAAGACCTCATGTAAGAGGGTCCAGGAATGGTGATTAAACAAAATATTTGATTTTGAGATGCTGACAAGGTACTTTTTCTTTTGCGTTTGTCAAACTCGTGAACAAGATATCTTAAGAGCTACTTGAGCGATTTTAATAAAATTTACACCATATATTCTTTATAATATTATCTAAGATGTAGTGTAGAATTTTTTTCATTAATTTTTAAATCTCAAAATTCTGATAAAAATCAGATTATTTTTAAACAGCTGTCATTTCTACAAAAGAATTTAAAAAAAATTTTCCATACTACATTTTAACTAAGACTTTTTTAAATAAGATTTTTTTATTTTTCAAACAATACTTGACGGAGAAAAAAAATTCCCCTACCAGCAAAAATTTGACGCTTCATATCTGCCTAATTTTTTATATTTTTTTTTGTTTATATGTAATTTTCTTGAAAATAATTTACTTTTCGAAATAAAATTAGAGAACCATTTTTTTTATAATTGTCTAAAGTATCGAGTTTTCGCTCTGAAAGTTGAAACCTGCCAAAATTTTGGGGTTATGGATTTAATGACAAGTCCTTTCCTGATTTCTCTGGAAATGTTAAAGGTTGATTATAGTCTAGATTTGGTAGTTTTTATCGGGTATACAACATGCTCAAATTTCCTTAAAATATACACCTGCCCAAAAGCTATAGCCCAAAAGATAAATCACTGAGGGTGCCCCTTTTAGCGTCCATATCTCGGTTATGGGACACCTTAGGGAAAAATTATATGAAACACAAGAGTTATTCTAAGGTTTTCTATAATTTGTCGAAGGTTCAACATATATTTACCCAACACCCGATATATTTCTTACTTCTTTCATATTTTTATGGACACTATTGAACCGTTTACTCTACCATACAATTAAAGTTTCTACATAAAAACCTAAAAACACTTTTATTGAGATGAACGACACAATTAGCAAACGGAATCAGGACATAAACCACTACATCTTAGATTGCGGTTAGAGTTTTAGTAAAAATTGGCATTTTCGCTGCCAGCCTTCAAACTCTACAGAAGGTTACTTTTGAAATGCTGTTGTAAAGCGTTTAATGTGCTTTTCGCTGCGTCTTTTTTCTTTCTTTTATTCTATTACCTTTTTTACATGCATGTCTAAGTAGACAGATTAATTTTTTTCACCCAAAAAACTGCTGCAAACAGATTTTGAAAAACATCAGCCCGAATTTGAGCTTAGGCAAGTGCCCGTACCTGTAGAGAAATTCCTAAAAATTTCAAAAATTTTTATTGAAAATTTGAAGAAATCTTGTCCCCTATACTCCTTATAACAGAACTTTCTTGACAATATTATAAATTTCAAATAATTTCTTGTGAATATCAGCAGGAAAACACAAAGGCAACTATACAACATTTCTTGGACTTTTACTTAATCTTAATCCGGTTAATCTGTATTACTGATTATACTTCATTTTATGATGTTTGACTTCATAAAAAATATTTTTTAGTAATTAACGCAAATTACATAAACACTTGATAGTCGCATATCATCGTACTGCGTAATTTCTGAAAAGTCATGCAATTGATACTTTAAATGCTTTTTCGAATCAAGGAGATCGCCAATATAACTACTTTCCGTTTAAGATATAAAATGAAATACATCAGTCAAAATTTGTTATAAAATTTAGGCAAAATTAATCCCGAACGAGTTATTTTTGAACTTAGAACTAACAGGAAGGAATCTCCATTCAATTAATTTATCATTATTTATTCTAATTTTCTGTTCTTGTCAATTTTATAAAGAACTAAATATTATAGATATTTCAGACCTTCCAGAAACGCTATTTTCTAAATAAAACAGTAATGAAGTGTCGTGTACACCAGTTCCTTATCGTGAGATCCTATTACCCGAAATAGCAAGAATTTTACTTTTTTAAATGAAATCTGCAAAAAAAATTGTTAATATGTTTATATAAGAGTGATGATAATTACTAAATGCTATTGAATATACCTATAAATCCGCTGAAGTAAAATTCTACAATAAAATATAGATTTTTAAAACTCAACCCTAATAGATTGAAAATAGAGTAATATTTTTAACGGCAAATGGGCGAATCTCTTCTTATTATTGTGAATATCCTGTCGCCTGTTGGTGGCCTATAAGGCTAAATTTTAGAAGCAATTTTGTGAATTTTTTGATCCCAACTGCGCAGATTTTTCAACCAGGGAGTACTTCTAAGATCTGGAATTACTTTTTTCTCTATTTTTTCTTGTAATATCAACTTAAGCATTCTATAATTTTTCCACTCATCAAGTGTCTAAGATACTCCACTTTACCTCGCTTGATATAGAGCATGATTTCAAGCTATCATTCCTTGCAATATTTCATCATTTGTTAACCTATTGATCCAGAAAACATACATCATGCATCTATAAATCCACATCTCACAGGCACTGATTTTAATACATTATGCTTCAGTTAATGTCCAAGATTCCATTCCATACGTTAGAACAGAAATGCATAACATCTTAGAAAACGTTTCCTTAGCTGCAGTGTGTGTATGTACCATCTCTATAGTTTTGTTATTCACATTCATTAATCTTGGTGGCTTTTTTGAGGTTCATGTCTAAATCATGTCACCTGCTTGCTTTGTGAACACGAGTAAAGAGATTTTGAAGATCCTGTTCCATTTCAGCAATCAGGACGGTATCAGCGGCATATCTTAGATTGTTTATTATTCTACCATTAATTTTGATACTCCGTGTTAAGTATCGCCTTCCTAGCGCAGTCTTAAATATTGCCTCAGAGTACACAAGGAAAAGGAGAGGCAATATCCTTGCTTCACTACACGCTTTATACTTAGTTCTTCTTTTATATCTTCTTATTCTTACCTGTACTGTCTTTCTCCAATATAGATTGGTAGTATAAGTTTAGTACTTGCAATATTTCTAAAAGTTTAGTATGCTGAATTCGATCAAATGCTTTGGTGCCATCTAGGAATCCCAGAAAGATGTCATTAAACCTAAAGATAGAATATTTAGAACAAATAATATCTCACGTGTTCCATATCCGTTTCTGACGCCTAATTGCATGCGAGACCTGTGCTGTCTATCTTCAATATAGATTGGTAGTTTAAGTTCAGTAGTTGCAAATTTTCTAAAAGTTTAGTATCCTGAATTCGATCTAATGTTTGGTTTAATCTAGGAATCCCACAAAGACATCATCATACAAAAAGATAGTATATTTAGGGCGAAAAATGTCTCTTGTGTTCCATATCCGCTTGTGACGCCTACTTGTATGCGAGATAAAAGTAAAATTTTTAAGAATATTTTTAGCATGTGACTCATTAGATTAATGTTTCTAAAATCTACACATTTTGAGTTAGTTATTTTTGGTAGTGTTACGAATATTGACATATACCTTTTCTGTAGTATAATTCTGCCTTATATTGCACTAAACAGATTCAGAAACACTTTAATGTTCTTATCTTCAATAAGTTTTAATTATTCCATAGGAATTTCGTCTGGCTCTATCACGTTATCATTTTTAATATTATTAATAACATGTATGATTTCCTCTTTTGTTTTTTCTGGTGCCATTAGTGCGTATGTTAAAGTTGTTGACTCTATATCTTCGTCATTGTATTCCACATATACCAGCCTTCTAGCAAGGTTTCCCTATTATTGATTACTTTAACTTGTTAAGCAATCCATGATGTTTGATGCATTTAATTTGCATACATCTTTAACTTTCTTCTGTAAGTTTTTAGATTTATAGACTTACTCTATTTCTTCAATTTCCTCACACTTTTTTGTAATCCATTTTTGCTTTACCCGCTGTATTTTCTTAGTCAAAATTATGTTGATTTCCTTTTATTTTACATTAATTTGGTTTCTCATTCAACTTTCTTTATCCATTAGCTCTAAAACCTCTCTTTTCATCAACTCTGTCTTTATTATATTATATCGGACGAGAATATGGTTCTAGTTCTTATCTAGCTGCAGTTCCAATGTTTTCTTTTATAGATATCCAGTTGTTAATGTATTTATCTCTAATTGTTTTTCTTGGTGATTGTTTTAGTTCTTCGTTTATTTGTTTGGCTAATTTAATTCTGCGTTCAGGATTTTATGGTTATTAAATATTTAGGTGTTTGAATTTATGAGCTTAGTGATTTTTTGGAACTCATATAAAAAAAACTACAGGATTATGATCTGGGGATACATCCACATCACCTAGATATTACTAATACTGTTTTTAACCCTTTTATTGATGGTAATGTAGTCTATTTGGTAACACTTTTGGGGCTTGCTTTTCTTTTTGGGCTTTGTCCGAGTATACAGTTTTCTAGGACGATGATAATGGAACATAGTGTTAGCAATTCCCTAGTTACTTTCTACACAGAAGTTTACTAATATTTTACCTTTCTCAATCTGAATTTGCAGACTGCTGGTTTCTCATTATAATGTTAATCTTGCAGACTTAATTTGCTTCTTAAGTAGTCAGTTTCATCGTATAATTGTTCTACTACTGCGTCTCCTTTTTTGTCGTTGGGTATCTTTATGGTCCCTAATCTTCGACCTTATGGCCATTTCATCTCGTTTATACTCAAAATGTCCATTTTAATTCTTGTTATTTCTTGCAAGATATTGACATGTTTTCTCACTTTGAACAAGCTGTGGACATTCCCGATAGCTATCTATTTGATGTTTCTGCCGAAAAAGTCTTGTTTATTCTCTCTTCTTTTTCTTAATATGCGCATTTAATCAAGGTAGGTGAGCAAATTGGATATCATCCTATGCAGCTCTAATAAGGGTACGGACATCCAGTCCCAACCAATCTCCGAATTTCTTAAGTCATAAATGCTTCTTACAGACTCCAGTACGGTTTCCTTCGCTTTTTTCTTACCTTATCACTTGGACGAATTGGTATTTAGTATTTCAAAATATATATCTCAGATAGGCAGTTTCCGGTCTTTCTCTGGATGTTAGTTATATAATCAGTCCATGGAATTCTCAATATTGAACATTCTTTCTAAAAGAAGCTTTGAAGTTACTACAGAACTTGGTTTTTGAGATGCGTTAATATCCAAGGTACCCATATCGCAGACAACTTCTTCCCATCCAAATTTTGGGCCAAAATGTCATAAACAATATGATCTGACAAATACGTTTTTCTAACTAAGTCTCTTATCATGAAAGATCTGATCTGCAAAACAACTTTCTATACTTTATCAATGTTGTCTTGAATTGTAATAGATAAAGACCCACCTGCATATCCGTCTTCGCTTTATTACAATTAAATTTGCGGCATCACTGTCAAGTATTCCTCAAGTCGAATAGAGAACCTCCTTCTTCTTTTGAAGACGATTTAAAGTAAACTTTTATGCCTTGAGAACATTTAAGTATTATCTAAACCCAAAACGAATAGCTTCAAAAAATCATAGTATTCAGAACATGATCGATATGATTTTATCAATTTTAAATGTATAGTTTCACTTAAAAATAATTCTTTGTAAAATTTCATGCAAGTCACAATTCGAGAACTGATACAAAACCACATATCTTAAGAAATAGTTTTAAAAATATTCTTTTAAAAAGCTTTTTGTGAAGGTAGCGATCAAAACATTAACCGGCAGTTTTTTTTTCAGTTTTTGAATGTATCCGGTGACATTTTTTATTCAGAATGAGCGATGATTTGAACCTATTATTTGTTAAAGTGTTTAGTTTGCGTGTACGCCCGCAAATCACCGCAGATGTTACAGCTTTAAAAGTTGTTTTATTAAATCGTGCTTTAAAACATATACATAGAATTATAAAGGAAAATACTGGAAAATATTATCAACTATTTGTTTATCGGAGATTGAAATTTGGACAATATTTTAAACTGATATAGATGAAATTAAATATAGAGCTGCTAAATTAAAAATTTGAATTACTGTGATATTTGTCAATCTGCTCAGAGGCGTAGCCCCACTGAAATCCTATAAAAATTTAAATTTATAATCATAAGTATTGTAACGAACTTTATAGCATTATACAATTCATAGTATCAATTTGTGGTTATAATTTGTAGAGTTTTAAGTTTATTTTCTACGATTCCATAATTTATTTAATTAATTTGACCTTTGTTAATTTCCTCAAGAGACGTCTATGAAGAGGGTCTAGAAATCGCCGGATTACTACTTTATCTTATTTTTATTACACCATGTAGTATGAAAATCCTTCTAGAAAGATCCGTAATCTTCTGGTATCCGGAGAAAGGGTATATAAGAGGTCCAGATCAGCTTTCGTGGACAGTTTAGTTTGAGACGTTGCCTGTGTAACTTGAATTGTTGGACAAGTGTCAAAAATGAAGTTGATAATAAAAATCTTTTGAAATAATAGAGTGTGTTCAATAATACAGTGTGTGTACAAAGATCGGCCGTCCGGAACAAATTTGTGTCAGAAGTGGGATGGTTACAACTTTTGCAGGAGTACGATTTTAAAATTGAACATAGAAAAGGCTTGAATCACAAAAATGCAGACGCTTTGTCGAGAAAGTCATGTCTGGAAGTATGGAAGCACTGTAACAGACACGAAGAGCGAGAAAATCCTGACGATTTCTATTGTCGAAAGACACAACTACAATGCTCTTTGGATTGGGATCCCAAAATCATATCCAAAGAACAAGAAGATCCAAATCTTAACATTATCATTAAATTAAAGACTAATAAGTTAAATCGACCCACTTTTCAAGAAATCTCATCAAAATCTCAAAAAGTAAAAGATTATTGAGCCTTATGGGATCCCTTGATTATGCACCATGGTCTATTCGAGTTTGAGACAGCTCTGATGGCAAAGACTACAGATACCAAATTATATTACCCACCAATAAGGTTTCAGAAGTACTGTAAGCTTTACATAATGGTGTAGGTGACGGACACTTAGGGGCTATTAAAACTCTTGAAAAAGTTCAAGAGAGTTTCTATTGGCTGGGGAGCCGCGCATATGTAAAAAATTGGTGACAAGCCTGTATTGATTGTGTTGCCAATAAAGAACCAAGAACGTCGGTGGAGAAGAAGCGTTTTTGATGTTTGACGGACATAAACATGTTTACTTGTCTTTTCTTTCAGTTTAATTGCTTGTCGTGACTTTTTTCGGTGTTTTTAAGTGTTAGAAATTACTATAAATGCGAAGTTTACAATTAATATTAACAAAAAGAGGATTTAAAAACTTATCTTTATTAGTAAATATTGTTAGATATTATTTACATATTGAAAAAAACAATAATATTAATTTAGGCAACCATATATTCATACTTTATGTATTCAGAATTGACGTACCGATTATCATACGATACGCGTTTAAATAGAAAATGATAGCATAAAATCGGCATGTATGCACCAAGAAATTAAATATCTACGGCTTATCAACACTTTTCAAATATAAATAAAAATATTATTACGTTATTCAGCGTTCAAACAACCGGGCCCTAGTTCTAACGTTATGCTAATTCTACAGGGGTATGTTCTAAGGGCACACTGGACACCACGGTTGTATTCTAACCTAAACTAAAGGAACGGTTTAACTGCTGCTTAAAGCAGAAACCCTTACTTGATATTGGCAGAGCAACGCGTTTAAATACTCGTCCAGTGGGTTGCATAAGAGAACTTTTTCTAGTAGAGAGATATTTTGTGGGACAAACTAAAAACAGGCTTGCAAGTCGACTTGCAATCTACATAAAGCCTATAAGGCGAAATTAATCTCCACATCTTAGGTAGGCAACTCCATATACGCTCCCATGGATTAGCTTGGATTACATTAAAACTGCACAGCAGCAAAGTGATAACGTTTCCAAGCGTAATACTGTAATAGAGACAAATTATTAATTAATTTAGGCGAAATAAGTTAAATTATTTCAATAGTTGACTGCTGTTAATTTAATCATTAAATTATCAGTCAAAATTTAAAAAATATTTGTACTTATATTTATTAATATGTTTTATTTAAATTTGCAATTTTTTTCTGGAGTTGCGAAAACTGGCAACCCAAGGAAAAGCAGCCACTGGCAATAATATAAACCCATTTTTTATCAAACAAGCTGCCAAACTTAATTTTAATGTCAAACTCGAAATATGACATCTGGATCGCAGATTTGAAAATAACCTCTTTAGTTTTTACTTGATAAATTTTAGTAAATTTAAAAAACTTATAAACCGACTCAACTGTGCAATAATTGGTTTTAAAACTGTTAAATGTACTTTGAAATTAAAGATTTGTACATTAAATTTAATTGACTATTACCTTAAATTTCAATAAAGTAATTGAAAATATGCCAAATTTAAGGTATAATTACATTAGATTTAATGTAAAAATTATTAAATTTAATGCATTAACATTAAATGTATTTAATAAACGGTTTATGAAAATTGCTTCTAAGACATTACCATAAAATTAATGTGAAGTTTTTTTTACAGAGTAATTTTGCAAAAGTTATGATCGAAATGACTTATCGATATCAAATGTGTGGAGAATTTCTACGTAAAAATTTTATGCAAGTCATAGTTCAAGAACTCGCACAAAACCACAAGTCTTAAGAAATACCTTCAAAAATATTCTTTTAAAGAGCTTTTTAAAAAGGAGAAGACCAAAACATTAACCGGCAGTTTTTTTTTCAATTTTTAAAAGTACCCTGTGACATTTTTGCGAAATGAATGATGATCGGAAATCTGTATTGTTGAAATTCTTTGGGGTAGTTTGTATATACGCCCGCAAATCAGTGCAGATGTTACCGTTTTGACAGTTTATTGGTTTTCCTAATGGTATATTGTATTTGAAAAGAAAATAAATTAAAAAAGTTTTGTTATGTTTATAGTGAAAGTAATTCCTTGGTGAATATCGAACTTTAAATCCTTCCATTCGTCCTTCGGTTTATATGTCACAATCTTGTAATTTTGCCCTTTTTCCTTCTTTGGTAATGGAATTTTACAAAAATATACTTTCAATTAAACTAAAAACAGGCATTAAGCGAAATTGCAAAAAAAAGATAGGGCAACTCTCCATGTGCAGAAAGTTGAGGTGAATATTTTTTTCGCTTACCTCATCGAGTGAAGTATCTTTCAATAGATCATCAATAACATTTTTAATTTAATCACTGATTCACGAAAGATAAGCCTCTAACCCCCACAATTGCTTATAATGCAGCCTCATATATATATATATATATATATATATATATATATATATATATATATATATATATATATATATATATATATATATTACAAAGAGACTTACGTTAGGCGTTCCTAAAAGGTTATCATAAGCTTAGACGGGACCTTCCCATAATAATTTGTTACCGAATAATGACTAAGGTACCCACTTGCTTACTTGGTAAATTACAATGTCCTTTCTTGGAAAACTGTAAGTTACTTTCCAGAAACTTGCAGCAGTTTCATGAAACTTTCACAGTTAGTTCCACGTGTGGATAGTTGCACCTGCTATGCCTGGAAAGACAGTCCGATCCATACAAGTGGCTTTAATTTGTTGTTTCTCCTGTCTTTAAACATTTACTAAATTGATTCCACAAATACTGATCAATGATTTCAGTTATTATATGCATGTAACTAGAAATCTTTGATTGACCTGGCTATCTCAACATAGCTAATTCCCAATTATCTAGGATAGCTCTTCTTTGGCGAACTGATACTAATGCATTCTAAACCAACCGTTTAATTTCAATAAAATAATTAAAAAATCGTAAATCAATTTTCTAGTCTAGTTCTAGATCTTTCTCGAAGAAGTCCTATATTAGCTATTTGGCGCTTTGCTTTTCTTATCTTTTTCGCAGAAAATCGGTAGCATGCATGAAAAACTAAGGATTGTTAAGTTTTTTCTTGAACCACCAAGAAAACACATGTTTATACTCATGTTCGAATCCATAAAAAATTGACAATAAATATAACAAAAGAAAAAATGGGAACTGTAACAAAGATGCGCGTAAAATTTGGGAAAGATGAATATATCGTCACTATTTAAAGAAAGCCAAGAGTAAGTTACCAAAATTTTGGCATTCTACACCACATTCATGTTTGTCATGAACGTACGTATTCATCATTTTCCTCAAAACGATAGATACCGTTATTCTATCGTGTGTTCAGTGTCTCGAACCTTCTGATTTCAGATTACCGTACCGAGGTACTAAAAATTACCGTACCTGACCCAAAATTACAGTACCAGCATAGTTCTCGTGTAGAGCGAGGATTAGTCCAGAAGCAAGAAAAAAACCTCACAGTAACTCATAAGTTAAATTTTAGTCCTTAAATGATTGAATTAAAAAAAAAAAAAGAACCTCCTTTTTTCGGTTTTCGTATTTTCGATGGGAAATGTTCTATCCTTGGTTTTTATATTTAACAATAGGTGCATATTTCCCCTTTTTTACGTTTATTTACCCTGACTTTTTAGCACAGCCAGATTTAAATTGTTTCATTGCGAAAGAGTAAACTGTGTCATCCGAATTGTTATAAATTTATTAAAAGTGAAAATTTCAGGAATTTATTGCCAAAAGTCGGCAATAACAAATGTGTACATATACAATACTATTTTTAAAAAATCACGAATTATGAGACTTATACTTTCAACCATAAATCTAATAATAACATACATATGACTTGAACAATAAATATATATTGTTGTAATATAGGAGAAAGACTAGTTTTAATACTTATCGATTTGTCCCTGTATACCCCTATATTACAAGCACGGTTTTCTTTCTCTATCTCTCATATTGATTGTCTATATTGGTCTCTTTTCTCGGGTTATTTCGTCGTCATCGGGTAATTTGGCAGGGAAAACCTAAAAAAGACCTGCCGTGTCCAAATCGGGTTTCATATATATCGAATTTCTCTGAAAATGTGGGTATTTCGTTCCGGTACCAACTATAGGACTCGTCAGTGGGATTCTAGTTGGTACCTTCCCAGACACCCGTCGTCGTACTTATTCATGTTCGTGCCTTGTATTTGAAGTTAAATCTAGCCGGAGGATAGCGGTTAGATGTTGAATAATACGACATTATATATATATATATATATATATATATATATATATATATATATATATATATATATATATATAAACTTCGAGATGTTTTCGCTATATCAGGACAGATGGCAACACTCATTACAAAAAATTACATGAAACATTTTTTCCTAAAAAAAATTGACACAGTATTTTGATTTGTTTTTAGAAGCATTTTTATTAATGAAATTTTCAATTAGGTGAAATTACCGTACTGTTACAGTACGGTAATGTGTTTGGTTCGTATACTATACAATGACTGGAATTACGGTACATGTACGGTAATTTCCGTACAGTTGGCAACACTGCATGTGTTCATAATTCCACTGCAAGACTCGTCCACAGTAATAAACCCCAGCAAAACAAGACTCATGTAGATACAAAAACTATGCTAATACGATCATGGATTGCAGTTTTTGGTCCGGGTCAGTAAATGAGGCATCCACCTTTGCCAATAATTTTCTCATCTCCAAGATATCAGTTAATGCGCCCTTTCTTTCGACATGATAGCAATTCATAATGCTTTTCTGGACTTTTCGATGACTTCTTCGATTATGGTGGATTTTAGAGGTGGTGGTTCTGCTCTCATATCAACAAAAAAATGTCATATTTTTTTCTTTCCTCTTTTATCTACAATGACGTTTCCTAAGTCGTCCGCTAGTCTATGTGTAGCTATTCATATGTTTATACCATTTATCCTTGAATACATTGGCCCGTTTCTTAGCAGGGCCTCAGTTTCTTTTCAATCTTCTTCATTTTTTTTAGTTTTGGTGATTTTAATCAAGACGTTGTTTGAAGACAAAGTATTTTTTGTTTTTAACTGTTTACAATGCATCTGTCGGTATAGTTTGGAACTGTTCTGTCGGATACTTGAAACAATATATGATATTTTTATATAAGACATAAATGCGTACAAATATTTTTAATAAAACCGTAGCTAAAAACAGGTTGGCCATGATTTAATACAAATATCGTGAAAAAAAATATAGCACAATGCATTTTTTGTCTAACGCCTAAAACTGTAACAAAATTATAAATGCTTTATCCTTCTTCGTCAATTTTTTTAATCCTTCTCGAAGTTGCAACCACCCTATTTTACACTATCATTCTGCCAGTCTCCAATTAATTTATTTAAAAAGAAACTTCGTCCAAGGAAACTATAGAATTCGTATATCAGCAATAAATCGCCATTCAACATCATTAATCCTAAAAATCCGCATCCAACGGTAAAACTGCAAAGAAAAACGGTCAATCTTTTTAACACAACTAACTTTTTGTCCACTTTAGATAAATAAATGAAACGACCCCAACGCAGTGGTCAGTAAGGGCAGGTGTTGGGCTTTCGCATACGGCTACTTAGGGTTAGCCTGTGCCATTATTGAACTCAAAAGACCACATGTGACTTATCCGTCGTTTTAGCGGCAAAAAAAACGTATTTGGCTTGTTGAACATTAAGACGTCTCTGTATAAGTTTTCTTGTACTCGTATTAAGGAGAGATTCTTTTGTATTGTTTGAAGTATTTTTTAAGAATACCGGATTTGTTTATGACATTGTCCATCTTATTCGCAATTTTTGCAATAAAAACAGGGATAACAATAGATTCAGAGTATTTTTTTGCAGCAACAGCGAGAGTTTTGATCCAGAAATAACACCGGTAAACTTAACGAAGTGATTCTATATCATAAAATGAACGTAACAAATTATTTAAAAAATGTTAAAATCTCTGTGGATTTCTTGTTAGCAATAATTTATTTTGTTGTTAATTTATATTTACTTTGTTTCTAAATCGATCAAGTTGATATCTGGCACGAAGGCAAAGCCTAATGAATAGTCACATCCACAGGTCTAAATATGTTCCCTACTTGCCACCGAAGGTACTAAAAATCAAAATTTTTTTCTAGCATAACTTTTAATTTTGATAGTAAATCTAAGCAAATCAGTATTTCATTAATTTTTTAATTAACCTTGCGGAACACTATGCTGAATCTTCCTAATATCGAAATAGTAGAAACTTATAGCATTCTGGAAAATTTAATTTTTTGCTTGCTGCTCTTGGTATTATTCTGTACTCAAACCCTTTCTACTTTATTTTCCTTTTCTTTCTTTGTCTACCTCCTACTTATCGCTTTTTTCATATCTACTATTTATTTAAGTTTTATATAAGTTTAGTAAAGCACAGTTCTGCATTGAAATAGTTTCGATAATTTATTAATATTTAGTTATAAATAACGGATATTAGAAAGTATAATTTGCCTTAAGATAATACAAGCCTCAACAGCTTCTAACATCTAGGAAAGGTGAGACCAAGGCCTTTAGTATTAGATTCATTATTGTTAAGTGAATTGTATTCCTCATAAAAATGTAAAGACCAATAAAAGGCTAATTATTATCTATTTATTCTTTTCAGGAAACATACAGTTATCCCAGATAAACTCAAATATCAAAAGGATTGAACCCTGTGAGGACCCTTTCCATATTGTATTTTCCATAAATTTCCAAACAATTCGAGTGTACTGCCTTATGCACAACCTTCTACAGGTGATCAATAAAGATATTTCTCTCAATATTACGCAGATTCTTTGGTATTACGCCAATTATGAGTAGAATTATGGGGTTCCTCTATGCGCTACCCATTCCCCGTTGCCTCCAAATTTGTATCTTCAAGTCTTTCGCAATCTTCTCATTATGTCTGTCTTGATTGTTATTGTTAGCTATGGTGACTTCAATTAATGTTGCTGGCTGAGATGTCTTAGGTGCGGTCTATTATGAGTGACTGACTAATCTGTCAGAACAATTCGATACCCCTCCCAGCTGAATTTGTTTTTTTCCATTATAGTTTCAAGCTGTATTCGTATATGGATAACACTTTTTCTCCATGCAAACATTTTCGCGTCTCTGCCAACTCTCGGCTAACTCTTGATGGCTCAATCGTTTCTCTCCTTACATCTCTATATGGCAAATACTGATCATCCTCGCATCTCCGATGTTCGACATTCATATAGACATTGGTCGTTCTGGATTAAGGGGTCCCTGATAATTTTTAGTCGCAATAACTTGGTCTAGAATAGCTATTAATAATCCTGCAGCTTCTCAAAACATTTATCATGCTAATTTGTCGTTATTTTCTTAGATGATCTCATTAGGATATCGTCCATAAAGGGGCATTAGCAACCAGATTTAAAGGTATGTTTGGTGACTAGAAGCCAATCACATTCCCTTAGCGTAGCGGTGGTAAATTTTTTGCCTCGCATATTACAGAATGCAATATAATAAAATTTGTTAACCTGTGGAAATATAAATGTAAGTTTATTATTTGTTGGTTCAATTGCTTACCAACTAATCCTCTTATTTCGTAGTACAGCACTGTCTATTCAATGGCACTACGGGGGTGATCTTTGTGTGTCATTGTCTCACTGCAGGCATTTTATGTTCATCCTGCTCCATTTCACAAATCCAAAAAATAGCTGAAAACAAAGCAAGCATATGTATGTGTGCCTTAAATACATTCTGTTTAAGCTAGTTCCTAATACTTGTCTTGGCCGTCTGGTAAACTTGTTTTGTTAAGTCGGTCTTCATAGTTGGTGAAGTCTTCATACATGTTTCATACCCAAGTACCTGTATGTCTGTTTTATCTTAATTGCCCTAATAGTTTAACCGTTCTGTATTTCAAATGCTACCGGTTATATATTTCCTTTGGTTATGTGTGTGACATATATCAAAGCCAAATGGCATTCTTATATGATATATCTCCGTAGAACTCCACAATTTTGAACATTTGTCCCATTCACCAATTTAAGATTACAATTGCAGTAAATGATTTAGACTTACCATTGCTCCATCACTTTATTTATTACTTTTATGATATAATCACCTTGAAGATGATTAAAAAAAAAGTATGAAATAATGGTCTAGTACTTCACGTCGATAAATATGCCATTTGGTTACAAATCCGTAAAGTATATCCTTATTTTGATTATCATCATCATCAAACAGCTACACTGCTAAACTTAGACCTACTCCAAGCGCTTCCAAACTTCACTGTCCTAAGCTGCTACCACCCAGTTTCGACACTCTTTTAATATCATCCATCCATCTGGTTATTGGTGTTTCCCAACTTCCCTTGTCAGTTCGTGGTCTCCATTCCAAAATTTAGATCATATTTATCAAAATAAAAATATTGTCCTCTGGCGACAAGTTAGGGAAAGAATTTTCCCTATACATGAGACTGTTCATAGTTCAGTCATCAGAACTATCACCATGGTTTATCCAGAAATAAATTAAATATGACTTAAAAACAAAATTTGTTACCAGTAACAATGAAGCTATTTTTGTGTGTAACGACGCGTAACTTTAACTAAAAAAAAACTCTTTAGGTTTTTCGAGAGCACGTTATTTAAAAAAAAAATGATATTATTTACTGAATTTAAAACCATTGAAGAAAAAGTTATTTATATTCAAAGCGAACTCTGATTTTTATTACATATTTCTTCAATCCTTAATTATTACACATTTTACACATCGTTACACTACATTATTTATAACATCTTACGATATCTCGAAGAATTTAACACGAAATGGATATCAAATCTATCTTCTTAGTAAAAAAAGTTACCAATAAACTCTAAATATCTTTAAAATTTTCTCACCCTAGATCCAAAAAAATTACAATATACAAACCAATAACCAAAATTTAAAAATCACGTAGAAAATTATCTCATCCCCTGAACATGTACACGCGTATGCATTAATCTATTCATAATATTCAAATCTCACCCTAAAAAAATCACCACTCTAGCATCCCCGAAAAAGCACACGCCATTGCCATGTGCGCATTTTTATTATTCTTTTTTGTACGTTTTACTGAAAATAGGGGTGGGAAAGATTGACTGAGGGGTGTTTTTTTCTATAGAAACTGTATATATGCAAAACAATTTAGAAAATGGTAGTATTGTTAATAGCACACGACCAAGAGCAATGACTGCTGCTTTTTAAGTTCTATAGAAAAACTAGAAGGGGTGTTTGAAAATAATAAAACTGAAATTAATGGCAGGAAACTCGATAAGAAGTGAATTGATTTTTATTTATGTCCTGACAAATCATATATTTTTTAAAATTATGAAAAAGTATTGAAATATAACTATTTTATTGAGGTGATCCATATCACGAAAATAGCATGTAATGAAAACAAGACTGTTTGAAGTCTTCACTCTTCTTTTTTAATTAAAAATTAGAGTTTAAATGAACATGACATGTTTCGTAGTATTGTTTCTTCGTCAGATGTCAAATTGGTAATGGTAACGAAAATTAAGAAATCAACAGTATATTCAGGTTTTTATTTTAAAAATTCCCTGTTTACATATTTTTATAGGTGTACCGTAATAAAGAAAAACCAGAGAAATTCGTAATATTAAATAAATTTAACAATGGTGAATTGTTAACATCTAATTGGTCATTCAAAATTTTTCTGTGTCTTAAGCTTGTTAATTTCTAATGATTCCAATAAAGTCAACTTTTTTGCTTGTATTTTTGGTTTATATTTTTAAGGTTTCATTTAAGATGTGTTTTTGAGATAAAAGATATATTGTGTAGAATGAATTATGTTTTTTGAGTAAACAATCTCTTTTATGTTCTTTATATTGTAATATTAAAATTAAGGCCTGTTTAACCTATGTACCTTTTAGAACGAAATATGAAAATTAAAAGAAAAAAAAACATTAAAAGAATATTAAAATTAACGCACATAAAAAAGATCATTTGTACAAAAAATACAATTCAGCTTACGCAGCGCATATTTTATCTCAAAACCACATCTTTAATAAAAACTTCAAAATAGTAGATACCGAAAATAAAAGCAAAAAGTTGACTTTATTAAAATCACTAGAAATGACCAAACTTAAAAAACAGATAACCTTTTGAATGGCCAATTAAATGTTAACAATTCACCATTGCTAATTTTATTTAAGACTACGTATTTCTCTGGTTTTTCCTTATTAGGGTGCAAGTAAATAAATATGATCGAAGAATATCTAAAAGGGTTAATCATAACTTAAGAGAAACAAAAAACCTAACTAATACTTCAACGAAATCACTATAATTTCCTAAATTGTATAAAATATTAAGTTCATCTTTTCTGCGTTTAATTAAGCAAATATCCAAAATGGGGGCCTTGTACTTTAATACTTTCTTATCCTACTCCAGATACATTCAGGATCATTTCAACAGATATTGCAGTAATGGATTACACAAGCATGCAAGGTTTTTTATGAGATATGGTACTGATTTTCGATGTATTTTTTAGCGGTGAATCGAAATCTGGAGCCAGCATGTGCGGAGGTCTGGCACAGAAACTGTATACGACCAACAGGTTTTTTAATAGATTTTCTAAACAGTGCATATATTCAACTACAAAATCTATTTTCGTTTGTCTCTATTCAAGTTTTTGTTTCGAAGATATAACAGTGATATTTAATTCAAAGTCGAAAATTCAAAAAGCCTAAAATTGCCCCGTCTAATCTAAACCCCATGGATCCAAACCCCATGAGCTCTAATCCTATAAACCCTCTCCCTATAATATACAACCCAAAAATCCAAAATTCACAATCTTAAACCTTAAAACCCCAAAACCCCACGAATCTAGATAAAACAAATTATTTCCCCAACGTCACACGCATATTGAGCCTTCGCATTGGTTATTCCCTAGTTATACGTATCTTTAGCTTCTGCATTTCACCGCCAGGTGGCGACGATGAGGGAATCCCTATGCTCAATTAAATCTGCTCACTTAGATGTATAAGAGTATCCCTGGTTGCTACCTGGTTCTTCTTCGTGGAATTCCCAGATCTGTAGATAGGTTCCAACAGGGTTTTACTTCCATTTCTTTTTTGCTGTTGATAATTGGTTAACGTTATTAATTTACAATATTTCGTAAATCTTGTGTAAATAGCCTTGACAAATTTTACTCTATTTGTGGCAAATATACTCTCGGAAAGCAAAGTCGCCCAATAAATAATTTTGTTAAAAATTTCTATATTGAATACTTTGAAATGAAAATACAAAATCAAGATAAAAATTGAGCTCCACATAAATTTTAATGGGTTTGAGCTTATGGAGTTTGAGATTATAAGATCTCAGTTTTTCTCAATTTTCCTTCTATGGTGTGATGGAATTTGATGTTATAAACTTTAATGCTATATAAATGCTGAACAAGCAGCAGCAACTTATGCTAGTTTCAGCATAGTTTATTCAACAGCGAAACTTGGGAAACTATTACTGATGCAGAATTAGTTAAAGATTGCGTGATTGCAGCAGTGGAAGAAATGTGCCCAGAAAATGCTAATTTATTTAAAACTGTCATTCTGTCAGCAGACGCTATGGCTCGAAGAGCAAATAACATGACAAATATATTAACACAGTTGTCTGACAAAAATCGACAGAGTGTTTCTCTTTGACCCTAGATGAAAAGAGATGTTTCAGATACTGCTTAGGTGTTACTTTTTATTTGAGGGTTGGATACAAATTCTAAAGTGAATTAGGAGCTTCTTGATGTTAATACCATTCACGGTACGACCACTGGAGACGATATTTCCAAAGGAGTTGAAAATGCTGTTCAGAAAAACAATCTTCAATGGAAAAGTTTGAAGTATATCACTACGTCAATACTAATGGTGGGAAAAACATGTTTGGGAAAAAACAGAGGTGTCGTTGCTCTCGTATCAAAGGCCGTAAAAATGAGGGTGGTTCGTGATCGTGGAGATTGGAGAAAATAACTTTCCACATTATACTGCAGTACCCTAGCTTAGTTGTGGAGAAGTTTTAATGCGTTTTTTTAAGCTCCGATCAATAATGAAACTTTCTTAAATGAAAGGAATCGTCCTCTGGCTGAGTTATAAAACAATGAGTGGTTATGGAAGTTATCATTTTATACAGATTTAACTAAATATATGAATAACTTCAATTTAAAATTAAAAGGAGAAAACTAGCTTCTGCCTGATTTATACACTCTGATTAGGTCAGATGTGAATTGAACGAAAAATGTTTTACAAAATTAAGTCAGCAAAGTAAGGCTCTATTTCCGGTAAGTTTCGAAAATGAAGCTTTAGATGCTTTAAAAATACATTTTGACTCTCATTTTTCATATATTTATGTAATTGCAAACGATACACACATAACTCTTTTAATAAAAAAGCACAAGTTGATGTAATCTACACGGATATGGCAAAGGCATTTGACAGAGTAAAACGTACCTTTATAATACAATCCCTTAGGCAACTGAATGTTACGGAGGATCTGATAAATATTATTGTCTCTTACCTGACTAATAGAAAGGAGTACGTTGAAATAAAAGGGGCCAAATCATATGTATATAGAAGAACTGCTGGTGTTCCTCAGGGGTCTAATTTGGGACCTCTTTGTTCATAAGTGCCTTTAATAATATATGTAACGTGATCAAATACTCAAAAGCATTACTGTTTGCAGACGACTTTAAACTTTTTAGGGAAGTATTGACTGCTGATGATTGTGACTGTTTACAGCAGGATCTAAATAATGTTGCTGAATGGTGTGGAATAAACGGTTTTTGTCTTAATGATAACAAGTGCTCGTCAATGTCTTGGACTCTTAATAAAAATATTTTAAATCAAGCCTATTCTGTTAATGATATAGTGTTAAAACGGACTTCTTGTCAGAAGAATTTGGAAGTATTATTTGATAGTTCATTGAATTTCAATGAACATATAATAAATAAAATTAATGAAGCTCACAAGATAATGGGTTTCATCATCAGATCTACTAGACATTTTGATGTTCATGTTTGCTTGATACTTTTTGACAGTCTTATGCGGCCCAAACTTGAATACTGTAGTATGATATGGTCACCACAATATGAAGTATGGAGTAGAACCACAGAATATGTCCAGCGAAAGTTTTTAAAGTTTATGTTTTTTAAAAGATTTGGGTACTCTCCCAATCAGGGTTATAATCACCTGGACTTATTGAATATATTTAACAGACTTTCGTTTAAAAACAAACGTATAAAAATATGTTTGGTATATATATTCAAGATCTTAAAGAATAAAATAAATAGCTCAGACCCATTGCTGCAACTTCCATTTCTGATAAATAATGGTGGAACAAGACAAAGACCAACATTTTATCTAGAATCTCCTAGAATAAATACTTATAAAAATTCGCCGCTATATAAAATGTGTAATTATTTTAATACATATATTAGTGATGTAGATTTAAGTAGTATTACTTTACGTAAATATAAGGATATTATTGACCATAAGTTGCTTGCTTCTCAGGCTCAGATGTAATACCGACAATAATATTGATTAGGACTGTTAGTTTAATGTTTTTCACTTTAAGAAGGGTGTCTGTAATTAGCTTAACTGCTGTAGATGCTGTATTCAATAAATAAATATATAAATAAATAAATAGATATCGACATTTTTCAAAATCCTTGTAACGCCGATATAGGGTCACTTTCCGCAGAACTTTAAATGTAAATTATTAATTTGTAGTATAGCAATACTTTTTCAGAAAAATATTTAGTCGTCATTGATGGAATTCTATAAGTCTCCTGCTCACACAGTTTGATCAGTTGCATAAATTTGCTTGTGGCTTTTTTTCCACTTTTAGCAGTAATTATCTGTGTAAAAAAAAACATAAAATAATAAAATTCAAATTATAAGTGCATCAAAAATTTCCGCGCATGCTTGGATGTAACCAAATACCCCAAACCTTCAGTCTCTTTTATTAGTTATATTTGCTTCGTTATTTTAGGACTGCTGTTCCGAACTGCAACATTTAAAACATATATTCATTAAAAAGAAACCTGTTTATAGAAAACCCAAAAAAACATCCTCTTTTTTTAGCGCCACCTGTACAAAATACCCATGCACTTGTTTCTCGATACAAAAAAATTCACCCCTAAAAAAGCACTATCATCATTACAACATAACACACGCCAAAAAAACGTAAATAAAAAAGAACTAACCCTCGACTAAAACCCACCCAAAACCATCAGCATGCGTAAATTTGAGATTTCATCTTGTCTCATTTCTATTTCCGGCTGACGGTGCAACTATTTCAGCCCTCCTTCCTCAATTCTGACCGGAGGGTAAAAAACACCCCTCTATAGAAACGCATGCTTGAATAGTGGCCTTAAGGGTCCCAATATAAAATAATCAGACGTGCAGATAGGTATCCATTTAAAAATATCAGAAAAATCTAACGTTTTTGTTGTATTTGAAACCATATAGTCGATTGCGATAAAAATTTACAGTTAAATTCAGTAAGAAGGTCTAAGACTTGGAACCGATCTAGTTGCCATGGAAATCAGATCTTCCAGATAGCCAGTTTTGTTTTGCTTGTGACACTGTTATAATTTATGTTCCATATGTCAACAAACAACCGCTCACAATGAAATATTAAAACATTAGAGATAAAATCTTGATATCGGTAAGAGAACTTGTTTTCTCTCCGAAATAAACAATATTTTAAATTTTTGCCAATTTGTATTTTTAAGATTCAAAATTTGCTTGACTTTTTAAATTTTGTCATTTTTAAGCCTCTACTGTCATTTTAGACGAGTTTTAAAGTTAGACCAGGTTAATGAATTAAGGGGTTAAATTTTAAGTGACTTTTGTTTTGTATTCTTTTTTCAGTTCTAAAGAAGTTTGAATACATTATTTTAGTTAGTTACACTAGTCGTTCTACAGCCCCTTCTAATTCCATTCCAGTTTTCGAGGACGGTATTTTTTTCATTTTTTTATACAAGGTGATTATCCGGGAACTTTATCGATCGATTGTGGAAAAACTATAATTAGGAAGAATCTGAAAAATTGACAGTGTACTAACCAGGGCCATGTCAGTAAGATGCTAAAAACGGCAACATCAAAAACAAAAGAATTTAAAATATTTGCGCGGCCAGTTAAAGACAAATGAATTTTTCAGTTCAACCGCGTGACTCACGTCACCCCAGTTCAATCACGTCATCCTCATCCCCGGTTTAAGACGCCGGACGCCATTATTTTCTGGCTTTTTCGCGTACTCGAAATAACAAAGTTGGTTTTCGTCTATTTTGGCTACGTTTTCGTGTGTTTACTTTATTTTTTTTTTCAATTCACTTCAGGGTAAGTTTAATATACCTTTTCTGGAATACATCTAAACTTGATTTTGAATAAAATTTGCATATTGTTTTAGAAGACGCTGCGCCCATTTTTTCATGTCCCGAACTGGACCCAAATATTTCCCGGATGGTTACAGAAAACTATTGTAAGTACAGTTAGGAAATTTTCTTGGTAATTACTTGATAACATTTTCGTCTTGGTTTATCATATTCATAAAAACACATCTTCAATTTTCTAACCTTGTTATCATATTTATACATAGTTCTGCATTTATACCGAACATAATTATAAAATGCTGATATTAAATCAAAGGTATTATTGTTTCTTTTACCTACTTTCCATTTTAGTTTAAGTTAAATATACCTTTTCTCCAAACGTTTTCTTGAATAGTTTACATTTTGTTTTAGAAGACGTTGCAGCCCTTTTATTTATGACTCTAACCTGACCGAAATATTTTACATATAGTTGGAGGCCAGTATTGTAAGTATATTTTATAAATCTTTTTGATAAATTACGTCCTAGCATTTTTATCATAGTTTTTCATGCTCACAAATACACAACTTACATTTCATAACTATCATCCCATTTGCATACATTTTTGCATTAATATGATACATTATAAAATGCCTAAATCGAATTAAAAGTAATATTGTTGTCTATTTAAAGTTAATGAAAAATTTAATTTAATTTCTTGTTTTATGTGGTAATTTGCAGAATTTTTTTACATGTTGATAAACTAGAGACCATTATAGAGATCGTAACATATATTAAGTAAAATTATTTTCTAATCTGACATCCTTAACAGGTGTAGTAGTTGCTAATAAATTTACAAATCGCCGATATTTAAATTTTGAGTATATAACTAATTATATAGCCATGGCTAAAACTAACATATGATTTTCATTTTCAGATATGCTATTTTAACTGCCTTGAATTTTAGGCTCTCCTTAATCCTAAACTGGCTTTAACTTAATTAATGGATCAGTGTAAAATATTTATTTTTGATAATTATATTGTTTCATTTATATCGTAAATAAACAATAAAATATATTTTCTGTATTTTATAAGTCTTACTATATTATTTATATTTTACCCAGAATTGTGAAAAAGAACCTATCCTTCTGAATGCTTTATTTAAAAAGCAACACAGCAAATTAGTGGTGACAGGGTAAAAACTGTTTGTCATAAATCTTTTTATTTTTTTTTTTCAGGATAATACATCTACAAATAATGAATACTAGCAGAGAAATCTTAAAATTTATGTTAAGATGGTTAAGTACTCATCTCATTTCACTTTTAAAGTTTTTTTGCTCGTATTCAACATTAATATGTATTATTCTGAAAAAAAAATTAAAAAGATTTATGATCAAGCAGTTTTTACCCTGTTACCATGGGATATTTAAATTTTTCCCGCCATTCATGTGCCGTTGCTAATCTCGGCCGGTAAAACAAATGGCTGTTTTACAGCCCAGTTCATTATGTCATTTCGATCAAAATACACGAGTTCATTCATAGATGGCTCCTGTTGCTTCAAAAATACAGGGTTGTGACTTTTCTCTAACCTTTTTTGTTCCGGGGTTCTAACGTGCATGGGGACAGCTGGTTAAAATATTTTCAAGATAGCCGCACTTCCGGTTATACCGGAAGTAGATGTCAACTTGCTTATTTTAAATGGAACACCCTATATATTATTGCATTTTTGATTTCTACGTAAAATTGTAGACATATTTCATGTATAATATTCTATACTTAAGTCTCACCGTTTTGGACATATTTAAATTTTTATAACAAAAATGACGTTTGCGGACCAAAACTTAAATATATTTTTTCTATAAAAAAGTCTTTATTATTTAATTTGGGTTAGTTTTCTTGTAAACGAAGATCGATTTTAGTAGTCTTTTAATGATATTTTGAAAATTATTAGTACAGAGTGATCAAAAAAGAATAATAAAAATTATATTTAAAAAATCGTCAAAAGTCAATTTTTTTTTAATAGAAAGCACCTATTTTTATAATTTTATTATATTAAGCATTAAAAATAAGGGTAACTTTGTATAAGGCTGTCTATTCCAAAAATTTGTAGTTTTCTAAATATTTGCAATTCAACATTTTTCTATTGTAAAAATGCTATACGGCTTTTAAATTTTGTTATTAGTTGGCCATGACGGCGATCCAATATCCGAAGAAACAGAAACCAAAACTACCAACTGTTAAAAAGATTATAAAAAACTTCAAGAACTTTGGATCTATAAAAGCTAAAAGAAATCCAGTTGTTAATAAAATAAAGTTCCTTCCAAACATTTTTCGCACCTAAGCAGGAACTCTCCATGGGTGGCTCTTCTTATTGACTGAGGATTAAGTTTTTCAAATGCTATTCTGACGCGCTGTATGCAATCTTCCATAGTGGTTAATACAGTGTTGTATGATTTATTTTTGATTGTCCCCCAAATAAAAAAATCAAATACCGTTAGGTCGGGGGAGCGAGGTGGCCAAAGATGTGGCCCATTCTTGGCTATCCATTGATAATAAAACAAGTTTTGCAGATGATTGTTAACTAAATGATTATTATGTAGAGGCACCCCCACAGTTCTTGAAGTTTTCTATAATCCTTTTAACAGTTGGTGGTGTTGTTTTTATTTCTGCGGATATCTGATCGCGAATGTATCGCATGTTCTTGAAATAACTCTATCACGTTCTCCATAAATAATAAATAAGTTTAAATAATCTTCGTGCGTATAATTTAATCGCTACGGTATGATTATTATTAATAAATGTCAAATGGCAAGAAATAGTGACAATTCTGTAGGGTTCGACTGTTTTATTTTCGCCACGCCTCGCCGTCATAGCCAACTAATAACAAAACTTAAAAGCCGTATAGCATTTTTACAATAGAAAAATGTTGAATTGTCAATATTTTGAAAACTACAAATTTTTGGAATAGACGACCTTATGCAAAGTTACCCTTATTTTTAATACAAAAGTATACAAAAGTACAAGTTGATATTTTGTTTGGTTCTGGTCCGTTCTTCCCCAATTTATAAATATAATTAAATTACCCAGCACATTACTTCCTAGAAATGTTTTTAATTTTATTTTGTACGCAAGGGATCTAGCTGTATAGTCCTGAGGATAATCTTATTGAGGTCGAAACGTCGACAAATATAGCAAAGTATTCCATAAGTTGTTGTTATTGACCTAGTCCAACTAAACCTCATATTTATAATCAGTTGAGGTCACTAACATCTGTAATCTTATTTTTAATGCTTAATATGATCAAATTATAAAAATAGGTGCTATCTATTTGAAAAAATTGACTTTTGACGATTTTTGAAATATAATTTATATTCTTCTTTTTTTGACCACTCTGTACTAATAATTCGTTACAAGAAAACTAACCCAAATTAAATAATAAAGACTTTCTTTTACGAAAAATTTATAGTTAAGTTTTGGTCCGCAAACGTCATTTTTTAGACAAATATTTAAATATGTCCAAAACAGTGAGGCTTAAGTATATAATATCATACGTGAAATATGTTTAGAATTTTACGTAGAAATCAAAAATGTAATAATATATAGGGCGTTCCATTTAAAATAAGCAAGTTGACATCTACTTCCGGTATAACCGGAAGTGCTGATATCTTGAAAATATTTTAGTCGGCTGTCCCCTATGCACGTTAGTACATTGTTAAATTTTCAGATTTTTCTTAATTATATTTTTCCCACAATCGATCGATAAAGCTCCCGGAGAATCACCCTGTATAACAGTTTTTTTCTTAGTCAGTTAGAAAATGTAATTTACGCTTTTATATCAAATTTTTTCAGATTTTTAAAATCTGCCGTTGAAAAATCAAAAGGATCAACAACTTTGGATGCTTTGGGGAAGGTCGGCTGGTATCGGACAGGACCTACATTACTTTCCGATGGATGGCAGCATCTGTTGAGCGCTAGGCAGATCCGTTAGTATGCGAGAGGGGAAGTCACGCTGAACTTTAAAGAGTTGTAATATTCGCACGCAATGTATCGTTTTGTTTGTGATGAGACAATTTATATTACCGAAAAAAAGTGATTGTGTATTTTAATATTATACATAGAAATAGTATATTTTTTCTACGAAATGATACTCTATTAGTCACATTGGACAGTTTCAGCTTGCACAGGAGCCTCTCGGTTAAGCTGTAATATTCTTGCCGAATTGGATTTTGATGCACCTTTTTCTGAATCCGAACATGAACCTTCCTTTATTCGAATACTTTCAGCATTTGTCACATAAACCCTAAGCTATCATACATTTTTGTTTCAGATAGCACTATTAAGTACATAACATCTGTGTGGATCATTGATTTCCTTGTCTTCGATCTCACAAGCTGCCAGTTTAATATAAAGATCTCCTACCACAATAACTACTCCATTAAAAGGTGAAAAAAGTAGAAAGAAAGGAAATACAGGACCTAGAACAATTAAGAAAATTTAAAAAAGCTGATACTGTGGAAGCCTTAACGTTCGGAAAAATTAATTAACAAAAGAAAGAAAAAAACGAAGTGTTTTATATATAAAAAGAAGATTGGACTCAATGTAATATTTTCAAAGGATGGATTTATCAATAAATAATATCAATAAAGAAATGCGAAAAATATTTAATATTTGGGAAAAATTTTTAAATAATAAAATTTATTTTCCAATAAATTTCGAGTTGATTCTTTCAGTTTTAAGAAAAATGCAAAAATCTAAGCGTGTGATACCCCTTCCCTCATATTTTGTGAAGGATAACCCATTTTCCAGATACCCTATATTTAACAATTTTATTTCAAGTCTGTCTTTGGGTTTATTAAAAGCACATACCTCCAAAATTTCATCACAAAATAAAAAAAAATACAAATTTACAAGGCTATGCATACAGGTGGAGGGACGAACGATCAGACATTACGAAATTATAAGCTTTCCTAGTAGCTCCTGAACTATTATAAGTTATGTACTAGCAAATGTCAGTAACTTTACGTTCGCTTCAGAAGTAGGTTGAAATCTCAGAACGACGTAAAACTAGTGAATTATACTTTTTTCTATAATGCATATAACTTTGTCCTCTTTTTGCATTTTAGATGCTTGAAAATATATTAGGACTCTTAATTTAAAAGGATTGTAATGTATAACTCTATAAAATATTCATGCTTTCTCATTCTGAGGATATTTACTAAGCCTTCATACTGACGTCCAACCCTAGGTTAAATGAGGAAATCTCATAAACATCATAGGTATTTATCTTCTATATATTTTTTAAAATCACATCAAAGGAGTATTTCAGCTAAAAAATAAAATGAATGCTTGAATTTTTTGATTCAAAAGTATTGGAATTTTTACTTCACTTATCACTGTCTTCATATAAATCCAAAATGGACCGAGTCTACTACTGAAAAGACACTATTGTGTATATACGACTTACTGGTAATTTTTTATGGGTTGACTCTCGCACTGCAAGAATTTCCTTGAAGTGAAAAATGTTTACGTTCATCTTAAATGTATTTGCGGGAAAGCACGATGTAAGACTGGCCATTCGAGAGTGATGACGCTCTCCAAACGAAAAAAAAATTTAACAGTTATCAAAGGGGTTGTCAAGCTGAACATCTTTCATAGAAGTATCCATAAAGAAGTTCAGCGACCCTAGTAATCTCTTCTAAATAGAAACTAATGATTATCATAGTATCTCTCGGATAGGACAGTCTCTGTCCAAGTGAACAATGAATGCTACATTAAAAGGAAAAGGGCAACTGGTGTCCGTCAGGGATCCCCTTTTTCCCAACTCTTATTTAATATATACACACACACCAACATGTAACTATAACAGCCTCGAGGAGTGGATGGACCGCTGGACGATAAAAGCAAATTCAGCCAAAACAAAGGCCATACTCTTTTCAAAGTTTAGGAAACTGCCTCGTAGCCATCTCCTGTTATACAACCAGTGATTTGGGTGATCCAGCAAGAATGTAGAATACTTGGGACTGGTATACGATAAGGGACTGGTATGGCAAGTTAACAATCTACAAAACGACAATCCACCCGGGGATACTATATGCAACCCAGCATGCGGGCTCCCATCCCCAAACCAGGCGATACCACTTACAAATCGAACAAAACAAAATCTTACAAATGATTGTAATAGATACTCTGTAGTTCTTAAAAAGCACACAATTCGACTTTTCCAGCCAGATTTACTAAGAAAATTTAAAATTTAAACCCGATCTAGTTGCCATGGAATTTAAATCTTCTAGTCGGCCAGTTCTGTTTGACTTATGATATTGCCATAATTTATATTACATATGTCAACAAATAAACGCTTAGATAGGATATTAAGGATAAGAAGAACCTTACGATAAAGCTTTGCAAAATGTAAAAGAAATAGTTGTATCCCGAAAATAAATAAAATTCTCTATTTTTGCTGTTTCAGTAGTAAAACAAAATGATTTTTTTATTCATATATTTTTAGGGTTTAAAACTTGCCTGACTTATTGTTGCTCTTGTCAGTTTAAGCCTTCTGCTATCAACTTAGAGCGGTTTTAAATTTAAACCACGTGAGTGAATCCGGCTGTTCATGTTTTGCTTACCAACATTAGATCTTATTTTTTTTATATGTTCAATCGTTGTTGGAGAAAGAGGAAATTTCTCGAACAACGGTGCAACTGCATTTTTTATTATTTCATTTTTTATAAGCTTTTGATCTTTATTTTATCTTTCTAATATTTAGGAGAACGTTTTAAATTCTGTTCTGGTACTGTCTACGAACCCAATTTAATATTCAAAATAATTCATGTCACAGCCTCTCCCCCTACTTTTCAGTGTCTTATATAAATTTTCCACCGATTAAATTATGCATCTCATAAAAAATAATAAAATTCGACTAATGCCATGCTTTTATTTATATTTTTGCGCTTCACAATCAAAAATAATCTTGCATCACACAATTTTAACTGGAGTTTCTTGACACTATGGTGGACGCGTTTCTGGCAAATTTTACCGAAATCCATGTCACATCATTGGAGTGTTGCCGACCGACCGAGTAAGGTAAATAAGTATATTGTCACGAGCAAGGATTGACAAAACTTTAATTGTCCAACACCCTGTATAATAGTTAACCGTATGGTTTGTTTTTGCTGACTATACACTATTATACATGGTAATTGATTGGAAAATAAAAAAAGATTAGTCTAGTTGAGTCTCTCCTAACAATGACATCCTGAGCTTATAGAGTGTTCCCCAAAATCAAGAGGCTGTTCCTAATAATTATGTAAGTAAATATCTTTAATTCTTAAATTTAATGTGATGTAAACTGTTCTAATGTTTCGGCTAATGTCTTTATTCTGTAATTAAATTTATTCTTGTTTTCTTTTGAATACACTCCAATTTGTTACAAAATTCAATTAAGTTTTTTATTATTTTTACCCCCCTTACCAATAAGATCCCGATGAGTCGCAATCTGAAAACTAGAATGCGACTAGTCGCACATTGAAAAGCTACAACGCGACAATATAATAGACTTTTTGTTTCACATTCTTGTTTTTCGTAACCAGAAAGTGGGAAGCATAGATAAAAATACTATGGCGATAGGAAGTAACTAAAATCATTATTTCTCCGCAATTTTTAAGGGCGACAAATTTAAAGCCAATAAAAAAAGTTGCTGGCCCATGAGGGGATCGAACCCGCGACCTTCGCGTTATTAGCACGACGCTCTAACCAACTGAGCTAATGGGCCACACGATTTATTTTTGTAAAGGACGATTATTAATACAAATTTTTTAATTTATAAAACAAAAATTTGGTGGGAACATTATTTCTCCCATATACAGTGCCCGTCGTTGTACACATCAAGTTTTCCAGTGGCGGGTGCATTTCAGAAAATAATAAATGACTAAATTTCGTGGGAATATCAAAATATTTTTTTTAAGTTAAATTTTTTTCCTCACATATTTATCAACCCTTACATTTTTTCCTGAAGGGGAAACCTTGCATAGGCACCTTCACAAGGTGTGAAAGGTAGCGTCGGATTCTTACCGATTGAATTCCCCCGAACTGAAGGTCCTACCGATTTTTCTTGGTCTGTCATCTGCCATTCGCCGTGATTGCTGACAGTCCAAGATTATTCAATGAGGCCTCCGGTTTCCAAGCAATTAAGCCTTAATAAACTTTTGGTCGACATTCGGTGTAGCTACAAGAGGGGCCGGTTGCACCCATTGCTTCGCACTCTTCTTACATTTTGCTTACAAAGTAGAGTTGTCATTTTAAGATATTTTATATGCACTTTAGGCGCCTTTAAGGTATTTTATGCATATTAATCGAAAATTTGTTGCTTATCTGTTCCTCATCCAATAATATTTTGACACCTGCTAATTAGAATGTTTTGTTTTTAGGCGCCACTTCACTCTTTATTTGCACCCAAACTTTCGATTGTGTTAAGTCCACAATGATACGGCGGCAGTCTCAACACTGTTATATTTTTTCCCGAGCTATTTCATCGATAAGATATTTGATATATTTTTGTTTATGTACCCTCATTAAATCTAGCGACTACACTTTAAGCATTGTGTCACCAAATTCAATTTTTTTAGAGGGGCCATTAGGCATATCTCCGCCTTTTTAGATGCAGAAGTAGGATTTTTTTCTTAGCGTGGATACGGGGCATTGTCCATTACAATTACTGAATCGGGTTCCACAAGGTTAAATATCTTAAAAAATCTTCGCTCAAAAACATCGGTGTCTATATCTTCATGGGCTACCATACCAGTTTTTCGAGATTCGAAAACGTTAAGGCCACAATCTAAGAAACCAGACACACTATTCAAGTTAGACATTGTGTATTGCCATATCCAATATCTTCGCGATCAGCTGAAGGCTATTATGGCAACAATGCGTTTTAAGCTTTTAATCCCTGCCCTGTTAATAGAGCAGCAAAGTTTTAAATCATTTATAGTTGAATGAGAGGTTTATACCGCCGCTTCCTCGCTTTTGTGGCCGGTATTAAATGAATCACTGACATAAATTATGGACTTCAGGTATAGAATGATATTTATTTACAGAACAGTACAACCAAAATACGAGACCTACCTCTATAAAAACTCTTTTCCAAATTCCCTAAAATTTGTGTCCTCGATCAGCACTCGCAAGCTTAACATATGTCAAGTTCATTCTAACGCTTTAATCATAATGTAAGGCTATAATGAATGGGTTTCAGTGACAATTACTATTAGGCCATTGGCAAGCGTCCTTTGTAGGACTTTATTGGATGTTACTATTTTTATTTAGTTCGAGGTTTTGAGATATGTACCTACATCCGTACATCAAACGTCAGGTTGTCGTCTTTACTGTTATATTTGATCGTCATATTAAAAACAAAAGATGGCAGTCAGAATCACTAACATGGTTGAAGACTTCTTAGATCCAATCTAATTGCCATGGGAGTTGTATTATTGTCAATATATGTATAGCAAAATTAGGGGGAAAATCTTGCAATCGGTAAGAGTAATAATTGTTTTCGAAAATAAACAAAATTTCCCCATTTTGGACGGTTGTATAATATAAACATTTTTTTTTACTATATTTTTCAGATTCAGAACTTGATTGACTTATTATTACATTAGTCAATTTAAACCCTGTACTGTCAATTTAAACCTATTAATTCCATGTTAGTGAATTAAGGGTCAAGTTTTTGTGCGACGGCGGTTGTTTAAAACCTTCTTAAATGTGTGTCTTAGACTTTTCATCCAGATAGACGAATAAGATTTAATTAATACTTGAATCCGATTTAGTTGCCGTGGAAGTAAGATCTTTTGATAGGCCGTTTTATTTTGCTTATGATATTGTCATAACTTATATTACATATGTCAACAAATAAACACTTGTATGGGGATATTAAGTGCAAAAATTTGCCTTGAAATAGGTAAGAGAAATAGTTGTGTCCTGAACATAAATAAAAATCTCCATTTCTGTCGGTTCAGTAATACAAGAAAATGATTTTTTTAAGCTTGTATGTTTAAGGTTCAAAAAGTACTCAACTTATTGTTGTTCTTGTCCATTTAAACCCTCTACTTAGACCTATCAGTGAATTAGGGGGTGAATATTTAAAGGTTCAAACTCGATTGATTTATTATTGTTCTTGTCAGTTTAAACTCTTTATTGTAAACTTAAACCAGTTTCAAACTTAAACCATGTTAGTAAGTTAGGGGAGTGGTGATTTGGCAAAAAACCATAGATAAACATAACAGTAAAGAAAGTAAATTTACAAATAAAGCTTACGTCTACTTTAAGAAAATGTTAATTTTGATCCTACTGTGTTCTACCTTTATAACTAGTTCAAGCTGACAACAAAGGGTTTAAACTGACAAGAGGAACAATCAGTCAACAAAGTTTGGAACAAGAATCAAAAAATCGTTTTTTTTATTACCAAACCATAAGCAGGTAGGCAACTATTTCTCTTACCAATTTCAAGGCTTTCACTTTAGATTTTTAGTCTGAATTTTTGTATATAAGGATGTTTTTTTTCATACATATATAATACAAATAATAACACTACAATAAGCAAAAGAAAACTCATTAGAAGATCTAACTTATAGCAAATAGATACACACATACACTGGTATTAAATCTGGTTATAATTTTTTAAAAGTTCAAGTTAGATCTATTGTTATAGAAATGAAGAGCTTTTTTCCAAAAATTACCATCACTGCAAAAGTGGGCAAAGCACTCTCAAAAAGACTTTTTTTTAGAAAATGCCCCATTGTGATGCCAGTTACACACGAAGTCAAAACATTAAGCCAGGCCAGTGGAATAAACAAATGTTCTCAGCCTGCGAATGTTTAGACTAAAGCCAGTTTAATTATTATGGTCATTAAAATGAATCAAAAATGCAGAATGAATTTAACACCATTAACGAAAGATGGCTTATTATTATTATTAAACAAGGTTGAAGAAGTTATTGAGAGCGGGGTGAATAATATTCCTTTAAATCTGCATGCCAGACATTCTTGTTCCCTATAAAATCTAATAAACTTAATGATTACATCCGAAATTTATTTTTTTGGTGCCATTTTAACACATAAAAACTGCAAACAAAGCAAGTTTCGAGATAACCAATACTGACTTGCTACGTATGTTCACATGGGGACAGCTGAAATACAATCATTAGTGGTCAGCGGTATGGGAGTGTTACTGTCTTAAAAAGTTAATCCAGTATACTGTCCCATAATTTAAGTAAACTACTTATAGGATGCTTCTCGTCACATAATTAAGCCCCGAAGCAAAAATTATAGAATATACAATTATTCAAAGTCACGTCCTAAGATAAAGTAGATGACATTTGAATTTTATCATTATTTTACAAGATTCATAATTATTACAAGCTCTTAATTGTAATGACATAAAAATTGTAGATATTTCAAGATCTACAACAAAACTTTCCTTGTAAAAAAAACTGAAACAGTTTAAAAGCAATTACCTCCCATTTTAATATTAAAAAAAAAAACAAATATATAATTTTTTACAGTTAAAATATAAACATGCCAACAGGTATCAACATCCATCTCAATGAGGCTTTCTTAAGTCAGTTAAAAAATATATGATTAATTTTTATTTAACAAAAAAAAATTATAGGGTACAATTAAAGGTCATCCTAAATTGTCTAAAACTTATACTCCAACAAAATCAGTCATCATCAGATTCTTCTTTCTTAACCTCACCCTCTGGTTGCTTATAATGTCTATATTCTGGCTTTAATTCCCACATATTTTTATGAGGATTCTTTAAATTATAGTTACAGACTTCTTTTAAAATTTCTTTGAGGTAGGTTATAGGCTGCTTAGTAATTTTAACTAAATCTTTGATGTTGTAATATTGATGTTTTTCAAATGCAGAGAACAGCATTTCCAATACAGCATCTTTATCATCACGAGCTTTTTTGCCTTCAGCTTTTTTGCGCTCCATATATTCAATCTAAAATTAGAAGTTAATTAATACAAATATATAAGATAATTCTACTGTCTACATATTTAAATGTTTGCTCATAGAGTAAATCTTAAATTTTTAAAAATTTTTCATATTACATATCGAACTCAGACCAAACTCACATTATTTTTGTGATCAGACACAGGTTTATAACTTTGTACAACCCTATCAAGCTGCTTGACCTTCCTAGTAGGCAACGATGCCTTCCTAATTGATTCCAGTTTTAATTTCATGTAACAGTTATCAGCATAAGGCCTGCATTCTAACTTTTGGACTATTTTACCTTCCATATGCAACTTTTCTGTTTCAGGAACTACTGCATCAGTATTTGTAGCTAAAATGACCAAAAAAATAAAAATATTTTCCTTCAATAAGTAACTATTAAGATATTCAACATTGTTTAAATGTCTCCTCACAACTATTTTATATCTTTTGAAGGAAAAAATTCGTAAAGAGTGAAATGATAGGAAAATGACGTTTTTTTGAAAAAATTTTGATACATACCCCCTATTTCGAGGTCGTAGAACACGATTCTGGCCTCGGTTTTCCATAATTTTTCCTCAATTTTGCGGAAAACAGGGAAAATAACTTTTCACTTATAGTCCAATTTTTTTCACTAAATCGTTAAACTTTTGTTATAACAACGAATTCCACAGTGATAGAAGCTTCTGCATTATACAAAAATTCAAAAATATGCACTTTTTTTATTAAAAAAATCCGAAAAATTACCACGACAAAAATCACAACAAAATCAAAAGAAACGCCGACGCTCAAAAATAATAGTTAACATAGTTCGCTAAAGATGGCGTACTGTTAAAGTCGGCGATGTTGCCAGATTGCAAAAACGATTTCTTTAAATAATCTCTTTCTGTTTGAATTGGAAAGAAAAGGTTCCAAAAAGAATGTTTTCCTTTCCTTTGATTATTGAAGAACTATTAATTACTTTTATGTCTATGTCTTCGATGTGCGATTGTGACTCTAAATAATAAAGGTTTTAAGGATTATTGTTGCTTTTGTTTGTTTCCCTCCAAATACCAGTACTTTTAAACGGATAATATGAATTGATCATCTTGCTTATGTCCGTTAGCAGAAAATGTCGAGTGGCAGAGCTTATCCCGCCTCCACGAGGTTTCTGCTGGACAATGACATTTTTTAATTATTAAATCTAAGTCAATTTAGGTTAGTTCAGGTTAGTTCAGGTTAGTTTAGGTTAGTTCAGGATAGTTCAGGTTCGTTCAGGTTAGTTTAGGTTAGTTCAGGTTAGTTCAGGTTAGTTTAGGTTAGTTCAGGTTGGTTCAGGTTAATTTCAGCTTTTTAAAGTAACCAAGACTAATGTTAACCTGTACTTACCAGAACTAAGCAAAAATTTTGGAAGGTTAAGATTCATTGTACCCCTTTTTATACGTTACAAACATTAAACTATGTTGTTAACTGTAATGGGTAAATTTTAAAGTTTATACCAGGAAACGTTAAATCTAGGTTAATTTAGATTAGTTCAGTTAACCAAAATCAAGCTAAACCTGAACCAACCTATCTTAACCAAAACCAACCAATAATTTTGAAGGGTTAAGATTATTTTTACTTAGAAACTGTTCTGAATATTAAAAAAAATTAAACCATGTTGATGACTGAGAAAAACAGATGTTATAGTTTATATTATGAAGAAATTTTAAATCTGGCAACGTTGCACCTTTTTACGTGATTCGGCGGCCAGTTTAGACAGTCTGACCGTCGATGACGTTTTCGAGACGTGTTTTTGATTTTTCACTGAAAATATAAGTTTTTCTAAATTGGTTTGCTAAAATTTGTGCAAAAGTAATTGAAATATATTACGTACAATATTTTTTAACTAGTTCCATTGAAAATGAAGACGTAAATTCGGTTTTTAATTGAAAAGAAAGTGCTTTGTGAAGTGACGCTTTTCTTTTTTTAAGTTTTCCGGGAAAGTGAGGAAAAATAGTGAAAAATCAAGACCAGAATTGTGTTCTAGGACCTCGAAATAGGGGGTGAGTATCGAAATTTTTTCAAAAAAACATAATTTTCATGCTTTTCACGCTTTGCAAATTTTTACCCTTTTGAAGTTAATTTTTAACTTTCTTCCCTTCACCAGCTATTTATAAGAACTTACGAATTACATGTGAAAACACTCCCAATGTTTGCTGGGTAACAGTAGAAACATCTAATCTGTGGTCTTTAGGTATACTTTCTTCTCCAGGCTCATTAAGATTTAAGATTGCTGATGATAATGTTAAAGAAACTTGAGGCTTTTGTCCTTGTTGCCTATAATAAAATAAATAACGTAAAAAAAAACAAAAAAATATAACCTAAATCAGATCTAACTACAATCTGAGCTATAATATTAAAAGTCGTGATAATCTTACTATCTAGACCAACTCCACTATTAAAAATACTTCTCAGCTATTGGCTATATTTTCTGGGCTGTTATTTTATGTCGGTTTCTTACTTTGTAATTTTTAATTTTCCAACTTCCATATCACTAGGGGCTTTTTCCCAACGATTTGCCACATATTTTGGAACTTTAACTAACCATACTCCACGATTTGCATTGGATAAATCTAAGTCGCGATCAATATGTGAGTCTTTAGACATGATTTTTATCAGACTAGCTATAAGCTGTAATTTTTCAAAATATATATTAAAATTTAGTTTTTTGAAGCATTAATATCAAAAACGAAATATCAGCCAGCGACTATAACCAAAACAATACAGAAATGTCAAAAATCTTTGGTTCGTTTTTGACAAAAAAAAATAGACACATTTAAAACATAGACATAATATACAGAAGATAGACAAAGGATCTTATAAAGGCGCGTGGGCTCTCGCTTAGAAAGAGAGAGAGCATTTTCGATAAGTGGTATCTCTCTTTTTACTCCGCGAAATAGAAAAAGAAATACTGCTCGTCGAAAACTCTATTCAAAGTTCCGCGCGCGATACAAGTTGGAAAACCGTGTTTTGTGGTGTAAAGAGAGAAAGAGCAAATAACAGTTTATGCTATCTCTCTCACTCCGGACGTAATTGGCTGGCGCCTGAAACTCGCACTTGAAAAGTTTGAGAATAAAGAAGGGAGAACGAAACTGAACTTTCTATGTGCACGGAACTTTGCATGCCGTCTCCAATGCTCGAAGAATTTTGATATGAATCCTCTTTGATATAAGTATATTCAACGTTCTTGGAGAACTCGTTAATTTATTAGACCGCTGACCAATTATTTGATATAATTAATATTACTTAATACAGACTGTGAACCCTTAAAAAGAGATAGAGCGTTTTCGATAAGTAGTACCTCTCTTTGCTCATGGCGGAGCTAAACACGATAGTCCAAACGTTATTGGACATTCCTGTCAGCTGTCACTGAAATTAAGACGAGAGGTACTACTCATCGAAAACGCTCTATGTTTTTTATGCATGAGTCAACTTTCCTTTATAGGATCCGCAGTCAAAATAGGTAATATTAATTTCTCTTACGTCTGTGGAGGCAGCATGCGATGCTCGGCGCGCTTTATACCGCAAAGAGTGGGAGGGCGAATACCAGAAAATATTATCACTACCGCTCTGAACATTTGGTTTGTTCTCCACCCTCATTGAAGCGCGCGTTGGCCAATCCCGCTTCGGAGCAAGAGCATCTCCTGGTATTATCCTCTCTCTCTCTTTGTCAGGAAACGCGCGAGAGGCATTACATGCTGCCACCACTAGTATATGATCGAAGCTGGCCACACCAATATATCGAAATAGCGATATATCGACATGTTTTCTGTCAACATTAATTTGGTCTATAATTCGAATAAAAATGCCACACAATGATGAGAAGTAAGCTCTAATTTAGGTAGTTTTAGTATGTATAATTATTAATAAAGTGCTTTTTACATTAAAGATAAAAACCAAACAAAATCTGCCTAGAATGGTTTTCAACAAAAAACGTATTTGGTTTGTCAACAACTCAGATTAATTAAATTTATCTAAGGTCGACACTATATGAGTTATATTCCAAAATTGCTTAAAATGACGTCAAATTTTCTGCCCAATTTGTGTTTGGACCTTGATAACAAAAAGAAGAGATGCGTTAAGAATAGTTACATCTCTTTTGTTTATATCAAAAAGTGTGATAGAAATAGTAGAATTGTATCCGGAAACAGTATTAAATTTATACACTTACCATTTTAACGGTTTCATTTGTTTGTGAACAGCTGTCAGAGTTTTAAAAATTTAAATGCGGTGCGTATGAAATTTTGTAAATTTTAAACCAAATAAATATGGGTATTAGTGGAAGTAAATTAGTTCAGAAAGTTCAAGAAAATACGAATCCAGAAGAGAAAATTCTAGAAAATGGAGACGTAGACGAGCAAGGAAGTATTCCTTCAACACCAATTTTAACGCCAAAGCTTTTTAAAGAAAATAGTAGAAAAGATGATTTAGATCCAAGATCACCTAGCAAGCATATTGCCCGCACACCTATTGAGGTAAGTTTTCAGTTGGTAATAATAAAATTAGGTATAAAGTCACATAAGAAACTCAAAATTTACCATTTAAAAACGTTATCTTTCACACCTGCTCTGATACATAATTTTCCCTTTTGGTTATATTAATTTAATTGATACATAAGCCACTATGTCAAGTTTGATGCCTAAGATTATTAGGTTTTTAGCAGATATATGTAATATTAAATATATTTCCTATTCTAGCTTTTACCTGCAGCTGCAGAGAAGCTCCAAGGTCTTACCTTAGAAAATAATGACAACGAAGCACACAAAGAAACTCCATTAAAAAGACATATACTTCTTGGCATTGATCCTCGTTCCCCTAGTCTTGAAATTCAAAGAACCCCTATAGTAATAAGTGCCTCGCCAGACATGAAATTTCCAGAAAAAATAAGAAACAAAAATTTAGACAAAGTACTGAAATGTGCCTTACCAACTACACCCAAAGAAAAAATTACACCACCAAAGTTATTAGAAAGTTGTCCTATTACTCTCAAACCTAAATCAGATGTTTACAAAAGGAAATCATTTGTATTATTGGAAACTAATGTTGATTTTACTGAAACTGATTTGGATAGAGTGATAACGGAAAAATATTTAGGTAAATTAGTTTCAAAGCCTTATTGTTCTTTTAAATATTTCATTTCCATTCATGTGTCAACCATAAATAATCAATGGATTGACAACTGTTGATATCAAGATTGACAATATCCCTAGATGTTTAATAACTTTAATAGTTTATTACTACTTTTCAGATGTAATTAAGATATCTGTTGCTAAGTATTAGGTATTTATAAGTCCTCTAGTGTATTTAAAATTATTAATGATTTATATGATCTATGGAAATAAGACAAACAAGTATCTGTTTTTATAAAAAAAAAGCCACCTGCGATTTTATTGGTATAAAGAGTTCATTTTGGCATCCTTTAAAACATTCATCAATGGTAAGATTGGTAACTTCCCGCTAGCAAAATGGTGAATCAAAAATGGTCACTTTTTCTGTTTTTCCAGTTTATCTCTAAAACTAAAGGTTGTATGAAAAAATGTTCAATACAAAAGTTGGAGATAATTATAAAACCTATGCATGCATATAACTAAAGTTATATGTGGCATCACTAGTCAGCGAGTTCCCGTCAGTTCGCTCGTAGACGTCGTACAGTGAGCTTTGAAAATGGTGAATGAGATTCCACCGAAACGTCAGCTGCCTTACAGTCCTGAGAGGGACTCAGCACATACACGGGATGCCCGAAAACCTTTGATTACACATCACACCCGTGAGAATATCTGACATAACATATATATATATATATTTTTTTTTTTCCTGGAGCTGTTATTCTTTGTGAAGTGGCATTTTGATATATATATAGCTCCAGGAAAAATGAACAAAATAACGATAAATCGCGAAATGAAGCAAGGTGGATTCAATCTTGTCAAAACTGTTCACTTTGCCCTGGGGGATAAGGTATACTTATAGATGGAGAATGATTAATCTATCTCAGTTTAGCTGATGATATCACGTTGAAAACAAAAGATCAAAACAAACAGAAATTGATCAATGCACTGAACAAAAAAATCACAACAGATAGGTTTAAAGATTAACTCTAAGAAGACTGAAATATGTAACTAATAAAACACATGAGGACCAAGAAATACTATTGGGCAAGAAATTAAAGGGACGTCGTCGGCATCTGAACGACTTCAGCTAGTTTTTGCACATGTTTTTGACTAATATGTCCTACAGTCCTCACTTATAAAACCGAAGACAACACCTCGAATGAATCCATAGTCGGAGCCCTGGAGGCAAGGCAAATGGAAGCTTCCTCTGACAAGATGGTTTCAATCAATGCTAAAAAGCAGAATTATCACTGCATTTATTGGTAACGAAGCGGCAACAATCACCCCAGTTAGAGGATGCTCCCAAGAGGACTCAGGGTTCACAATGTAAGGAGTTATGCTGGTGACCTAGTTGTCACTATCAGAGACAAGAATGAAGAAACTATGACAAACCTTATGCAAACTGCCTTAAACCTAATTAGCAACTGATGCACATAAGAAGGGTTACAAGTTAATCCCAACAAAACAGTCCTGGTTCCTTTACAAGGAGATATCAACTTTAAATTGTACAATGAATTTTTCCAAAGAAGTTAAACATCTCGGAGCAATAATAGACCAGAAACTGACCTAAAACAGCCATATTAAAAAGATCCTACAACAGATAGAATCTTTGGGAAAACTTGGAGTTTGAAGCCAAAAATGATCAACTCATTGTCACATATGCCTCCTTAGTATAGTAGTAGCTTAAAAAAGCTGGAAAAATGCAGAGATTAGTCTATGTGGGAGTTACAGGGGCCATGCCATCGTGTCCCACCACAGCAATGGAGGCAATACTGAACTTCCCTCCGCTACATATAGCTGTGATGAAGGCAACACCAAAGAATGCCCTCGAGCCGTTCCAAACTGAAAGCCTCAGAGCTAGAAATTTTATTGGATATATAAAGATTCTGGATACAATTCCAACAGAATCCATATTAAAACCACCAGATATCATGTTCTATCACGTCCGATTTTAACATGATTACTTCGACTAGAGAAGAATTCAATGGTATGGTTTACTGACGAATCCAAGACAAAGAGACACCTCAACCATCCTTCAAGCAGAAAAAATGCATGCAATCCAAATCTGCTCTGATGAGTGTCTTGATAGAAACACTAAGAAGGCCAAAATATACATATTGTCGGTTTGCCAAACAGCGTTAAATACTCCCAGGTCAGACACTACGAGTCTAAGTTGATTTGGGACTGCAGGTAAGCCCTAAAGTAAATGGGAAGGAACAACAGGATAACCTGATGTGGGCGCCAAGGCACAAGGGAAACAAGGAAACAGACAGACTCGCAAAAGAAAGGGCAAAAACTCCTTTTCTTAGCCCTGAACCTTTCTGTGAACTATCACAAGGCCACATAAAGGAGGAGCTCCGAAACTGGGAACAAAAACAGATAAAATTAAGGTTAGATTAGAAGCCTGGTCTCAGACAAGCGAAAAAATTTATAAATCCATCGCCAAAGAGATATTTGGATAATAATAAATATATTCATTGGACACTGCTCTCTGAGATACCATCTCAAAGCTGAAAGTCATATTTACCGTTTCTTCGATCAGGCAGTCAAACGGCAGAAAACATGCTATGTGAATGCATGTCACTGTTCTGTAAAAGACTTTAATTCCGTCACTTTGAAGCTTGAAGAAATAAAGCACCTACCTTCCATTAGAACAATAAACTTCTTGAAAAGTCTAAATAGCCTGAGCTTATAGTAGATTAGGGTAATGTACAAAAAACATAGGTCGAAGTTCTGTAGAGAGTCGAAGAAAGCCTTAACGACACACTCGCAATCTACAATCTATGGAACCGAAACATTGGCACAACAAAAATATTACGCGCCCACTTCAAGTTACTCAAAGGACTGGGGATAGAAGAGTACTAAACCTTAAACTAAGAGATCTAATTCCCAGTATAGAAATGAGAAAAAGAACCAAAGTAATGGTAAGATATGCATATTGGAAAAATGACAGATAGTAGATGGACGTGAAGAGTCATAGAATGGAGGCTATGAGGAAACCAAAGAAGCAGAGGAAGACAACAAATGTGATAGAGAATGACAAGAGTTTAGGCAAGCTTATACCTAACAATGGGTAGAATAAGCAGTCATAGTAGTAATAGTAGCAGTAGGGTAAAAATTTAGAGAATTAGGTTGACTTACTTACTTAATGTTCTTTATTGAATTCGCATATAATAACTCAAAGAGCTTTCGACCTGAGCTCTTTCATCCTTATTAATTCAAATTTACAAGATATTTAAAATTTGATTAAATAAAAAACAAAAAGATCTAAAAAATTATTTATAAATTGAATATTAAACACAATCAGATACGCATTTTAAGTATTATAGACTTAGGGTTTGGTGCTTCCCCCAATTGGCTCATCGAGGATGTCTTGTATCTGGCACAACATTGGGTGTATGTTGCAGGCAGTATAGAGCCAGAGGGTTTCTGTTGTTTTTGATATATTTATAGCGGGATTATAAAATTAGAGTATTTCAGTGACATTAAGAGGTAGAAAGACTATGCAAAGTCTTAGGTTGAAACTATTTCGATCATTTTTTGACAAACACTAAGGAGTTTGAATTGCTTTTAAATTAAAATTAGCATCTTAATTATGGGTCCATACCAAAAATATTATAGTTCAAAAGATAACGAAATTACCTAGAATTGATTGCTTATTTTTCTTTCTATTCCCTATAAAAAAAAAAAAAAAAAAAACTTCAAAATGACTGTTGGAACCTTTACCAATACAGTAGATTATGCACTTAATGATTAAAACATGCCCTTATTTACATTTTTTCACCATTTAATTTTTTTATTTCTAATATGCTTCCTTTTAGGTAAGAGCTTGCAAAATTTATATACTCCAGGAAAAACATCCTATAGCGAAATTAGTGACCCTAGATCTCCAAGTGTAGATTTTCTGAGAACACCAATACAAATATGTAAAAAATTGGACAATTTAAATACTCAGAATATTCAACAACAATCGGAACAAAATGAAGACAAAAATGATGATATTCAAGAACTACATGCACCTCAACACGACGATATATCTGTAAACGTGGAAAAATTATCATCTACCATTCAACCAGAAGAAACTATAATTCAAATAAATAAAGAAGGTCGTATTGCTGAAGATATAAATATAATTGAAGAGATGAATCAAAATTTTACAGAATCAGATATGCAAGATGACAAAGAAACAAGGCAACATCAAAATATCAGTATGGTAGTTAATGAAGCTGCATTAGATGTCTTTGAAACTAATACTGAAGAAATTATTACTCTCAGTCCTTCTAAAGAAATTTTACCAACTACTTCCAAACAGGAAACTCAATTTACTAAATCGGCACCTGTTTCACCACCTAATATTGTCAGTGTTACTCCCAAAAAATCAAAGTCTCAACCAGTTACACCTCCTCTTATCGATTTAACTGCCGATGTTAAAGAACTTGACAAAAAATTAACCCATTTAATCTATGAAGATGAAGATCTAGTTGTATGTCCAAGAATAGTCAAAATAAAGGAACAAAATCGTACGCCCTTAGCATTACGAAATGGAACTGATAATAAAAAACCTATTCAAAAACTAAAAGTAAGTGATAAACCAAGGAAAGCTGAATATGCAGTAAGCAAAATTCCCATTTTTAAGGAGAAGAAAATTAAAGTTCAATGTGAAAATACACCTCCTAAGAATATGAGAGGAAATGTACATAAAAAATCTCAATGGGATGCCAAAGACGATACTTTGGTTATTTAAAAATGTGTTTGTTTTAAGACTGACTGAGGACCAATTGTATTTGTACATTTGTTTGTTGTTTAACTTGTACTTAGTTATTTTTTGTAGCTCAAGTTTTTCAGTTTAATGATTACTATTTCAGTTTTCCTGTATTTTTTATGTAATCTATAAACTTCTAACATTTATTTTATTGACATCATTTTTCATTTGTTAGATAACTGTAATTTTTATTAAATTATTTTGAGTACCTACGACTATTCCGTTAATAATCCCTTTTTATTTTAATGAATAGAAGGTATAAAATTGATTCTGCCTACCATAGACAAAATAAACACTGACTCGTCAGTTTGCTTGTAGACGCCGTAAAGTGAGCTTTGAAAATGGTGAATGAGATTAGATTTCACCGAAACGTCAGCTGCTTTATAGTCTTGAGAGGGACTCGGCACATACACGGGATGCCCGAAAACCTTCAATTACATATATATATAATATATATATATATATATATATATATATATATATTTATTTATTTATTTCATACGGCATGAACAGCCGAAGCCAGTTACAGATACCGCTTAATTAATAAATGCATTATCTAATAATTTGCTATTTATAATTTTCTTAAACTTATTTAAGTTAATTAATCCTATATCTATCTATGTCTGAAGCATACAAATTAAACAAGTTACACATATTATATACCGGACTGCTCCTATACCAATTCGTCCATGGAAAATTAAAATAGAACGTCCATCTGTTTCGACTGCTTTGTCTCTGGATTGCAAAAGGCAATTGTGAAAGAATACCCTGGGCATCAATTGCGCCCTTGACAATCTTAAATAAAGTGCAAAGACATATGCGAATTCGTCTTTTCTCAAAAGATATTCTCCTAAAAATATTCAGTAAATATGCCTGGTCACATCCTCTTTCTGGGTAATATTTTTTATAAAATATATATTTTAAAAATTTTCTATGAACTTTTTCAATAAGTTCTTTCCAGATATTGTAATATGGTGACCACAGAATCCTACCATATTCAAATACAGGGGTAACCAGTGCATCAAACAGTCTAAAACTAACGTCAATATATATATATATATATATATATATATATATATATATATATATATATATATATATATAAATTAGGTGATATTCACCCTTATCAAACTAGAAAAGGGAAAAATTTTTTGATTGCTTATCACAAAATTAACAAATTTAGATTTTCAATAAATTATTATGCTCCCAAAATGTTTAATAACCTTCCTAGGATATTAAAGAGCTGTCTGTAAAAGTATTCAATGCTAGGATGAAACTATTTCTCTTAAAACACATTTCATTCCCTTCAGGAGTTTTGTCATTTTCATTTTAATGTCAGTTTTAATTAATGTTATAGTTCAAGTCTTTGTCCTCTTTTATACAAAGTTTTATTATTTTACTGCCTGGTGTTTGTGTATATAGTTAGTCTTTGTTATAGTATTTTACTTAGTTTATATTACAGATTATGTTTTAGGTTTAGGCTGAGTAATGTAAACATGTATGTAAAAACATTATTAAAAAAACTTCAGCTTTGACCAAAATAATTGCTGAAAAACTTTAAAGAAATTAAAACGGTATTCAAATTTTTAAGTTTTTATTAACTGATTACAAGAAAACTACTACAATAAACACAGCCTTGCAATTTAAGAGTAAATTATGTGACTACCTATTCTTGGTAACATTTATAAAACTTAATGTAAAAATATATTATATATAATATAAAAATTTTGATAAGTAATTTCAATATATACTGAAACAAAAATAAATTCTAGTAAAGATGAAAATAAAAAATAATTTAATGGAATAGTTTAGATTTTCATATCCTGATAATCTTATTGGAACTTCCATTTTTTAGTGAAACATTTTGTACACAAAAAATATTGCTTAAAATATGTCCCATTCAGTTGAAATTGTTAACTTACTATTAAAATATATCCTGTAAACTTTTTACAAAAAAAGAAGTAGAAATCTTGAGCTATTTTTACATCAAGATTAAACTTAATTTGGGAAATAATGTTTTTTTAATTATATGAATGAATATAGCTTCTAAAATTATGGACAAAATTTCTATTCCTGACTAAGAGCCAATCGTGATTGTTAGATTGTGGTATAATAAAAAATAAATCTTTTGTAAATAAAAAAAATTATGTAGACCAAGTTTAAACCACTGATAGTCAATCAGTTTCTTTTTAAATGTCAATTTTGTTTTAAAGTAAAAAAATTACTTAACTAGGACACAACACTGACTAGGTGGAGCAGACCAATCATACAAATAATACTTTCTTTTCTCCTCTTCCTGTACACAAAGTTGCTTATTATTTAGAAGATTTTCATGCATGCTTGTCATACCCTCGGGAGATATATTGTGAGTAATCAAGTAATAGTTCTTGCACCCTCTGGTTGTCCATTCTGTGTCAAATCTTATGTCATGTATACGGATTATATTATTCACAGGGGACAACCACAGGCCTACACTTACATCTTCAGATTTAAATGTTCTAAAAACAAAAATAAATGTTTAATTGTTTTAACACTCAAAGAAAATGTTTTCATCACAGGAATAAGCACTTTGTAAAGTAACTAGATGATGTACCTTAAGTAATCCACATTTTTACCAATAAAACTAATTAAACTTTTTGATAAAATATAGCCTCCCCCCAAGGCATATGGAACATATCTATCACAAGTTATCCAATCATTTTCTTTCCATTTCCCACTGCTCTTGACTTTGGCACTTCCATGAAAATATCCCCAATAGAGGCTCATATTTTGAACGGGAATACTGATCATAAATTTTTCATTACTTTGGACATTTGTTGTTATAAAATGGTTAAGCCTATCTGGAGGTAGGTTTAAGGGAAATTGTAAGTTTGAATTGGCTAGTGTATACTCCAGTTTTGGTAACTCAGAAAGTATTGAATCAAGATTTACAAAGCTGTCGTCATCACATTTTAGGACATATTTGTAACCCAATCCATACTCATATTGTTCATTAAGCCATTCAAAGCTTCTAAGTACCTTTTCAGTCAAATTTTTGTAACTATCATACATTGGAAGTATTAATATATCACTATACTGGGATTGCTCTGCACTAAGATGTAATACATGATCATTAGTAAGGCCCATGCTTCCAATTACAAAATAATGTTTAAATTTGTACTTTATGCCACTACTCACTGTATTTTTATCTAAAGTTAACCATGTATCTCTAATGACATTGCGCCTATCTAAATTCTTTGGTGCAGATAGAATAAGGATTATCAGTTCTGGATTTTTTAATTTAGAGTTCTGCATAATATTGTATTCTCGGTCTGTATTATCTATTATGCAGGTTTTGTCTATGGGAGTTAAGTTTATGGTTAACATACATCCTAAAAAGAAGAAAAATAGCGCAACGAATGCAGTGCGATAATGTTTACTCTCTCTGACTTTTCTCATATCAAACTTCACTTGCTTGTTAATTACTTTTAATCGTATTATCCATTGCAATTATTTTTCGAAGAAATAATAGATCTAGCCCTTTTTTCTATGCAATTTATAAACAAATTTGATAAGGTTAGGTACAGAAACTGACATTCCTCTTTAGACGTCAGTTTGGTGGCTGTTGCCATAAACCTATAAGGTAGCTGAGAAGCACTCGGATTAGAAAGAGACAGAGCTTTTCGATAAGTAATTCTCCCTATTCCGTATGATAGAAAGAGAGATATTACTCATCGAAAACGCATTTTTTCTTTGTAAACGAGAGCCAACGTACTTCTAATTGACACGCAATGAAGTATCTTTATAATTTTTGAAGGGTTTCAAAATTTTTCAACAAGGATTGGCATACTCATACGTCATTTTTCTCCTGACCAATCATGTCGTAGTTTAAATATTAGGTAGGACGTATTTACTGTAAATACCTTACTGAATGTACACATCAAATGGATCTGGTAAAATATTTAACCGTGCTATTCTATAACTCCAACAACGGTCATTCTTCTATTGATATCTTTATTATCATACATTTTTGGTTTCAAATTTCACATTACTGCAACGAAACAAAAAAAAATTAGCCCCTAATTCAAAAACATGATCTAACTCTATTTTATTTGTAATACTTTAGTAAACGTAAAGAAGACAGAACAGGGAGTAAATTATGGAAATACTCCTTGCTATAACCATAGACATATAAGATTATAGACCGCGAATCCAATAGGGGAAACTTGGCTTCCGCTTAGAACGAGACAGAGTGAAAGACAGCAGGAGATCCAATTACTGGACGGATCTGCAAGGAATGAGACAAGCGAAAATACTTCTTGAGTGACTATGACTAGAAGAGATTAAAGGAATGCAAAAACTAACTTAGAGTTCTGACAGGAAACCTGACGGGCATTGCCACCTACAGGGGCACCTCGAGAAATGCGGATTGGCAGAAAGAGAAGAGTGCAGATTCTGGGATGAAGAGAACGAAACCTCTGTTCAAATCCTTTAAGAGTGCAGCTCTTTAGAAAACCTTAGAATGGGGTTCTTGGGAGCACACCAAATAGAGGGAGGAGAATTACCCACTTTAAAGCCTTCCAACATTCTAAGATTCTTAAGGGAAATAGGACTGGAGGTCCTTCTCTAGTCGACAAGGTATCTCTAACGGCTTGGTAGTAGAAGGGCAACACAATAGAATTAGGCCGAGGTATACTGATTCCAATTCCACACACACACATACATACTCCAAACGTCATTGGATACCCATGCCACCTGACCGCTTCGCCACTGGAAAGAGGTATTACTCATCGAAAACGCTCTCTTTTTTAGCGAGCCAACTTTCTTCTATAGGATTCCCACTTTAATATCTTTATATTAGGTCTATGGTATTAGGTTGGTATAACTTCAGAACCGGACTCTAAATGTCCTTAATTTTGTATAAAATTATTCCACTCAAAGACATCAGATAAGTAGCATAAAAAATTAAAGTATAGGAAAAATAGACTGTTTATTTACATGCAAAATTATTGATTCGCGGTTTAAAACAAAAGAAATAGTACGACCCAGTATTCGCCCTCTCCGTCTTTTTGCCGTGTAACACGCGCATAGCATGCTGCCTCCAGTAGTGCATACGCGAAGATGTTGCCTTCTGCTTTGCCCTTTAGAGTAAACAGACTATTTTTCTTATTATATCTTTCTCACACTGGGAGCCTTCTTAGGGAGTATCAAGACCAAAGAAAAATTGAATACAATGAAACTAAAATTAAAAAAAAAACTATGAGAGAGCGCGATTAAAACGTATGGATATCTATATATAATCTAATTTTTTATGTTTTGTGGCAAATACTAAAATTGAAAAAGGGTTAAGGTATACGAGATGGAAATATAGTGACTAAAAAAATTAAACAAAGATCTAGAATTAATATTTACATTTATTAAAAATTTTTGAAAGCTTACTACTACTTATTTACAGACCTTAAAGTTTTTGTAATGCCATTAAGAATGTCAATAGATTCCAAATGCAAAGGATTATTCCTATCTAACTGTTGTTGCAGATTATCAATTGATAAACTAAACATTTTAAATTCTGGCGTACTTTCTTGCAACCAAATTCTTGGTAAGACTTGGCTAATTAACCTAATTTTTTGAGATGCGTCTGTGAGGGCACAAAATTTTAGAGCACTAAGCAAATATCTGTTAAGCAAGGAATTTAATGCTAACTCTTTAAGTTTACTATCATTTATAATTCCTTGCCAACTTGTTATATTTTTAAGGAGTTTCAAACCACTGGCAAACTGTCTTTGGAAGAATTGGTTTTTGCTGTCGGCTATCTTCGGCGTAATTGGGATAAAAACGTCATTATCGAGAGCTGTCTTCATTTTATGTAAAATGGCGTTGAAAAGATTAATTAAACTTTTACTCTCTGGGCCCAAAGTGGGGTACTTTCTAATAAATCTTCCTACGGTACCTACTAATCTTAATGTTTGTGAACTAGAAAGTGGATCCCAACAACTATCAACGAGTTTTGTTAATTTAGGAACTAGTACTTTCTCTATAATGGCTGGCAAAAGGTTAATATCTGGATCTTTTGCAAGACTACTTTCTGATTCATCATCATGTAACCCATATAAAGCTAGTGTTCTGTACCAATCACTTTTCTCTAACTCCTTTGTTTCATTTAAAGGATCCCAAAAAATCAATTTTAATCTAATCAATGGACTAACAACTTTTGGCATACAAAAAGTAGCATACGCTTCATTATAAGCTGTTGGGTCTCTGCTCCTCCAATGTTCAAACCTAATAAGAATATTTACTGTTGATGAATAATCTTCAACAACATCTTCAAAAATTTCTTGAAGTTCCTGTTCAATTTCCTGTTTTTCCTTGTCAAAAATAAGCAAGTCTTGTGGCGACATTTCATCATCACTTGACATACCTTCAACATGTTTTGTCATGTTCGGTGAGTTGGGTACTTCTCTGGCTCTTCTACGTCTTGTCCTTCGTCCTTCCCTTTCTGCTGCTCTTCTTACTTTATCTTCATCTTCTGGACCTTTCTTAAGTAAACCTTTACCGGTCGCTTCTTCAGCTTGATCTCTGACATCTTGTCGTCGTCTTTCAATTCGCCATTTAGATTTAGATGACATCAAATCTAATGCCCTTTGTTCCAAATTCGATATAGAGGTTATTTTTTCATCCAGACATTCAACCAAGTCCGTGATGTATCCTCTTAACTCTTGATAAAACTTAAATTTTTCTGCAGCTTCTGGTGCTTTTAACTTTAATTCTTCCAACTCATCAGTGGCCTGTTCAATGTCTTCTTGTACCTTTCGTAATTTCGCTAAATTTTGTTCTCGTGAATTGCAAACGTTTCTAAAATGTTCACGAAGTTGTTGAGCTATCATTTCTGGAGTTCTAGGTATTTCAGAGTCAATAACGGGAGGTTGAGGTTTAAATGCTTGACTTTGTGCTTCTTGTTCTGCTTGGTAATCTAACATCATCTCCTGAGCAGCAGTAATTGCTGCACCTGAAAATAGAGTAAAAAATTTTAGACCAGTTTTGATGTTAAATTTAAATATGTTAGACTTTTTTCTACAGTTATTTAGCAGTTTTAGTTATACAAGTATTCATAAACACCTTCTATAAAAGTTTTCCAAAATACTAACTAAATATTGCCTGAGATTGCGTTATATTATTTTTATATATGCAGTAATACAATCCTTTACAAAGAAGCATGTCAGGGTAGCGAGTAATTTTATTTTTCACTTTTCTTTATGGTGATTTTAGAAAAAAATTAAAAGATAAAATGACTCGCGGCTCTCATAACATAGATCTACAAAAAATAGGATCATGATTGTTGTTGGGCGGTTGGATGTCATTTCCGAACTAATCGGCTCTAACTTTGCAAGAAAAAATCGTAATTAACCGCTCAATAGCTTATTTTGAAGGGCAAGAGTAGTATTAAATGATGCAACTAAAAAAACGACCAAAAAAATTTTGTGCATCCCGCATATAACTTCAAAAGTACATAAAACTCATTTTTCCATAAATACAAAAGTTAAATATATATATTGCAGATCCTATACAAGAAAATTGGCTCATGCTTAAAAAGAGACAAAGTGTTTTCGATGAGTAGTAACTCTCTTTCTAATGGTGGTCAAATGACAAGGGTATCCCATGACGTTTGGAGTATCGTGCTTAGCTCTGCCATCAAAAAGAAGGTACTACTCATCAAAAAGGCTCTGTCTCTTTTTAAGCGTCAGCCAATTGGCTTCTATAGGATCCACAGTCCATATATGTAACTTTTACGTCTATATATTTTTCGAGTATATAATCTTAAATATCTCAAAATTCTGACGTGATGGTCCAATTCTGATCTCGGATTCGGTTTCTAGCCAGCATATTACATCGAAAACAACACCAACAACAGAACTTTGTAGACATGTGTCATGTACCATGTTTCTGAGTCAAAGATTGTGCTAATACATTTCTGCGACCCTTCGTCCTATATTTTTAACTTGATTCTTTAGACGAATATATTTCCATAAATACAGAAGGCTAGAGTTTGAACGTAGTTTTCAGGGGCAAATAAAAGTCATTGGAAGTTTTAAATATTTTTCCCAAATTTGCAATTTTCGGATTAGTTCCAATAGAGGCGTCGTTTGAAAATAAATATTCCTATGAACATTTTGAGCCTTTAGGCATATATTTTAAGGCCATTAATTTTTGTTAACAGCCGCATTTTGCGCCATGTTGATAAATGTCAATGGGCCAAACGAACTTTGAAAGTGGGTATTCCTGAGAACATTTTGAGCGCAAGAGCCTTTATTTTAAGGCCATTAATTTGTATTAGAAGACCCAACTTATGCTGATTATTCTGCGAATTCGCTGGAATCGGCGCCATTTAGAAAAATTTTAAAGAACCAAACGATGTTTGAAAATGTGTGAACATTTTGAGCCTCAAGGAATATATTTTAAGACTTAATTTTTGTTAACAACCACATTTTGCTGAAAATCCTACAATGTCGCGGAAAACTGCTATTTTGATATTTTCAGCCTACAGGCATATATTTAAAGGCCATTAACTTTTGTAAATAGCCGCAGTTTGCTGATTATCTCGCGAATTTGCTTGAAACTACGACATTTTAAAAAGATTTAAAGAACCCAAAGACGTTTGAAAGTAGGTATCAATAGAAGAAAATGGCTCGCGATAGATGCCTCCAAGACCACCTAAATTATTTTCCATAAAATGGAGAGAAGATCTCTAGGTTGACTTCAGTAAGATTCTTGGGTTGTTTTTTGAATGATAGACTGTCTTAGTTAAGTCACATACAACAGGTTGTCCGTAAACTGGACTCGGCTTACTTTGCTATATGAAATCCCAAAACTATTTTCAATAAAAAACAACTTATGAATATATGTTAAGCGTTTGCATATCCCCACCTAAAATACTTGGTTCTATTCTTTGTGGCAGTCTACTGATTGGGAGAGTGTCTGTATTACAGAAACGTTTGCTTAGGCTTATCTTTCGGTTGGGTCCTGTGGACCGTTGTTGCCGGCTTTTTCTGAGAACAGCCTTATGACATTTCCCTCTACGGCTATCTTGGAGGCGACATTGTTAGAAGAAATCCAGCTATGTTTCCCTCAAATAATCAAGAACACAGTACTAGGTATAACTCCAGTATCTTAATTGACATCCATCAACTTTCAGCCTTCAAGAGAGGGCCTAAATACTTGTATAGTGCAGTTTTAAACAAGTTACCAGAGAATCTCAAGAAGCTAACAATAAAGCAGTTTAAGAAACAACTAATTTTATTTCTTTATGTAAAGGCATTTTATTCTATTAGGACATACTTGGCAGTCGCTAAATGGTCTCCGCTTCCGACGCGACTTTAAGCCCCAAATCTTTGACTTTAACATACTTGGCAAGCTAGCTGCTCGTTTGAACTATTATATTGTATTCCATTACTTACTTTATAATGTACTGCTTTTTTATTGACATGTTGAATACGATGTAATATTGGCTTTTTTAATAAAAACTGATTGATTAATTGGACATAAAAAATAATAATAATAATATTCTTTATTGCTAACAAAATCACAAAGGGGTGACAAAGCAACGGGGACAAATTGATACTATTAAATTATATACAAAGACAACTCAAATTATCCTAAATAAACCTCATTTAAAGTAAGAATTAAATAAAGTTCACTTAAAGTAAAATTTAAGCAATTTCCTTAAACAATGTTTAACTCAACAATTATACACATAAAATTGCAGATATATGACCAATTCATAAAAGTAAAAACACATACAATAGCCCAAAATAAAATAAAACGATGCAAACATCCATATCAAATACAGACTTATTGTGCCAAATTATATTTAACAAAACGTTCACTTATATCAACTTTTAAATAATAAAATGACTTTGAGGAATTAACTAAAGTCTTGTACTTGAAATAAAAAATTTGCATTACCATCCAATAATTAATCTACCTACCTGTTACTCCTTTTCGAATCTGCTGGTCCTCCCATTCGTCAAGTTCTCGATCTGAATCTTGAGCGGCCATAAATTGTTCTCTCCTTCTTTCTTGATCCCTTTTCGCTAAATTGACTTCCATGTCAATTCTTTCATCATCGCTTTCTTCGTTATCATCGTCTCGCACCAGACGACCTGGAAAATAACAATATATATTACAAAACAGCAAAGCCATTTTACACTGTAATTATGCACAATTTAAATATAAACATAAAAAACTTAAAATTACTGAACAATCATGAAACTATTAATTAAAATTAAACATAGCCTACTCTTCCCAAATGCGCTACAGTATTTGACCTAAACAATTGCTCATTTAAGTGGGAAATATGATGAAATCATTAAAATAGATCTGAAAACAGGTTTAAAAATGTAATTTTCCACACACAATACCAATCATAAGTAAGCCTATATAATTATTAATAACGACTGTCACCAATAATGTTGAAGGGATATGTTTTGCGAAATATCCTTCTAAAAATTTGAATCAAAATACCGACCTGTATCTTCGGGTTCTTCATCTTCCACTGGAATAAAATCTCCCATTTCTCGGGCTCTTTGTCTTCTCTTCCTAGCAGCATGAATCATGGCAGCATCTGGAATAGCACCTGCTTCTAAAACTTTTTTTACATTATCTGGCTTTGAAAATCGATGTCTTGTAGCGCTTAACTCATCTTCATCTGATGACACATCATCTTTGCCTGCAAAAAAAACATTAAACCCATAATAATATATTAAATAAGGAACAAAAATTATTAAAGATGGTTACATATCAACATTTACAAGTTTACAGTATAAAAAATTGTTCATATGAACCTAAAAAGTCTATTTTTTCACAATATAAGTTAACATTGGCAGAAATGCTGTTAACTGCGCTATATTGTAAGTACCATGAGCGAAAGCGGGCTTATTATGTGCGAATTAAAAAATGAAGACATTCTGGGCTTTTAATAAAACCATTAAAAATTTAAAAAGCAAAACAGACATCGTAATATTCCCCTCTACTGACAAGAGATGAAATATGACTTGGTCTGGTCTACATCAACACTCAGCTCTTGCAGCCCAAGCAGTAAGAAAAATCAAATTTCAACTATCAAACCAAACCAGTGCAACCACTTCTTTGCGAACGTTATCAACGACCTTAAAAAAGATATACGGACCTGTCCATCTAACTATGTAATAATTGGTGAAGTGAAAAATAAAAACCGCACAGATGGGTATGGGTTTTCTGTTAGGTTAATCAAATTAATAAAAAATTTGATCAACATCACTAATTAAACTAATTAACAAAGTTTTGATGAAGATATTTTTCCTGATATTCTAAAAAACACAATTGTAGGCCCTGTTTTTAAGGAAGGGGATATGTGTCAAAATATTGCCCAATATCTTTGTCACACAGATCATCTCAAATCATCGAAAATTGCATGGCAAAGAAGATTAGTAGTCATTATTTTGAAATCAACAATATTTTTTCAAAAACTAGTTTGGCTTTAGGGAGAACAGAGGCACAGTTCTTGTTATCTTGGACCTTCTCTCTCAGATTGTGGACTCTTTTTGAGAGCCTTCATTATCATCTTACCCAGTTTTTCGATCTAAGTAAAACCTTTGTGTCTCTCACAGGATCCTGATAAAAAAAAAAACTTTAGCACAAACCGCTGGACGCTTATCTACAGGGTCGTCGACATACTATTTTTGATATGTAAAAATGATCTGCCTTTTTAGGAGATCACCGGCAAATTTCAACAGTGAGTCCAAATAAACTCGGAGATCTTTAACCCTACTTGGTTCAGTTATCAAAACAGTACTGGGATGGAATTATGGTCTTTAGATGACTGAATCTTATAAAAACACATTTTCCATTATTAAGAGTCATATAATTAGCTTAATAAAGAGAATTAAGTTACTGTCTACTGACTGACCAGACATCATAAATCCACGTTGCTGACATAATTAACACCTTCAACACAAAACTCGAATAATTCGCCTATTTTTAGCATACCCCTTATTTTTGGGTCATAAAACATGAATCCGAAGTTTTTTTTTTGGCAGTTTTGCATGGTTTTTCCAAAAAAAATGTCACTTTTACACATATAACACATATTTTCCGATCTCTACCTTAAAATTTTGCAATTTTTAGTGAAATTCGCCAACACAAGACAATATTTAATAATATTTTTAAAAAAATTTACATAAATAACCACAGAAAAATGTGAATTTGCCATAAAAATTAAGAAAAACCGTCTACTTCTCGTTTGATCTTATTCTCATGAGTGTCATTGATCCAGACCGAAACACGTTGACGTGAATTTAAATTTCATTGGGATGACAAATTTAATACTTGAGTTACAATTAATTGTGATTATTCCAGTATTGTAGCATAATAATGGTTTATTAACGACAATAAGGTAAACAAATTCCATTTTATATAACATGTTCTATAAGACTAAAAATCTGAAATGAAACAATTATAAAATATCACAAGTTCTATCATTACTAAAAAGAATACTAACAATTAACTAAAAACAATAGTACTGTCAATACTCAAGAACGGTCTATTATGTATAAAATGTAATTACTTAAACATTTTTTAATTCTACCCTTACATAAGTTCAGAGAGACTATAAATAGGTCAACGTTCCCAGGAAGTGAATTAATTTCCCAACTCAGTACTAGACCATGAATGTGAAGCACCCTCTGCAGTACAGAGAATCCAACAGACCCTAATAATTCAGGAGCATAAACCATATGATCTTGTAAAATAATATCAGATCATGATAGACGCCTCTATTGAATAATGATAACAAGCTCATATGATCCTGCATTACACTGAATGGCACATCTTGCTTAGAAGCAACAAACTCGAATCTATTTTTGTAAATTTCATAACTTGGTGACCAGACTGGAGATGCATACTCTAAGACTGATCGAACTATTGAGCAGTATATAGATTTAAAGCACTGCATATTGCTGAAGTCAGCAAGTATACATTTAACAAAACAATAAGCTTTAAACCATGACCTGAAATACTATCAATGTGCATGTCAAAACGGAGACTCTCATCCATTATACTATTAAGAATATTTCTAAATTATTATAGTAGGTATTAATTTTCTTTCATGGGGTGGAACACCTTCTACCAGAAAAGGAGTTAAGAAAGGTTCTACAAGTTATTGTAAGGGATTGTCACCATCAGTTCTGGTCGGTTTTATTTTTAATTTTATATTTATGTGTTTTTTAATTGTTCTAGGTACTTTCTACAACTTAACAGCTAAAGCACTAAAGCAACACCTTTTATCCTTAATGCTGCAAACAGCTGGATTTTGAAAAACGGTTAATTTATGGAGGGAAATTATTTTATGCCCATTCAGCAATTTACATATTCAGCCTGATGTACAATTCGGTAATATCACAGATATTTTGTTTCTATCAATACCTTTTAAAAAATCATTCTCTTTAAAAAAAAAATTTGAACAAAAAGAATAGGAAGTGTTTAAATGCAGAAGCAAAACAATTTTATAGGAAAGCATCTGACAACAATGCGTGGGGATTGTGTAATGAAGATAATAACATTTCATTTCTCGGTTCGATTTTTGGTCTGCTATTTTTTTAACAAAATATTGTGTAAAACTTTAAGAAAAACGTGCTATAGTTCAGAATGTTTAAATGACACAAAGTGAAAAAAATTTTTTTTAAAGAAAACTATTTGCGACCACCAAAACAAAACTTCAGATTGGCGTTACATGATCCGAACATAGGAGTATGCAAAATATTAGCAAAAAATTCATTGTTTCCACTATTCCGAATAATAACCTAAAGTAGTGGTTGCAACAATGTCCTAATTATTAGTTATCGTTTCAATTGCCATCTAAGGCTTTATTACAAAAAAAAATTAAATATGATTAACTTGTTGATAAAATATGTATAAAGTTAATATATTACCAGCACATAATGCATCTCTTCCACTTAAAATGGGTGGTGGCGGTGGAGACGGAGGCGGCGGGGGTTTCTTGTAACTTGAATTAACAACTAAAACAAGGTCATCAGTTACAACTTCAGTTTTATCTTCTTTGGGCCTCGGCTCATCCTTTTCTTGCTTCTCCTTGTCTTTTTTTCTCTTTTCCTTTTCAAACATTCGCATAACTTTCTTATTATGAGACGATTTTTTTACCTGAAATATTTTACAAATACCTAAATATCTACTACAATCTATCAAATTATTAAAAATATTTTTAAATGTTGTAGATATTAATGCCAAGTGCGATTAAGTAGAATGTTTTACCACTTGACGAAATATAATTTTATACCTGGAAAACTTCTCCTTCTTCTTCAGTCTCAAAACTGAGCAACGTTTGCTTGGACTTCTCTTTATCTTTCTTTTTAAGCCTTTTTCCCTGTTGAGGAATCTCTTGAAAATCCATTGGCTCATTGTCATCTTCATCATCGTTTTCCGTAAAAACTCTTCTTTGTACAATATTCTTTTTGGGTTTTTTAAAAAGAGACATTTTTGATTAGCTTTGCTATTTTGACAAAATACAAACAAATCAAAAATTCGGCAAATTGTAGGTTAGAAAAAAATATGCGTTCATCTCATAGACATATAAAATGATAGACTCCTACATTATTATAGTATGGCAATGGGCATAGGCATATACATCCAGATTTGGTAAGAAGGTTTAAGATTTAGGCCCGATCTAGTTTCCATAGAAGGTAGATCTTCTAATTGCCCAGTTTTGTCTTGCTTATGATAATGTTATAATCTATATCAAAAATGTCAAAACATAAACGCTTATATGCGCAAATTAACGATAAAAACCTAGAGATTAAACGCCTTTTCTCATTTATGGGTGCCCCCCACCCCGGATTTTACCAGTGATCGTAGAAGAAGTATATAGGTTGTATTCTTTTGAGTAATTATCAAATGATCCAAGTGAAACTGATAATTTCATGGTCTTTTGAATATGCATTTACCTGTCATTAGGTCGAAGTGATCATGATTACTTCAAGTAATAGAACTGAAAGTGATAATGACTCAAAAGAATAGCCCTACACTCAAAACTGTGTATATCTTTACGTCAAAATTTGACAAATGCTTCCCTAGTGACATTTTTTTTGGCAACTGTAACAGGATCGGAGTGGCGCATTCTACTATTTTCTTTTTCCTTCATTTAACAAAATATTTGTCGAATGGTTTATAAGCAAGTTTCACAAACTAAATATCCTTAAGAAAGGAAAATATTATACACAAAAATTTTAAAATTGAAGTTCTTCCTTCTGTATAGACATATGGATAATTTTATATCCCGTTTGTATAGAGTTATTTAATGAGAAGTTTAAATGCTTATAATTGGTTCGTGATTTTAAGTGAAATTTTAAATATGAAATGAGAGATTTTAATAGCGGATTCAAATAATCAGCAAAAACCAAACTGAACATGAAATAAAACCAAAAATAATGATTTCTTCCAAATCATTGTCTGATCAGATTCTAGCCTGTTTTTTATTAGCACTTAACCGCGGCTTCGCCGACGTGTATGTAATGAAAAGAAACAACGGGTAATTAATATTTTTATTGAACAGGTTATAAAATATTTAATAAATATATCCCTATAGTTCATTAGGTTTGAAAACCACTAATTCGATTTATATGCCTTCCTTTTTCATTTATTTCGTTAATGTCTTTTCTGCTTTAAAACTTTATTTTACCTATCTGTAATTTAGATATTTTACTGCTGATGATGAAAATTTGTGCTTTCGAAATACGTACAGTACTTTGTCAGAACTGAATTAGAGCTTTTTAACACACTAGTGGAGTAGACTGAATTTCATTTCCTCTTTGATAATATTACTACACTGAGAAATGTACTATGCCAAAAATCATTTAATTTACGTATTAGCACATTTGTTAATTTTCATTGCCTTTTTAGCTAGTAATTTTGAAATTGTGGAAACAAATAAAGATCCAGTTAGAGAACCTAAATAAATCCTATAAAAACAAGCACTATAAAGTGTATCCAGAGTTTAAAGTTACAAACACTAAACACTAGAATATTAAACAGCGGCAAAAAGTGTTTAACCTTTTTTATATTTTAATATAATAAAAATGTCACAACGTTGTTGACAAGGTACATAAAATGTGTTTAATAATATTTTATAGCTGTTATTATAAAACGACAAAGTAAAGACCCCGTTAGTCTGAAGTAAGGTTATGTATTAAAATTGTCAAAGAAAATAGCTGTTGTTTTGTGTTTCTTTGCTACGGCCCTGTGGGATATTTTTTATCCCTTTCATTATTATGAATAAGAATAAGGAGGGAAAATCACTAAATCTTTTAGTATTTTACGATTTCTACTACATCTGGAGTAGACATGGAGTAGGTAAACATGTTAACCTTTCTATTTTTATAAAGATATTAATGGAATATTTTGTAGAATTATTAAATTTTAGGAAAAAAAAACATATTAAGAAATATAAAACAAATATAAATGTTGTTTTAATTTTAGAAATAACTTATTTTTCTCTACTCCGAGAGGGAAACAGAAAATCGAAACGAACAACCCTAATTATATTTACGAGAAACATTTTTTTTTGGATGTATGGTAACTAGAAACCGTTATAATTACTAAATTTTTAAAGATATACACCGTTTTGAATTTTTTTTATAAGTGAAATGTTGCATTGAACATTATCTGAATATAAAATTTAATGTTACTTATTTAAATAAAAGTTTCAAATATCTTACAAATTGTTATTTCTCAAACTTTTATTAAGTTATGTTGATGAAAACATTTATGTTAGACTTAACTGTTTAAAAGTAAGATACTCGGTTATTATGGACATATGGACACAAGTATTTATGTTAAATCCATAATCAGAACTAGCCGTAGAAAAACATTTTTAAATAGCACGCTCATAACAATGAGATATAAACAGTATTTCGTGTAATAATTTTGTATGTCTATCATTTCAAATTTACTTGAAATTTGCGAGACATATTCAACTTTCTAAGGATATTTTAAGTAAAATTAGAAATTAGAAAATACCAAAAATAACGGTGTACCCCCTAATAAACATTTCACCTATTTTTTCAAAAAATAAAACGTTTTGAAGAAATGGTACTATCATTTTATCTCTTTCTACTATACGTTTCGTTCAACTGCTTATGTCGATACAAATTCGGAAAGCTATTATTACTGCCCTCGATTCATTAGCATGAACAGCTCGGAGCTGTACAGGTGCAAGAAGCCCTCGCTTTATTCAAGTAGTGCATTATGCCTCGGCGCTTGTCAGATCTGCTTTCCCCTTACCCCTCAAGCACAAAATAAAATATTTGATGTATAAATCCCTAACAGCTATCAGTTATCATTTTTAGATGCTATTTTTGGGTAAAAAAACATTTTATACATGAAATGGAGACACCAAAATAAGATTATTTCACAAAATATCGAACTTACCTACATTGTTTTTTTTAACGAATTGCGAAATATTTATGGCCTAAAATGCCATGACACCCGACAAAATTCAAAACTAATAAGTAATAATGTAATATTTTTACCTTTTTGTCTTCAATATGACACGCTATGTGTATTAAAAACACAAATTCTGAAAAAAAATAATTTGTAGGTTATATACTGTTCCAATTAATATTTTTACCGCTTTATTCAGATTTGCTCGGAGCTACTCAGGGTTTGATACACCTGAGCTTAAAACTCTTGAATTGAGGGCAGTATATGCGAATTGCTTCTACCCCTATCAGTAAGAGAGAGAGATAATCGATTATATTTAACCCGTAGAATTTTCCTACGGCGGCAGCGTATTCACTGTTATTATAAATGAACTTTCCCCAATATGGCGGAGAGCATCATCCAGACATTTTCAGTTTATTACACTATCGGTACGGTTAGTTAACGCGTCCGTGGTTCTAAAACGAACACCACCTTGGCTGTATTCTTTTGAGTAAATTTTCACTGATCAAAGAGAACAAAGTGAAACTGATAACTTCATGTTCTTTTGAATATGCTTTTACTTGTCATTCGGTCGAAGTGATCATGATTACTTCAGAGTGAGTCCACACGATAAGAAAAATTTCGGCGGCAGCGTAGCGTAATAAGACATATTTCAAATTTCAAGCATTGTGATTTGTTAGATTTAAAAAAAGACAAAGACCGAAGATTTCCCGCCTAAATCCGCCTTTTCCAAGGTCATTACGCCAAAAGATGTTGAACTTTTCAGCGGACTGCTTTAAAAATGGCGGGAACTGTTTATTTCCAATTTTGGCTGTATTCTTTTGAGTAAATTATCACTGATCAAAGTGAACAAAGTGAAACTGATAACTTCATGTTCTTTTGAATATGCATTTACTTGTCATTGGATCGAAGTGATCATGATTACTTTAAGTGATAGAACTGAAAGTGATAATTACTCAAAAGAATATACCTATTTTGTATGAAAACATAACCTATGTTTTTTTTTAAACTTTGTTGTTTTATTTATATATTTTATTTAGTGAGTTTTGAAATAATGGATATTTATGAATTATGTTAAATTGTTTTAATTTATTAAAAATGCTTGTTACCGAAGATCATTACTGCTTGGTCCTCAAAAAAAAACTATTTTTGTTCATTTTTTTATTAATTTTATAACAATTGCAATAATACAGGTGTTCGTTATATAAATTAAAGCTTATGAAATAAAGGCCATTATATAATACAATTTCTATTCAACGACAATCTCTGATATCGAGACGCTAATCCACAGACATGCCCTTAGCTATGGTTACCAGATCAAATAATGAGATTCCCTGACAATATCCCTAACGTTTCTGTAAATATCCGGACATTTTATCTGAATGTTGTATGTTAAGGCAGTGAGATTTTCAAAATTTTTGCAATCAAAGCATCAAATGCCAATATCGAGTGAGTTTTCTCATTAATGGGAGCGTAGGGGACTAAGGAGAGACATAGACTGTCTATATTGTTATAAGCTTTGCCTTTTGTTGCCACCAATGTTATAACTTTGCTAGTTCTGCTTTTAGTTTATCACTGGTTTCGATGAATTCAAATAAATCTTCTAATATTACTTTTTTAATATTTTATTATAATGTTCACTAATTCATAAGGTAACAACAGTTTTTGTTTTTACTTACTAATTTAATGTTACTCTTGTAGTCTTTTGATTTTAGTTCCTCTCATCATGTCTTAGTTATATTCTATTCTGTATGTAAATTATATATTTTACAGTAATAGGCGTACTAACAAATATAACTTATAACTATTTATTTACATGATTACTGAAATGAAAAAGTGTGTATTTATGGGACGATGACAATAAACAAAACTAATGGTCTCTGTAAAAAGTAAAGTTTTAGAGTTTCGGAGAATAAGGCATGCTTTTGTTTGAGCCTATTAGAACATAAATTTACTTAAGATATAACTGTTTCTTAAGGGAGTATTAAATATTAGACTATAATTATCTATTAATCCATAAGAGTAACTTAAAAATATATATAGTAATTTAATACTTAATAATTTGTAGTAATAGTTGGTTTACAACAATGTCTTGTGTTAAGGTTCTACTCTAGACACAATTTAACTTAAAGAACATATCATGTGAAGAATGTCATGTTATAAAAGTCCAGCAATTGCCAAAAGAAACATCAAGCAATAAAAAGTATGAAACTAAATTTATTAATATACTAAATTAACAATTCACTCATTTTGTTAACGTTTAATCAATTTATTTTTTTCTCACTAGAATGATTAATAAATATTTTTTCATTACTTATATTTTCCTCTTTTAATTTCAAAAAAATACTGACAATTGCAGTTTTTTCCTGTTTCTTCCTAACAAGGGGCTAAAATTTCAGACATGTCAGGAAAATTCCTGTCGTCTGGTAACCCTACCCTTAGCAAATTTTATATAAACCTATTATAAACAATTAAAAAGTAAAAATTAACATTAATGGAAATTTAATAACAGAAATCCAGTTAGTGTTATACGTAATATATTCTTCTAAAACCTACAAACAATTGTAATTATTAAAACGATTGTTAAAATGACACTTTATATTAAAACTCTCGTCTTTGAACTCTTTGGCAATTCTTTACCAGGTAGAAGTGGCAATCTTCGGAAATAAAACTTGCTTTAAAGAGTCTCATATTATCGCACAAGTAACATGACTAATTTCAAAAACACTGTTTACCGACTCGGAATTCGCACTGTTGCTTTCACATGCTGATTTCATCAGCTAAATATCACAATGTTTTTTCAAACCTTGTAATAAGGGTATAGCTGTACACATTTCCATAGCGTGTTTCCTATTTATTGGCCCAACAGCTTTCCAAACTCACCAAGAGTAACAGGAAAATATTTTTAAAAAATCAGGATCACTTTCTCGCATTTCTTGAATTAAATCATTAGTATGTCCAAGCCTTTCTCCAATGTTTTTCTTAAAAACAGATCGGACCTAGTAACGACGACTTTTCCGTTTTTTTAATAAAGAATATATTAATAATATCCTTATCTTTTGTAATTTTTTCTTTAGTTTTCTTTTTGTACATAACAACATTGCTGCAATTATTTTTTTTTATTTTCTTTCATTTTAATTTATACATAAATAAATATTATCAAAAAAAATCAGAAAAAAGTTAGGTTACCACAAAAAAAAACATTACGATTGCACGACTGCACGATGAAACTTCCCCGTGTGGACGAGACATTTTTAACATAAATGGGCGTATAATACGCCTACGCCGAAATTTTTGGTATCGTGTGGACTCACTCTCAAGTGACAGAACTAAAAGTGGTAATTACTCAAAAGAATATACCTACTTCGTTAAGTTCGTTCACACCGATTCAAAAAATGCTAACGACATATTTTTCGAATATCGGTATCTTCCATCTGTCTGTATTTTTTGCCATAAATATTCTAGGTTAATCCTATCGAGGTCACATTCATGGAATTGTTTTGTGGAATTTATTATTAACTACGATTAATTTTCAATCCAAGAACAACCTTTCAGTCTTGACCCTGAGTATATATTTTTTTGATTTTATGTATTTTTAATGTTACCATATCTGGATTCATTAATTATTTATCAGGATGGTAATTGTCCATCAGCTGTTATGAATGTTTAATTTCTTTTCGCTACAATGAAAAATCGTCAGTGCTTACGCAACCTGAAATTTACCTGTTAACTTACGACTTGATTGTTTAGCAAGTATACTATTGAACTTTGCTGTTTCAGCTGTTGTATAGAAATTTAAGTGTACAGTGATTACATGGATCATATATTCTAATATACAGATTTATATTTAATTAATAGTTAAAGACATTAATTTTATTTTTTATTTAAAATCATATTAGTATTAGAATGGCAAATAAGGGTTCTAGTAAAAATGCAAAAGCTCCATCAAACCCTGTACAAAAAGGGCCCTCAAATGCTGTCTATTATTATTTAATTGGATATAATGTGGTCCAAACTGTGGGGTAAGTTTTAAAATGTTTTAATATTCTATTTTTGTTTTTAATTCTTTCAATTTATATTATATTAATTGACAAATAGATAGATATTTAAAACATAAGAATAAGGCCTCAAAAAGCATAGACAAAATAATTATTGATTTTATTTTACTATGTTTAAAAAAATAAGTTGAATTTAATTTAACAAATAAACAAAATATGTATTAATGCCCTAATTAGAACCTATGAAATTTCACGTTTCTGTTACCTTAACAAATATGAATGTTTTCTTTTTAAGGTGTCTACCATTCTGCTTGTAAATTTAATATATGACATGATCTCATAGATCTGGTCCATGACCTTTATTGTTCAAATTTATAATACAGGAAAAATACAATTTAAGTGTCAACATTTTTTATAGATCAATGATTTATTTAATCAGTGAAATTAATGTTGGGAAGGTGAAGATTCATTCAAACTATAGAAGTAAGAGAAATTAATATTACTTAATATAGACTGCGGGTTCTATTGAAGAAAGTTGGCTCACGGTTAAAAAGAGATAGAGCGTTTTCAAGAGCAGAAGAGTAACTTCTAATGCGATTTGATAAAAACAATAATTGTTAGAAAAAAAATCAAATAGTTTTAAAAACTATTACATTTAATGAACTTTACCTTTCCATCAAATGTGACACTTTTCCTTGCTCATTAAGTCTTGAGAATACTTTAAAACAAAAGACAGCCAACCCTGCACCATACAGGATGTCCAGAAACTTAAGGAGATGATTCCGAATGTTAAAATAAACGTAGTAAGCAATTTAAAAACATTTCAACATCTTAATGATTTCCTAATTACAGGTTAAACTGTTTCCCTGACTTATCACCAGAAGACACTTACCATATTTTTTATTTTGACAAATACGATCAAAATAAGGATGTCATTTTGAAGGTCATGAAAAATTCATTGAAAACATACTCTTACTTCATATTAATAAATCTTATCCTTTGGCCACAAATCGACATTAAAATATTTTCTGTACAAAAAAAAAACAGATTCAGAATATTATTGTGTAATAACTTATAAAAACGACATACATATTAAATTCTGAAACTGCAAAAGTCAAAGTCAAAATATGCTTTATTGGAAAAAGAACACAATATCCTCATTTGCAAAGCTTCTATATCTAGATAAAATATATATATATATATATATATATATACGTAAGTTTTGCATTTACTGACACCCATGTAATGCTTGAAAATGTGACACCCTGCGTATATTGTATATAAAATAAGTTGTCCTACTGGAACACTATTAATTTTTGTCCAAGAGGCACCCAATCTGTATAATTTTTTTTCTAATGTTATTCAAAGTGGCACCTAACACTGTTGCCTGTTTTCTTTTAAAATGGAATGGAATTGACACTGATTTTAGGTGACTAAGTGACATAAGTGAAGTAAGAAGCGACTCGTCAGAAACTATTTAACCGTCGTAAGTAATTGTTTTATCGACTTTTGTCATCCGGTCTGACAAACGAAAATGTTTTTAATTTATGTGCTACTTTTTATGATTCCTATGATCAAAATGATTGATTCTGTCGATTTAATGCCATGTACAGAAGGTGTCAACGCAGCCGATATGGCATTAGCAGAACGTTTACTGCAGCAGTCAACCCCTCCTGGGTATCGCCTAACAGAATTTTTGCCAACTACTCAAACAGGTATGTACGAGTTTAAGAAAATAATTATCAAAAATTGTTTTTAGGCGGGATGATTTACAGTGCAATATTTTTATATTATTTATTTTATTAACATTTTCAATCGTCAATAGAATGACTGTAGTTGTATTTTGATCGAACAAAAATTTTATTGAAATTATAATATTTAATGAAGGATATTAAAAATATATATAAGTTTTGAATTTTTCTGTTCGAACATGTTTGGATATTTAAAAATAATATAAGCCTTTTGAGATGCTGAATGACAAAAGTTAGGAAGTTAAAGATGGTATCTCAGATAATATATTAAACTCATAGTTTTAACTAATATCATTAATAAGCTCTTTTAACTTTATAGGGAGAAATCCTCATAGATGGATATGCAGGTTTGAACGCATAGATAATAACTACCGACGCGACTGTGTATTCCTTACCGCCATGCGAATGGACTTTAAAAGATTCTGCCCCTTGGGATGTGAAGTAAGTCAAGTAAGACTATCAGAGGATCCCAATAGAAAATTTGTCTCTATTGATTATTTGGTAAATTGTGGTTGCCAAAGAATTCCTCGAAAAAAGCGAAGTAACTGGAGGTTTACACACGAAAAGGCTTCTTGCTCAGGGATTAAAGGAATGACACTTGATTAAAATTAGTTATTTCTTTTATTATTATATTGTTAAAAAATATATCATTAGGTAGGCTTCTTTTACAAGGATTAAAGGAATGTACACTTGAGTGATATTAATTATTTGTTTCATTATTGTATTGTTATAAAAATATCATTAGGTAGACTTCTTGTACAGGGATTAAAGGAATGAACACTTGATTAATATTAGTTATTTCTTTCATTATTATATTGTTATAAAAATATCATTAGGTACATTTATCGATTACCTAAGGCATAATATTTTTTTTTTCATTTGTAATTTTATCGTTTTCAAATGATATCAGAGTTAATCAATTTTAACATTATTATAAATACTACTTGTTTGTTTTAATAGACATTAAAAATAAAATATTATAAATAAAAAAACCCATCATAAGCACTGTGTTTATTATCAGAAACTATAGCCTAAAAATATCTTGTATCATATGAACTAATATAAATTGAGCATATATACAAAAGATATGTATCTAATATTCATGTACATTTACTATTAAACAGAAAATTTGTACTATTAAAATTAGCTAGGTAATATTAAATCGTTCAGAATTTTAAATATCTTTTATATACATATACATATTGAAAAAGAATTTTTTCTTGTAGTCCTAAAAACATTACATTTCAATTCTATGTTGACTATAATATCGCTTACCTAAGTAACTTTTTTATCTTATTTGTGCAACTAAATAAACATCGGAAATGAAATAAACCAAAGTTTAAATATACGAGTAGTTTTTTATTCAAACCACAATATTTAATATGTAATAATTGAAGGTGTAGATTTTTATTTTAAGCCATTCAGGGCCTAAAAATGATATTTTATTTAAATTTGTAAACTGCTCAAATTCTCCTTTTTTAGGAATGTTTTTGCTTATCGTGAATCTGAAAAATAAAACAATTTATATTTTTCTCTTAAAATTAATTATTTATTTATCTATTTAAGGGAAATAAATCAAATAAATTATAAAATAAAATCTTAAATTTTGCCAATAAATACCTACCAAGTCGCTGATCTTGACTTGTGCTAGGCTAAGAACTAGCTTGTCTGTGAGCACTTTCTGTTATCGTATCAATATTTCTATCTGAAAATTATTAAATTTAATAGGTAACAATCAATGTGCCTCCTTGATTTTCGTCTATATCTCAAATAGCCCCTTCAATGTTAATATCTATTTCCTCTAAGGACTTATTTTTAAATTAGGCAGCATTTCCTTTTTCCATAATTTGCAATGTTTTTGGAACTTTGACAATCTGCGGCATTCTAAAAAAATGTTTTAATGATAACTAGGTCCTACTGCTAAATAAGTTTAAACGGTAGTTGACCAACGGTTAATGTGATAATATATGTTATACATTGGAAAAAATAATGATTTAATCAATGATGACAAATTGGACTCTTAACTATGAACTTTACTAACTGATTAATTTTCCACCCACCCAATACTGATTTAGGATAAGTGAAAAACTATGAATTTTCGATCGAAAACCAATTTTCTTTTCTAAGTTGACAGAAAAGAGAAAAATATTTCTGTAACTTTTTTGGAACTATAATAGTTACAGAACGATTCTTCTTCTTCATGTGCCCTGTCCGTTGCGAACGTTGGCTATTATCATGGCAATCTTGATTTTGTTTGCGACGCTCCTGAACAGTTCGGCGGATGTTAGTCCAAACCATTGACGTAAGTTTCGGAGCCATGAGTGTCTTCTTCTTCCGGGTCCGCGCTTGCTATCTATCTTTCCTTGGAGTATTAGCTGAAGGAGACGGTATTTGTTATGCCTCATTACATGACCAAGATATTCTAGCTTCCTCCTCTTGATCGTCGGTATAATTTCCTTTTCTTTCCGTATACGGCGAACTATCTCCACGTTGGTGATGTGTTCAGTCCAGGATATTTTCAGGATACGTCGATACACCCACATTTCAAACGCTTCCAGCCTCTTCAATAGAGTTTCCGTCACTGTCCATGCTTCCGCGCCATACAGCAAGACAGGAAATACGTAGCATTTAGCAAGTCTTACTTTTAATGGAAGAGATATGTCACCATTCATGAACAAACTTCTCATTCTGTTAAAGGTCGCTCTGGCTTTTTCAATTCTAGATCGTGTTTCGGTGGTTTGGTCCCATCTTGTGTTAACAACTGTGCCGAGGTATATATATGAGTCGACATGCGCTATTATTTTATTATCTATTATCAATTGTCTGGCTGGTTGTTGATTTTTGCTAATCAGCATCCATTTTGTTTTATTTATATTTAGATCGAGTCCTTTTTCCTTGCTAGCTTTCTGGACCTTTTCCATGAGACATTGTAACTCATCTATGCTGTTGGCAAGTATAACTGTATCATCAGCGTATCTTATGTTATTTATTATCTCTCCATTTACTTTGATGCCTACGTCAGTTTCTTCCAGTGCTTTTCTAAAAATTTGTTCTGAATAGATATTGAAAAGTAGAGGAGACAGGATACATCCTTGTCGTACGCCTTTCTTAATTTGGACGTTTTCAGTGAGCATATTGCCTATTTTCACCTTAGCCGTTTGTCCCCAATAGAGATTTGCCACAATTCGGATGTCCTTGTAGTCAACACCTATGTTTTGGAGCGTTTGTAATAGTTGGTCATGTCTCACATTGTCAAATGCTTTAGAGCAGTCGATAAAGCACATGTAGACATCTTTATTCATATCTCTGCACCGCTGTAATAGTACTTGCAGGCAAAATATAGCCTCTCTTGTGCCGAGAGCATTTCGGAACCCAAATTGTGACTCGCTTATGTTTTCTTCGCATTTATTGTATATTCTGTTGTATATGACTTTGGTCAGGACTTTGGTAATATGGTTAATTAGACTTATCAGCCTGTGTTGATCACAAAGTTTGGTGTACGGCTTTTTAGGTATGGCAATGAAGGTTGATTGGAGCCAGTTTTCCGGAATTTCGCCGCTTTCATATATGTTGTTTAAAAGTGAAGTCAGAGTATCCAAGAATTGATTATCCATTTCGCACAGCATCTTTAGAATTTCGCCATGAATGTTATCTGGGCCTGGAGTTTTATTATTTTTGAGAGACCATATGGCTTTCTGTACCTCTGACTTAAGAATGGGAGGTCCGGTTTCGATGTTTTTAATGGTATATTCATAATGGCGGTCTGATGCAAAAAGTTCTTCCACATATAATTTCCATGTTACGATTGCCTTCATTAATTGCTATGACTATTTTGGGATAACATTTTTTCATTTCCATTAAATAGGGAGACAATTCTGTCTGTAAAACAGTATTTGGTCTTGTGAGTTGTTCTTCACAAGATCTCTAATCCAAGTATTGAACATCTCCTACTCTTTTTCAGTTATGCAAAATTGTGGAAGCTAGCACCGTCTCTGAGAGAAATCTACAGACATTGATGTATTTAAATGACTTTAGCTTTTCGTAGACTCTTTTGCTTTTCTATCTACCAGTTCCCATTTCATTATGTCTTCTGTGATAGGAAGAAACTTCGGTTTGGCAGATCCTTTATCATTTAGATCCTTTAAAGCTAAACTGCAATTTATGTGACCCATTGAGAGTCAATTTATCTTTTTTCCACAAATATCGGTATTTTTTTCGCGAAATTATTTTCGATGCCACATCACAAAGAGTTATTAAGGTGATTATGAAATATAATCCTAAAGATATTGCTCTAAAATTTGTGTTCACAGGATCGTAAATTGACATTGATCTAATGGCAGCAAGAGTGTTATCCAAGTGTTCTGGCCCTAATATTGAAATTCTTCATTTTGTTTTTTTTTAATCAAATCATCGCCATACTGAGCTACTATTAGGTCTTGAATAGCCTCATCTGGTATCATCTTACTGAAAATTTCCTTACTAACGTTTAATTTTAATATAATGACGAAATTAATATATTCTCCGTATTTCTTTCGACAGACAGAAAAAAATCAACGAAGTAGCCAAGGGACGGATACCATCATTATTTTTAGCAAAACATTTCTTCATATGCCGACTCAAGGTCAATTGTTTGTAAAATCCCTTACCGTGTAGGCAAACGACATATAAGACTACATTTAATTCATCTCCTAACATTTGCCTTTTTGGAATGATTTGTCTTCTTAGAGCATTATCTAAATTACCTTCATTTCTAGGTATTAACAGGCTCGATTTCACTAGAGGGATACTCTAGATACGCTCTCGGTTCGGTAAAATGTTCTTACAGGGTAAACAATGAATCTATTTACACTATCGCTTTCATGGAGATTTCGATATCGTAAGATATTTTTCATTTAAAGACATTTTATCGAAACAAGAGCGTATCAAGAGCGGCACTATACTGTGGATAGGGCCTAATTGTTTTTTTTTTTCGGCTACCCGGGTTACAGTTTAATACCTCCTTGACTTATGTGTTTAGATACCATTTCGATTTCTCAATATTTGCATAGAGTTTTTTTGTATTTGTTTTTTTAAAAGATACGGTGGCTCATTCATATCGATTTTCTGCAAGAAAAAAGTATAAAATGTCGCAAAATATATTATAAACACAATATATCTCTTTGTTTATTTATTAGCCTATCTGAGATTTGCCCTAGGTCAAAGATTGCTGAAGTGACATTTTTTAACGATTTGTTGTATTAACTGAAGGTAACTAAATGGAAATTTCGGTTATTAAAATCGTACGCCCTGAAAACTTTGAAATATAGGGCTTAATCTGTGAATAACTGCACAATTTTTTAATATTTCTAGCTTTAATTTTTATTCTACATTAATTTCCATAATTTATCTAAAACTGTTTTATAAATATAGACAAGAGATTATACAAAAAGTTAGTACAGATATATACTTTAGATTCAAAATAATGCAAAAATCTAATTCTAAGATCTAAGTATAGATCATAAATATTTCAACCCATAAGACGTGGTTGCAAGTAAACTAAACATATTACGGAAAATATTATTTATACCTACCTGTTTTTTGAACTCCATACATGCGGGTGGCATTCTCTGCAAAAAATCGGGTTTATTTCCAATATTTTTTTCAGTAAATCCACTGGCCCTAAACTTTAAAATAACTAAACTTTAAAATAAAATAAATTTAAAATACGAATATATTTTGTGATAAATTTTAATCCACCGTATTTCTGAAACCAATTTCATAAATGTTAGTAATATACGTCGAAAAGATTACCTTTGACTATTTACCGTCATTACAAGATTTCTTGATAATTATCTATAACTTATACAAATCATTTAAAAATTATTTTTCGTATTCTTAGTGTCGTTAAAAGGAAAAAGATTTTCTTCGAATTCAACTCTGGTTCTCTCTCCGTACGCGTTTCGATCACCTAATGATTTCATCAGGAGATGTAGTTTCTTGTCAGTTTTGCTCTGGGTTCAATGCAAACCCTTTAACGACTTGAAGGAGAAAAAAAGAAGTAGCTTATTAAACAAATTCGATGTCTTAAAAATTTCTTGATATCTTGCTGAAATTTAATTTCTAAGTTTCTCTCTACTCCGGTGTATGTATAGATATCTTTTGACTGTTGATATTTTACAGTCTAACATCGAAAATGTCTACAGGTTTAACATCCTGCCAACATGTATCGGAATTTAGATTTTATATAGACAGTTGTTTCTTAAGAGTTTTGCTCTTGGTTCATTACAGCTCCACTGGCGAGATCATCAGCTGATCGAAACGCGTATGGAGAAGGAATCAGATTTGAATTCATAGGATATAAATTGTCTGTACATCTTTTTTTCATTAACGGCCTATAGGAGAAGGATAGCGGTAGTTTATAAAATCAAAGTTATCGTGACCGGTAAGATATTCGTTCATATAGCGTTTCTTTTTTGGTTAGATAAACTAAGAAAATAAAAAATATTAAGCCTATTCTGTTCTTAATTAGTATAGAGTGAAGCCATAAAATTAAATTATAATCAACTTTTCTTTTATGTTTGAGTAGTTTTTATTACAAACGAGACATTTTATAAATGAATATATTTAAAAGTCTACGTAACCAAGTAATTACGGTTATTTTACAAGTTGGATAAATTTGGATGAAGAATTAGACTCTATAATAATTTATTTAGACTTATAGCCTGAAGCTCAAAATCCATTTTTTAAAAACGAGTATAAATTATTTTCTTTTTGGGATAATTAAAAATATATACCCAAAAATTTTTATATTCTAGGTTGCCTTGAAAAAATTCAATAAAGTTTAGCCACAACGGCTATATTGTAAATTTCAAAATAAATAATCATTGCCGTCCGTCCTTAAAAATAAAATTTTAAATTATACATTTAATATTTATGCCTAGGTTTGATTTGTTAATTACGTATCCTAAATAATTATTCACAAAAATAATCTAAAAATCAGGATTTTTAAGATAGAGAGAAATAGCGATGTATATAGCGATTTATTATTCACCTAAAATAGTATTTTATTAAAAAAAACCTTTATCTTTTAAAAAAAAAGTTCTAGTATTGGAACAACGAACCTGTAATTTTTCGTTGTTTTTTCCTGGAAAAGACTTTCTTCACATGAACTACATGCCTAAACTGGGTTTTCTTTAATGAGAATATATACACTTTATTATATAAATATATAAATTTATAGCATTTGATATAAATGTAATATATAGAGTGCCTGATTTAAAAAAAAAGTAAGTATGACTTGTAAAAAATTTTTGTCACTTGGTATATTAAAATATATTTTTGAAGTATTATCTAAAGATAATGTATATAGAATCAAAATTCCTTGTTTGTTCATTAAGTAATTCCTGAATGATCAAACCGTTTCGGTACTTTTTACTAATACTGTATATGTAGATTTTATGAAAGGTCGCATAAATCAAACACTATTCATTAGTTACTCTGTTTATTATATCAAGACATTCAACATCTAAGGTTGCTGGTTGGATTTGTATTCATTAAATATAAATGTTTTTATTCTAACCCAATTAACTCCAGAAAATTCATTTTTGTATTGTTTAATAAAATTTTCACACTGCTCTTTTCGCAAAGCTTTTTTCTGTTGAATTTCAATCTGAAATTCTCTTCTCATTAAATCTTTTTGGGAAAGCATCCACCTTTGTCTCGAACCTAAAGCAAAAAATAACCTTTTACCAAATGTGGAAAATTACTTATAGCTTCTTTTAATAGGAACTTTAGAATTTATATTTTATGTTTAGAATAGTCAAAAGTCAGATTAGAAAAATACCTTTTTTTGTGGGCGGAGTGTTCGTTTTTTCGGAAATTAAATCCATTGTTAATTCATCCCGACCTAAAAATAATTACAATTTTTTGAATGTTGCATGTAGCGGACTTGAAAAAATCCCCATATATAACATTTATTTCGAAAATTATGTAAAAAAAATAAGAAAGAAAGTATACGTTGCTTATATAAAGTATCCATCCCTCTGTAGAATGGCTTTAAATATAATTTTGATATTCGGGGTTAAAAAATAATGGCTAAAGTAAATTATTTTTTACAAAGTCATATCTTGATAAGGAAAATAGGAATTTTCTTTGTACTTTGTAAACTTTTTCTACCATTTTTTATTACAATTATTAAAGGTGTATTGAAAAACGATTTATGAATAAGTTATCGGCGGAGGGGGGTCATCTTAAGGTTTCAGGACACGTCCATCTGTTGTCAATTTACCTAAATTTTAAATCAGTTTTAATTTTTGTTTATATCAACTTTATCCCTGAAACTTGAAGACTTGTACGCAAAAAGAAGTTTGGTGACATTTTTGTTGTTTGTATGCACATCTTTTAATATACTTAATATTTATAAATCAAATAATTTTCATTTTAAAGAGAATTTTAATTTGAGAAATAATTGCTACATATGAGACATTTTCCAACCACCTTCTTATGTTTGATGGTAAATACCCGAAAATATATTATTACACTCATGTTCAACATCGTCAAGATCATCTAATTCATCCATCGTTTCCAAATCAATTTCAATTTCTTCTAAAGATTTGTTCTTAAATTGTGCTGCGTTCCCCTTTTCCATTATTTGAAGGATCTTTGAAACTTTTGCAATTTGATAAACATCTTGAGGTAATCTAAAAATAACAATAATGTTCGCTATATAAAATATGCATTATTTATACAAACAACACCGACAGAAGTAGACCAAGAAAAATATTGCATCATCAGGTCTTTAAAGTACGGTCTCAGCTATATTTCTTAGCTGTTTTTAGAGAAGTGAAACATTTAAAAATCAAAAGTTGATATCACAAAGTATTACTAGGATATTAAATATATTTTTTGTAGTATACTTTTAAAAGCTACAAAAAAATGTTAAAGATAATTGAATTGATCACTAAAACAAAATTTTAAATAAAATGAATATCTCTAAAATGTAAATGATGAGAATTAAACTAAATAAATACATCAATGCATAAATTGACAATAATGGCATCTTAAAATCAATTTAATATACTCTACTTGATGGTGTTTTGATTTCAATGTCCCTTACAATGTTACTCTAACTCGGGTATCCATTTATTCATTAATAATTAATTTAATAAAACTCAAGACTTACTTATAAAACGTTTCGTGTGTTTTTTTGGTATGTCCCATAAACTTGGCTAGTTGGTCGATTTCATTTTCCTTTAGGCTGAGTAACTGAGTTACTGTGGCGATGTGTTTACGTAGCCGACTTGAGGTGAGTAATTCAGGATGTTTTGCTCCACACATCAACGCATATTTGCGGATCACTGAACAGCCATCAATCCAGTGTCTTGATTTTGGATATGTAAATAGATAAGAATTTTCTGGTGGAAACCAACTTTCATCTCGAAGTTTGCACAACACTGAATAATATTTCAACATTTTTTTTGGAATAAGTATGGTAACTGGTCTACTTCCTTTACCAATCGATATAATTCTTTTATAATTTTGAGTTAATATTTTTTCACTTTCACTTAATGAAGCAGCCAGTTCAGTTTGTAATATCGTATTACTATTTTGTAACTGTTCTTTGCAAGATTTCCACTCCAAGTATTGAACATCTCCCACTCTTTTCCTGTTGTGTAGTATCGTAAATACGAGAATAGTTTCCGAAAGAATTCTGTAAGAGTTCGTGTCTTTTGACAAAGTTAAATTTTTATATGCCTCATCTGCTTTTTGTTCCACTAATGTAGCTAGTTTTATAATATCTTCAGTTACAGGAAGAAACTTGGGCTTAGTAGCTGATTTTTCATTTAAATCTTTTAGAGCAAGGCTTCCAATTTCAGTAGCCCACTGCGTTTCAACAAGATTTTTAAACCTTTCGAGGTTTGTCAAAGTTTGATCAACGTTTTCTAAAAAATGTGGAATTTTTTTGCGCAAAATTAGCTTTGATGCCAAATTGCATAATACTATTAAATTGGTTCGGAAGTGTAAAGCCAAGGATGCAGCACCAAAACTTCTAGTTGTAGTATTATATTTTGATATACGTTTTACGGCGTCAAGAGCTTTATCAAAATTTTCAGGTTTCAAAATTGAAAGCATGTCATCAAATGAGTAATTTTTTTTCATCTCAATTAAAAATCTAGCACATTCTCTTATTCGGTTTGAAATATGGTAGAAACTACGTCTCATTTTTGTTTTTTTTAATAAGTCCTCCCCAAAATAAACAATCAATATATCTTCAAGAGCTGTTTTAGTTATTTCATCAGCTTGCATCTTACTAAATATCTGTTGTTTTACATTTAGTTTATTTAATATTTCCCCATATTTTTTCTGACATGCGGCGAACGTTAATGATTCTGTCAAAGGGTGTGCATTTTTTGTGTCTTTGCAATCCGGATTTTTTGCAAAACATTTTTTGACATGCCGGCTTAAGCTGAATCGTTTATAAAATCCTTTACAATAAATACAAATAACGTAATCTTTCTCATTTATTTTATCGTTGAAATTTCGCCTTTTTGGTATTATTTTTCCCCTTAGAGCATCGTCTAAGTTACCTTCATTTCTGAGCACCAAAAGGTATTGTTTTCTTTCTTTACTACCCTGTTTCAAGGCCAATAATTCTTTAACTTGCCTTTCATTATTATGTTGCCTCTCAAGGTGTCGTGCAAAATGTTTAGAGGTAATTTGAGATTCGCAGAACTTACATACGGTTTTTTTATATTTATTAATTTTGAGATAAGATGATGCATACACATCAGTTTTCTAAAAACAAAAAAATATGTTTTGAATTTATTTTTCATACATATAGTTTCTATACAGAACGGAACTATTATTTTGGTGTTATCGAAATATATATAAAAGCAATCGGAATGTATAATGATTAAAACAAATATAAGTGGTAAAAATATAAGATCTAGAATATTTTAGATTAATAAATAATATTCCCGTCGTACAGAATGACACTACAGTCTGACAGTTAAAAAAATCTAGACATTCACAGAACAACTAAAATCAGAAATAAATAAATAAAATATTTCATAATGAATATATTTATGCAGATGGATATTTTTATATACCTTTTTTTCAACATCCACAGACGTGTTGCTTGCAGGGAAAATTTGAAAAAAGCCTTTTAATGTCTTAATAACCTTGTCGTCGAACAAACATTTACCCTAAACAAAAGAAAATTTCTTAGCTATTATATCAGAAATAGAATTATTATTTCCATTTTAATATTACCTTAAAATCGTTATCAAATTCAAAATTGGAAGGTTTATAATTGTTTATATCCATATTATTGTTTTCATTTTCTATTGTGTTTAGTTTTCCCGAAAATAGTGGCTAAAAAGTATAAAAATATCAGCTGATTTATTACAATAAATTGTCGTAACTAAGACAAAATACTATTTTTGTAATATGCTGCCCCCACCAGTCTTCATATGGAAGCAACTTACAATTATTCAAAAAAAACCGTATCTGTTCGGTTCCCTTATGTCAAATATCAATATAATATTTTTTAATACACCTAAACCTTAATAATAATAAATTCCATTCAAATGTTTCATTTTTCTGTGTGTAGTTGTTAAGATTAGCCAGCACAGTTATAGACATATCGGGGATTTTAATTTATACTATGTATAAACATAACATACTATTCTTGATATCTCGTTATATTGTATGTCAGAGCTGAGATCTTTTTCACTGAACTTAGAGACCTATATTTTTCAAAAAAAAAATTAGTTCAGTAACAGTTACATTTTCACAAATAAAAAATATTCAAATTTGAAGAAAAAGTTAAATTTTTGTAAAAAGTAAGATTGCCCTAACAACTTTTCAATAATTTACCTCATCAGTATAATTGCTGCTAGTTGGTGAAACCGAAGACGGCAAATATTCAGAATCACTGCCATCAGTACTGAAAGCATTAGGATCAGAATTTTCTTCACAGTTTGTAGTACTAGGGCCTAAAGTTAATAAATTGTATTTTTTTTAAATATATAATTAATATTAACAGTATATCGAATATATTTTGACAATCGAATAATTATTCATAATTTTTAACTTTCTTAGATAATATAGATAATAGCACTGATATACCGAATATATGTTGAAAATCCTAAAATTATTTACTTCTATAATTTTTTTAAGATGACAGAATTAGTTCGGTTATCAACAGAGCTATACACTCTTCTACATTACAGGGTTTGCTTAACGTACAAGGACCAATTACGTAGATTACTTTTGAATAAGCGCAAAAAAAAATGTAATCTTATATTTATATAGTACATATCTTTTACAAAAATAAGCTTAAAATGTCCTCATTTGTGAGATACATTTTATATGGATGGAACTAACAACGTTTTATGTAATTAAACTATATAGTAATTTGAAACTGAACTAAGAAACAATTTATACAGAGTTTAACAAATATATGCTGAAAGGGGTAAATTTGCAAAGAATTTAAAAAAATAACATACAGAAAATTATATTTGGAAAGAAAAAATTAACCTCATATTCGCATTTAATGCAACTGTATAGCTAAAACCACCTTTAAATTATGCATAATAAAATTTGACACTTTGCGCAGACTCGTGACTTGTGATAACAGTAATCGAGTTTAAAAATAATAAAAATATAGACAATTAGCTCTTCCCATATTTTGTAAAGCTGTCCAAAATTTTAAGGATCAGCAGAAGGATTGTTATTTATTTTCAATATTAATTTTATTTTAACGCTTTAATGTTAGCATGCAGTATACTAAAATTTTATTATTAAAATAAAATATTACTTACCTCCTTTTTCTAATAATGCAAGCTTTACTATTCGTTTCGCTCTTTCACACATTATAAATAAAAAATGTTAACGTTAGAATCTGGGTGCCACTAACACAATAATTTGCACATAAAAACAACGAATGGGCATATGACAAATTAAATACCGAGAGAATAATTATTGCTGATCAGCATTTCGTGCAACCCACCGAGAAATAAATATCAACCGATAACGCCTCGACGGTGTTGCCTGATCTCTGGTGCCACAACAAGCTAGGGTTAAGAAGGTGCCAGATTAACAATAATCGTATAATAATATACACGTGTATATAGTAGAGCGACACCTATACCAAAATGAATGAACTAAACTGTATGTTTCAATAGAATTGGAGTAAAAAAAGCACCCAGCCTATTTTTTGGCAATCAACTTAGACGGATTTTTCCAATCGTATGGCGAGTTAAAATACGCAAAACAATGTGGCTCCCAAACGCGGGTGCCTCTTTGCAAAATCGGGAGTCATTTTAACAAATAATATGTTAATATGGTGCCACAAAGACAATTATTATATATATATATATATATATATATATATATATATATATAAATATAAACACATAATATTCCTAAACATGTCAATGAACGAATTACAGTTTACAAATCAAACAATACATTACAGAAAAAAGTCATTATAAAATTCATCCCATCCTTAATAAGATTTACCAATCAATAATTTTTTAACTTTTTTTTTTTTTGAAGTAGAATTTTTAGTTTCATTTGGCAGATAATTGTAATTTATTAAATTTTTATATATAATTTACGTTAATCATGGGTTTGTCTTGTACTATAATATGAATTCCCAGAAATAAAATTATGTCTATGTTTGTAAACAATGCACGCTATTTTCAGAATAAATAAACTAAAAACGATAAGTACTTTCTGCCTTTCAAATTAGGTCTGCATAAGTTCCTTGAGCTAACATGATAGGTATCGAACTGCCCCCTTTTTAATAACAAATAAAGTATTGAGCAGATAATGACTCAACATTCCCCAGAAGGATATCTAAGGCGTTACTCTACAAGTGTGTAGTACACAGTCTTGTCCAATAAAGTGCCCAACTCACCATAACCCGAAACAAGTTTTTTTTATACAAACTATATGGAATTCAAATCTAAGTTCCTTATCAGTGACTAATCCAAGGAACTTAGTATCTGGGCGACTCTTCATTATTGTCTGTCCAATTACCAAGCCCTCCATGTGACATTTAAATCTGATTATATTTGTTTTACTAAAGTTCAACATTAGCTGACTACAATCACACCAAGTTTTTACTTTAATAAGATTGAGGAAAATGACATTTTTCTCAGTGCTGCAAAATCAGAGCAGTGCCACAAAATTGTTGTGTTATCTGCAAGAAGTGCAAACTCGCCCCCAATATCCATAGTAGCCAGGTCATTTATGAAAAGAAGAAACAAAAGCATTCTCAAAACAGAGCCCTGAGACACCCCCTTGTAAATACATTGACTAGTTAAAGAATGTTTTCTCATGAAAGCTTTTTGGTAGCCACTGTCAAATATATTTCAAACCAAATATGGCTGTCTCCCTAAAACCATAATGATAAAGTTTCCGCAATAGAAATTCATGACTAACACAATCAAATGCTTTAGAAAAGTCTCAAAAAATCGCTTCTGTTGATTTCTGTACATTAAAAATGAAATAAAAAATATAAATTTATTTAACCATAACTAGAAACTATTGTGATTTTAACATATTTTGTAAATTACTACCATTAGAATCACCTCCTGAAGTTTCCTGATATTGTTTCTGGACATCCTGTACAATGTATAAGTAATTGCATGTAAGTAAGAGGATTGCAAATGTTTTCTTATTCAAACTATGACTTGCGTTACCTTGGGGTATTCCTAGAATTTTTTTGTACATTATCGTCTGTACTACTTTTTATCCTTTAGGTTAAATTAAGTTTTTGGACTAACCTGGATGGATTAGGCGCAGAGACAGTTAACTTTTGTTTGAAGGTTTGTAAATTATTAAAACAAAAAAATAAGGGAACTTATCACAGATTAATGTAAAAAGCATTGAATTTGGTGACTTTTAAGATGATTTTTTTCTAATAACATTTTTTCTTTAAATCGCATTAAAAGTTGCTCTAAAAAACTGTAAGATAGTTTTGTTGATTTTCATTGTTTAAACTGTAATTTTAAGTTAATTTTGTATAATTAAAGTCAAGATATTTATTGTTGCTATAACAGAAACTAAGCTATAAGCAATTTCAAATATGTGTTAAAATTAAAACATTTTGGAACACTTCAAAAAATCTCTAAAATAGATATTAATATACATGATTGATGGTAAGTTGTTATTACAGCCAACACTGATTATATTTACATTTTTACATATGCCAATCACCAATCATAAATATTTCAGTATAAACAGGAAAACATATTCTCGAATAAAGAGAAAAAATTATTATCAGTTTATGCATTCTTCCAAGCAAAATGTCCGTAATACACCACCGCACTCATCCAATACAAACTAGCAAGACAAAAATATTTTTTTACTTATTTTAATTGTTTATGTATATTAGAGGTATATTCCGCTATTTTAAGAGAAGAGGACTGGGAATCTGTGAAGGTAGGTATTGTAATGTGAGATGAGGTGATGGTCTTACCATTTGACACGTTTGGTCAACATTGACCCATTGAAATGTGGGGTAATTGCTCTATAATTAGCTATGTTTACCTCCTTGTTATGCCTATAAGGTACGAGTGTATTGTTTTTTATTTAAAAAGAAAGCTTAGAAAAATTAAAAATCATTAATATCAAAGAATTGTTTGGTATGTATTGATTTACAATTTCTGTATTTACACAAATAAAATCAATCAATACAATAACAACAACAATTATTTAAAATAAAAAAGTTAACTACAAAGAAATTATCATCAGATGATTCCTCGTCATTACTATCCCAATAGGTAGATTCTGATAACAAATAATCCTCCTTATTAAATCGAGAACTGATGATGATCGGGATGGTAATGAACGTGGGACAATCAACTGCAGAATCTCCGCTAGCATTGCAGTAATCTTCTTTCGCGGTAATTCTCTAAAAGTGTTGATTATAGGACCGGACGTAATCAAAAGCATTCTCAAAAGATCTGTATTCGTGACAATGCGTGACCGTTTTCTGGTGTGTCGTTTACGGAATCTACGATAATCTTTATTTCGTGCCTTCTGGGCTTCTTCTGAAAGCTGCCCAATTGGAAGAAGACAAGATGTAATGACTTCCGCACTGTGTACAAAGATCTTTTACACAATAATTGGGCATGGAATACCATGAATGCAGATCAAAGTATAATTTTTTGTTTCAACGCAAAACTTTTCAAATTCCAAACAATTTATATCAAGTCTCGATGACAAAGTTCTTAAAATTACATGAGAATTTGAAAAAACTCTACGAACTGTTTCCATCATTCATGTTGCCATAGTTAAGTTTTAATATATCTATTATGAGACCCATGCGACCTTTAAACGCTTTTTGGATCTCTTATGAGCGTTGCTTCACAACAGCTTTATCATTGTCTTCTTTGACGTGCCACTTTTTATTTCTAAGCGATAACTGATGTGAAGCATACATTCAAAAATGCGGCTCCATACATGTAAAGTAGATAAACCAAATCCAAAGCGCTCTTCGTTGCTGGGATTGTTCCTCGACTCCTCGTTCATAGTAGACGGAGTGGCACCACAAATATAACACTTTCCTGTTAAACGTGTATCTATCAAAGCGTTACATACTTTACTATCAGTCATCGTCAACAACAAATCATGTTTTACAGAAATTTTGAGATTCATTGACGTTGCATAATGTTGGAAGAAGCTGACTAATTTCATCTAAAATTTTAGAGGTTTCTTCTTGCGTAAACTAGTTGCCTCCTTGGCATAAATAAATTTGCTAGGACCGAAATATAACAGCAGAAGATCGTAGATTTTGCCAGATCACAGTTTCGCCGTCGAGCAACCTGAAGGGGACCAATGAGTACACGAACAGAAATTCGTTTGTAGCGTTGATGTTCTCAAATCTTTGCTTATAAGTACTATGCCCCGAACTCTCATCACAACCCCATTTTCTCACCAACGTATCATATGAACGAGGTAGCACACTTCTAATAACTTCTGACTAAGCTTCAACTAAACGTTCAGCTGTTTTATTCAAAATCGCCTGGAGTTTAATTTCAGCTCTAGATTCAGTTATAGAAATGTGTTCATCAGAAGGACAACAAGAAGCTTTGAACTTACGTAAACTGTAAAATGATGGATATACTTGATGTCCGGCTTTCATTGACCACTTATTTGTTTATAAGAATGACAAGTAGATTTGGAGTCAACATAATACGCTAACGCTTCATCCGGAGTCAACTGCCTTCATTGTTCAGAACACGTCTTCTTTTTCGAATTTTCATCTATTTTTTTTATTTGTTTAACCGCATTCGATGTCTCTCCTTCCGTGTGGCTAATTCTGCGACTGTAGTTAGCTCACTTGGGCTTCGAGTTTCTAAGAGATGTTCTACTCTCCGTCTCCTTGTTTTTGTTGATGAATCATCAAATGATTTTTTGGGTCGGCCTACAGACCGAGCTCCGGATGATGTTGAAGGGCACTACTGGTTTTAATCTCTATTCCGGATCGCTCTAACGAATTTTTATGTTTAATTAAAAACACTTCTTTATTACACTTAGATGAAGTCCACTTTTCACTTAATTTCGCGGAAGTTAAGTTTTCTTAAAGAATCGTTAGAAACATCAGTAATACTGTGTTTTGCATATAAATCGTCAAAAATACGACTCAATCTTTCATGTTTCAGCCATTCTTCGAAAAAATATAATTTCGTCATAGTTTTGCCTGATTGTTATAATATATAGAAGAATCTAGATGGATACATTTGGATACAAAAAGTTACAATCCTTTAAAGTTTACAATTAAGAAGAAATGTGCAAGATTTCTTTATAGATTTTCAAAATAATATTATACATGTTTTTTGCACAAAAATACGTGATAATAGTGTACATACTTTGAACAGAATATTCCATCACTAAAAACCATTTCAAATAATTTTAATAATAATAAATCTGTCTGGCCGGCAGTGTGCTGCACCCAGCAGTATACTTGTCGCTACTGTAATGCGTAGACAGTACAGCCAGCAACGCCAGTTATCCGCTGACCTTTAACCATTTCCTTTCTTTACCTTTTAAACCTTCCTCTGCCCTGACCCACTTACACTCAATTCCTACATAATTCCTTAGGAGCCACTTTCTTTCAGCTTTCCGACTGGACCCGGCAACGAATAGATCCAGGGTTTCCCTCAACCAATCGTAGGAGGCGATTAAATGGGGAGAACTTTTAAATAATGAAATGTCGACTGCAAAACATAATGTACCCCAGGTGGGTAGGACCCATGGTCCACAATCCCACACCGCAGAAGCGGTCTGCTCCATGGATTCTGGGGGGAGCAACATTTCGACATCACAAACTTCAAGTGGCAGAGTGTTGAGGAGGCGAACCCCTGTCGCACAAGAAGCTACAGCCCAACAACAGCATGGGAGCCAAACAACAACGAGACCTCCACCCTCCGAAGGTGCTGCGCAGGAACCTCAGCCAGCGCTCACTCAGGCGGGACTTCCGAGACAGCGCATGAAATGGACAACATCCATGAATGAAACAGTAATGCGCATTTTTTATAGGGTGACTGAACTAGGACGAGAAACGATCGGCTATAGACAACAGCTTCATGCCGAATTTTGTAGGAAATATCCACACCTACAAGTGTCACAACAGAGAATAGCAGATCAATACAGAGCTATTCTCCGAAATCAACTAATCTCAGAAGCGCGACTTAACATCATCAAAGCAGAAATAGAACGAGAGAGAAGAAGTACCGATGATAACAATGAACAAACCCCAGAACCTGCGCCACAGCCAGACCCAGAGACTCAAGAACAACCAGACAACGACATGAGAGCTGACATCGCTGTGGACGGGCAACAACAACTACATCAACATGAGGGTCAGATAACTCCAAGAGCTCTACCCGCCAAAGATGCTGTGCGGGAACCCCAACAAGCTCTTACTCAAGCGGGACGACCAAGACAGCGCATGAAATGGACTGTGTCCATGAACGAGACAATAATGCGCATTTTTTATAGGGTGACTCAACTGGGACGAGAAATGATCGGCTACAGACAACAACTACATGCCGAATTTTGCAGGGAGTACCCACACATGCAAGTGTCCCAGCAGAGAATAGCTGACCAATATAGAGTTATTCTCCGAAACAGCCTAATTCCTGAAGCTCGGCTTAATATCATCAAAGAGGAAATTGAACGTGAGATCAGAGGCACTGACAATAACAACAGTCCGATTGCTGAACCTGAGCCACAACCGGAACCTGAGGTCCAAGAACAACAGGAACAGCTAAATGACGAAGCCCAACAGGACAACACTGAACTCTTTTATCAGAAATTGTCAACGGAAATGAGTGCTGCGGTGTTGGAGTATGATGGAAGCAATCCGTTAGGAAGACCGGCACTGCCAAAAATTAATTCATCCAAAAAACTGGGTGCCATGTTAGACATCATGAACAATCGGATTTTACCAGCTTATGTTTCAGATGCCTACACTCTGGAGTCCTTACATATGACCATCTACTGTGCCGCGACTGCTATAGCTAGAGCTCTAGAAATTAAAGTTACAACAGAGCGTCGATCAGCAAGGACAGAACCCAACATACCACCATGGGAAAGACGACTAAACAAGAAAATAGAAAGTCTTCGAATAGATATAGGACAGCTGACGGAGTACATCAGGGGCACAAGAACTAGTCGACTGCAAAGGCGAGTTGAAGAAATCATGAGTCGTGTCCGATATCATTCGCAACAAGATCCAGCGAATGTCACTGCTCAGCAATGCCTTGACTCGCTGAAACAGAAGCTCTCTGTTATTGCAGGACGGCTAAAGAGGTACAAGACCAGCAATAATCGAAAACGAGACAATGCGCTCTTCCAACGATCAGAAAGGACTTTCTACCGTAAGCTAAACTCTCCACCTAATATAGCAAATAATAGATATCCCAATAGAGAGCAGGTAGAAGAGTTCTGGGGAAACCAACTTTCCACACCAGCCGATTGTAACATCGCAGCTGGCTGGATCAATGAAGAACACCAAATCTGCCAAGAATACAGCCAGATGCAGTTTGAGCCATTTACCACCGAGGAAATTTCAAGAATAATCAAGGAATCCCATAACTGGAAAGCTCCAGGTCTCGACGGGATCCAGAACTACTGGCTCAAAAAGTTCTGGTGTATGCACCGTCAGCTGGCTAATCTTATTAATGATGTTTTTCTTAACCCAGCAAAATTGCCATTGTTCTTGACCGAAGGTATTACGTACCTCCTACCAAAGGACCAACACAACACACAGGACCCAGCTAAGTATAGGCCAATCACCTGCCTACCCACACTGTATAAGGTGATCACCTCCTGCTTGACCCAACGCATCTATGCACATTGTGAGCAAAATAACATCATTGCAACTCAACAGAAAGGATGCACGAGGGGAGCAATGGGATGCAAGGAACAATTGATTGTTGACTCTGTCATATGTAACCAAGCCTGTACCAACCGAAGAAACCTCTTTGCTGCCTACGTGGATTATAAGAAGGCCTTCGACTCAGTACCACATGAGTGGCTCAAAACTATATTAAGAATGTACAGGGTCGACAATAATTTTGTTTCCTTTTTAGAACGCATCATGTCAACCTGGAGAACTAGGATCCAATTGCAAGTGCCATCCAGTGACACCATCGAAACTAACACCATTCCGATACGAAGAGGAATATTTCAAGGCGATTCACTTAGCCCATTGTGGTTCTGCCTTGCAATGAACCCATTATCACGCCGTTTGAACTCCACCAGACACGGCTTTAGTGTTAGAAACAACAACGAAGAGATAGTCAGAGTGAATCATCTTCTATACATGGATGATCTTAAACTGATGGCTGCTACCAGAAGCCAGCTGGAACAAATGCTTAAAATTGTAGAGGAGTTCTCCGGGGATATCGGAATGCAATTTGGACTTGACAAGTGCCGTATTTTGAACATCTTTAAAGGGAAGATACAACCGGGGGCTTTTGAAATGCAGAACGGTGAAACTATCGCTGCAATGGAAGCAGACCAAACATACAAATATCTAGGTATGAAACAGGCTAAAAGAATTGATCATGGCACTATGAAGGCCGAATTGACAGCCGAATTTGTCAGGAGGGTAAGGCGAGTATTAAGAACTAATTTAAATAGTAGAAATTTGTTTAAGGCGCTCAACACGTATGCTTGCTCTGCGCTGAGCTACTCTTTTGGAATTGTAAAGTGGAGCAGGACGGACATCCAAAACCTGCAAAGAAAAATAAGGACACTCCTAACAAAAGCACAAAAACATCATCCTCGGAGTGCTATTGAACGTACAATGCTTCCAAGACACCAAGGAGGAAGAGGATTGGTGGATATTGGTAAGCAGCTCGACCAACAAATAATAAACTTACGTTCATATTTCCACAGGTTGGCGGACTCTTCCACACTACATCGAGCAATATGCGAGGCAGACGATTCAACACCGCTACAGTTGAGGGAACAAGATATTACTTCTCACCACCAAACAGACCAAGAGAAGTTACAAACCTGGCTACGGAAGCCACTTCATGGACGGCATCCAAATGAGGTCAATCAGGACAATGTCGACAACTCAGCGTCGAACTACTGGTTGATTTCAGGACAGATGTTTCCAGAAACGGAGGGCTTCTTGTTAGCTATCCAAGACCAGGTTATTCCGACGAAGAACTATCGGAAGTTCATCATTAGAGATCCTTCAATAGAGAATGACCAGTGCAGATATGGCTGTCGAACATCGGAGACAGTCCAGCACATAACTGGAGGATGCCAAGCATTTGCCGCAACCGAGTATAAGGAAAGACACGACTCAGCCGCTAAGATACCCCACCAAGAGTTAGCAGAAAAGTTAAACTTATTACAGGTAGGAAAAGTGCCTTATTACAAGTACAATCCGGAGCCTATTCTTGAAAACAACCAGTTCAAGTTATATTGGGACCGAACGGTTCTGACGGATCAAACAGTTGCTCATAATAGACCAGATATTATACTAATAGATAAAATTTCTAGGCGAACTACACTAATCGACATCGCTGTACCTAACAACAACAACCTAAGACCAAAATACAACGAGAAGATCGCCAAATACAGAGATCTGGAGGTGCAAATCCGAAGACAATGGGCAATGAACAGCGTCCAAACGATTCCCATAATACTCTCAACAACTGGAGTGATACCGAAGAACCTCCTGCAGAACATCAAGGGACTGGGTCTTAGTGAGCATCTGTATAAACCGATGCAGAAAGCAACTCTCCTAGCAACCGCGCGAACAGTTCGAAAGTTCATGGGAAATACAGCAGACCACGTCACCTAGGACCCGATAACATGGAAAGGGTTCCCACAGAGCTTCATACTTCTGGTACCTTTGTGTGCCTGGTATGAGTGAATAATCCCTGGAGGGAGTGCGAAGCCGTCTGGCTTGTAAATCATTCATAATAATAATAATCATGAATCGTGTCCGATATCATTCGCAACAAGATCCAGCGAATGTTACTGCTCAGCAATGCCTTGATACGCTGAAACAGAAGCTCTCTGTTATTGCAGGACGGCTAAAGAGGTACAAGACCAGCAATAACCGAAAACGAGAAAATGCGCTCTTCCAACGATCAGAAAAGACTTTCTACCGTAAGTTAAACTCTCCACCTAATATAGCAGATAATAGATATCCCAATAGAGAGCAGGTAGAAGAGTTCTGGGGAAACCAACTTTCCACACCAGCCGATTGTAACATCGCGGCTGACTGGATCAATGAAGAACATCAAATCTGCCAAGATTACATCCAGATGCAGTTTGAGCCATTTACCACCGAGGAAATTTCAAGAATAATCAAGGAATCCCATAACTGGAAAGCTCCAGGTCTCGACGGGATCCAGAACTACTGGCTCAAAAAGTTCTGGTGTGTGCACCATCAGCTGGCTAATCTTATTAATGATGTTTTCCTTAACCCAGCAAAAATGCCATTGTTCTTGACCGAAGGTATTACGTACCTCCTACCAAAGGACCAACATAACACACATGACCCAGCTAAGTATAGGCCGATCACCTGCCTACCCACACTGTATAAGGTGATCACCTCCTGTTTAACCCAACGCATTTATGCACATTGTGAGCAAAATAACATCATTGCAACTCAACAGAATGGATGCACGAGGGGAGCAATGGGATGCAAGGAGCAATTGATTGTTGACTCTGTCATATGTAACCAAGCCTGTGCGAACCGAAGAAACCTCTTTGCTGCCTACGTGGATTATAAAAAGGCCTTCGATTCGGTGCCACATGAGTGGCTTAAAACCATATTGAGAATGTATAGGGTCGATAATAATTTTGTTTCCTTTTTAGAACGCATCATGTCAACCTGGAGAACTAGGATACAATTGCAGGTGCCATCCAGCGACACCATCGAAACTAACACTATTCCGATACGAAAGGGAATATTTCAGGGCGATTCACTTAGCCCATTGTGGTTTTGCCTTGCTATGAACCCACTATCACGCCGTTTGAACTCAACCAGATACGGCTTTAGTGTTAGAAATAACAACGAAGAGGTAGTCAAAGTGAATCATCTTCTATACATGGATGATCTTAAACTGATGGCTGCTACCAGAAACCAGCTGGAACAAATGCTTAAAATTGTAGAGGAGTTCTCCGGGGATATCGGAATGCAATTTGGACTTGACAAGTGCCGTATTTTGAACATCGTTAAAGGGAAGATGCAACCGGGGGCTTTTGTAATGCAGAACGGTGAAACTATAGCTGCAATGGAAGCAGACCAAACATACAAATATCTAGGTATGAAACAGGCTAAAAGAATTGACCATGGCACTATGAAGGCCGAATTGACAGCCGAATTTGTCAGGAGGGTAAGGCGGGTATTGCGAACTAATTTAAATAGCAGAAATTTGTTTAAGGCGCTCAACACGTATGCTTGCTCTACACTGAGCTACTCTTTTGGAATTGTAAAGTGGAGCAGGACGGACATCCAAAACCTGCAAAGAAAAATAAGGACACTACTAACAAAAGCACAAAAACATCACCCTCGGAGTGCTATTGAACGTACAATGCTTCCAAGACATCAAGGAGGAAGAGGATTGGTGGATATTGGTAAGCAGCTCGACCAACAAATAATAAACTTACGTTCATATTTCCACAGGTTGGCGGACTCTTCCACACTACATCGAGCAATATGCGAGGCAGACGTTTCAACGCCGCTACAGTTGAGAGAACAAGATATTACTTCTCACCACCAAACAGACCAAGAGAAGTTACAAACCTGGCTTCAGAAGCCCCTTCATGGACGGCATCCAAATGAGGTCAATCAGGACAATGTCGACAACTCAGCGTCGAACTACTGGTTGATTTCAGGACAGATGTTTCCGGAAACGGAGGGCTTCTTGTTAGCTATTCAAGACCAGGTTATTCCGACGAAGAACTATCGGAAGTTCATCATTAGAGATCCCTCAATAGAGAATGACCAGTGCAGATATGGCTGTCGAACATCGGAGACAATTGAGCATATAACTGGAGGATGCCAAGCGTTTGCCGCAACCGAGTATAAGGAAAGACACGACTCAGCCGCTAAGATACTCCATCAAGAGTTAGCAGAAAAGTTCAACCTATTACAGGTGGGAAAAGTGCCTTATTACAAATACAATCCAGAGCCTATTCTTGAGAACAACCAGTTCAAGTTATATTGGGACCGAACGGTTCTGACGGATCAAACAGTTGCTCATAATAGACCAGATATTATACTAATAGATAAAATTTCTAGGCGAACTACACTAATCGACATCGCTGTACCTAACAACAGCAACCTAAGACCAAAATACAACGAGAAGATCGCCAAATACAGAGATCTGGAGGTGCAAATCCAAAGACAATGGGCAATGAACAGCGTCCAAACGATTCCCATAATACTGTCAACAACTGGAGTGATACCAAAGAACCTCCTGCAGAACATCAAGGGACTGGGTCTTAGTGAGCACCTGTATAAACCGATGCAGAAATCAACTCTCCTAGCAACCGCGCGAACCGTCCGAAAGTTCATGGGAAATACAGCAGACCACGTCACCTAGGACCCGATAACATGGAAAGGGTTCCCACAGAGCTTCATACTTTTGGTATCTTTGGGTACCTGGTATGAGTGAATATTCCCTGGAGGGAGTGCGAAGCCGTCTGGCTTGTAAATCATAATAATAATAATAGTATATTAACGGATCAAATAAATACAATCCATTTCAAAAATAAAAAAATACAAACACTATTTAAAACAGTCAGAATTAAAAAACTTACAAATATCATTATTTAAAACAGTCAGAAATAATAAAAAAAACCTACAAATCTAAACATACATCAAAGTGGTTCAAAAGACTAGTATTGACAATTGACAATATTAACTAGTTTTTCAAGAATTGTAAAATTTTTAATTTAAAGACATTAATTGGCAAATGAAAAATATCAATCTCGGTAGGAACTGAATTGATTTCCCTACACATTCGAGAAATAGGACTGTTAATGTCATAATTCGTTCGGTGATATATCAGATCAAACAAATTTTGCGCTCTAAAAGCTCTGGCCGGCAATGTACTGCAGTCAGCAGTATACTTGTCGCTACTGTAATGCGTAGACAGTACAGCCAGTAACGCCAGCTCTCCGCTGACCTTTAATCATATCCTTTCTCTACCTTTTAAAAATCCCTCTGTCCTGATCCACCTACCCACAATTCATATTCAATCCCTTAGGACCACATTCTTTCAGATTTCCGACTGGACCCGGCTACGAATAGATCCAGGGTTTCCCTCAACCAATCGTAGGAGGCGATTAAATGGGGAGAAATTTCAGATTTTTGATATGAATATGTCGACTATAAAACATAAATTACCCCAGGTGGGTAGGACTAATAGTCCAGAATCCCACACCGCAAAAGCGGTCTGCCCTACGGATTCTGGGGGGGGGGGGGGCAATATTTCGACATCTCCAACTTTAAGTGGCAGGGTGTTGAGGAGGCGGATCCATGTCGCACAAGAAGCTACTGCCCAACCACAACAACATAAGAGCCAAACAACAGCAAGAGCTCTACCCTCCGAAGGTGCTGCGCAGGAACCTCAGCCAGCGCTCACTCAGGCGGGATTTCCAAGACAGCGCATGAAATGGACAACATCCATGAACGAAACAATAATGCGCATTTTTTATAGGGTATCTGAACTAGGACGAGAAACGGTCGGCTATAGACAACAGCTTCATGCCGAATTTTGTAGGAAATATCCACACCTACAAGTGTCAGAACAGAGAATAGCAGACCAATACAGAGCTATTCTCCGAAACAAACTAATCCCAGAAGCGCGACTTAACATCATCAAAACGGAAATCGAAGGAGAGATAAGAAGCATCGACGACATCAATGACCAAATCGCAGAACCTGCACCACAGCCTGACCCCGAGATTGAAGAGCCACCAAACAACGACCCTAGAGCGGACATCGCTGAAGACCAACAACAACAACTACATCAGCATGAGGGTCAAACAACTCCAAGAGCTCCACCCGCCGAAGACGCGGGAACCTCAACCAGAGCTTACTCAAGCAGGACGACCAAGACAACGCATGAAATGGACTACGCCCATGAACGAGTCAATAATCCGCAACTTTTACAGGATAACTCACCTAGGACGAGAGATGATCGGCTACAGGCAACAACTTCACGCCGAATTCTGCAGGGAGTATCCACACATACAAGTATCACAACAGAGAATAGCTGACCAATATAGAGTTATTCTCCGAAATGGCCTAATTCCTGTAACACGGCTTAATACCATCAAAGCGGAAGTTGAACGTGAGATCAGGAACACTGACAATAACAATCCGATTGCTGAACCTGAGCCAGAGCCGGAACCCGAGGTCCAAGAACAGCAAGAACAGCTGAATGACAATACCCAACAGGACAACGCTGAACTCCTTTATCAGAAACTATCAACAGAAATGAGTGCTGCGATATTGGAATATACTGGAACCAATCCGTTATACAGACCGGCACTGCCAAAAATTAATTCATCCAAAAAACTGGGTATCATATTGGACATCATGAACAATCGGATTTTACCAGCTTATGTTTCAGAGACCTATACCCTAGAGTCCTTACATACAACAATCTATTGTGCTGCGATTGCGATAGCCAGAGCTTTAGAAATTAAAATTACAAAAGAGCTCCGATCAGCAAGAACGGAACCCAACACTCCACAATGGGAAAGACGTCTAAATAACAAAATCGAAGATCTTCGAAAAGATATAGGACAGCTGACGGGGTATATTAGGGGCACGAGGACAAGTAAACTTCAAAGACGAGTTAAGGAAATAATGGAACGAGCCCGGTACCATTCGCAATACGATCCGGTGAATGGTACGGCTCAACAATGCCTCGACACGCTGAAACAGAAGCTCTCTGCTGTTGCAGGACGGCTAAGGAGATACAAGACCAGTAATAACCGGAAACGAGACAATGCGCTGTTTCAACGATCCGAAAAGGTTTTCTACCGTAAGCTAAACTCTCCACCTAACATGACAGATAACAGATATCCCAACAGAGAGCAGGTAGAAGAGTTTTGGGGAAACCAACTTTCCACACCCGCTAATTGCAACATCGCAGCCGGCTGGATCAATCAAGAACACCAGATTTGCCAAGACTACAGCCAGATGCAGTTTGAGCCATTTACCACCGAAGAAATCTCAGGAATAATCGAGGAATTCCATAGCTGGAAATCTCCAGGTCTCGACAGGATCCAGAACTACTGGCTCAAGAAGTTCTGGTGTATACATCATCAACTGGCTAAACTTATTAATGATGTTTTTCTAAATCCGGAGAAGATGCCATTGTTTCTGACAGAAGGCATTACGTATCTCTTACCAAAGGACCAACATAACACACATGACCCAGCTAAGTATAGTCCGATCACCTGCCTTCCCACACTATATAAGGTAATCACCTCCTGCTTGACCCAACGCATCTATGCACATTGTGAAAAAAATAACATCATCGCAACTCAACAGAGAGGATGCACCAGGGGAGCAATGGGATGCAAGGAGCAATTGATTGTTGACTCTGTTATATGTAACCAGGCCTGTACCAACCGAAGAAACCTCTTTGCTGCCTATGTGGATTATAAGAAAGCCTTCGACTCAGTACCACATGAATGGCTCAAAACTATACTGAGAATGTATAGGGTCGATGATCATTTTGCTTCCTTTTTAGAACGCATCATGTCAACCTGGAGAACTAGGATCCAACTGCAAGTTTCATCCAGCGATACCATCGAAACTAATACAATCCCAATACGAAGAGGAATATTTCAGGGCGATTCACTGAACCAGATACGGCTTTAGTATTAGAAAAAACAACGAAGAGGTAGCAAGATTGAATCATCTTCTATACATGGATGATCTTAAACTGATGGCTGCTACCAAAAACCAGCTGGAGCAAATGCTCAAAATTGTCGAGGAGTTCTCCGGGGATATCGGAATGCAGTTTGGACTTGACAAGTATCGTATTTTGAACATGGTTAAAGGAAAGATACAACCGGGTGCATTTGAGATGCAGAACGGTGAAACCATTTCTGCAATGGAAGTAGAACAAACATACAGATACCTAGGTATGAAACAAGCTAAACGAATTGACCATCGCACTATGAAGGCCGAATTGACAACCGAATTTGTCAGGAGGGTAAGACAGGTGTTACGAACTAGTCTAAATAGTAGAAATTTGTTTAAGGCGCTCAACACGTACGCATGCTCTGCGCTTAGCTACTCTTTTGGAATAGTAAAATGGAGCAAGACGGACATCGAAGGCCTGCAAAGAAAAATAAGAACACTCCTAACAAAAGCACACAAACACCACCCTCGGAGTGCTATTGAACGTACAATGCTTCCAAGACACCAAGGAGGAAGAGGATTGGTCGATATTGGTAAGCAGCTCGATCAACAAATAATAAACTTACGTTCTTATTTCCATAGGTTAGCGAACTCTTCCACACTACATCGAGTAATATGCGAGGCAGACGATTCAACGCCGCTACAGCTGAGGGAACGGGATATTGCTTCTCACCACCGAACAGACCAAGAGAAGTTACAAGCTTGGCTACAGAAGCCACTTCATGGACGGCATCCAAATGAGGTCAACCAGGACAATGTCGACAACTTAGCGTCGAACTACTGGTTGATTTCAGGACAGATGTTTTCGGAAACTGAGGTCTTCTTGTTAGCTATCCAAGACCAGGTTATTCCGACGAAGAACTATCGGAAATTCATTATCAAAGATCCCTCAATAGAAAATGACCAATGTAGATATGGCTGTCGAACATCAGAGACGATCCAGCACGTAACTGGAGGATGCCAAGCGTTTGCCGCAACCGAGTATAAGGAAAGACACTACACCAAGAGTTAGCAGATAAGTTAAAACTATTGCAGGTAGGAAAGGTGCCTTACTACAAATATAATCCAGAGCCTATTCTTGAAAACAACGAGTTCAAGTTATACTGGGATCGAACGGTCCTAACAGATCAAACAGTTGCTCATAACAGGCCAGACATTATACTAACAGATAAAATTTCCAGGCGAACTACACTAATCGACATCGCTGTGCCGAACAACAACAACCTAAGGTCAAAGTACAACGAGAAGATCGCCAAATACAGAGATCTGGAGGTGCAAATCCGCAGACAGTGGGCAATGAACAGCGTCCACACGATTCCTATAATACTGTCAACAACTGGAGTGATACCAAAGAACCTCCTGCAGAACATCAAGGGACTGGGCCTTAGTGAACATCTGTATAAACCGATTCAGAAAGCGGTTCTCCTTGCAACCGCGCGAATCGTCCGAAAGTTTGTAGAAAGTGCAGAAGACCACACCACCTAGGACCCGATAACATGGAAAGGGTTCCCACAGAGCTTCATACTTTTGGTGTCTTTGCATACCTGGTATGAGTGAATAATCCCTGGAGGGAGTGCGAAGCCGTTTGGCTTGTAAGTATGATAATAGTATATTAACGGATCAAATAAATACAATCCATTTCAAAAATAAAAAAATACAAACACTATTTAAAACAGTCAGAATTAAAAAACTTACAAATATCATTATTTAAAACAGTCAGAAATAATAAAAAAAAACCTACAAATCTAAACATACATCAAAGTGGTTCAAAAGACTAGTATTGACAATTGACAATATTAACTAGTTTTTCAAGAATTGTAAAATTTTTAATTTAAAGACATTAATTGGCAAATGAAAAATATCAATCTCGGTAGGAACTGAATTGATTTCCCTACACATTCGAGAAATAGGACTGTTAATGCCATAATTCGTTCGGTGATATATCAGATCAAACAAATTGTGCGCTCTAAAAGCTCTTTGAGGAACTAATAATCCAATTTTATTGAGTAGTTCGGGAGAATCAATACAAGAGTTAACAATCTTATAAAGTAGAACGAGGTCAAGATATATGCGTCTCACACACAATAGTAACAACCTCAAAGCATCGGCAGTATCATCATATACAGACCGCTCCTGCTGCATTCCCTGTTTAAAGGCAATGAAACTGAAAAACTTTCTTTGTACTCTTTCTACTTTTTCTTTGTATGTAAAATAATGAGGTGACCAAACTTGGGACGCATATTCTAAAATTGATCGAATTACAGAGCAGTATATCACTTTAAAACAGTCTACACTATTAAAATCTGTAAGCATTCTCTTCACAAACCCGAGCAACTTCAAACCCCTGTTCACAATATTATCAATATGTGTGTCGAAGCAAAGGGCCCGATCAAATGTAACAGCCAGATCCTTCACACACTCAACGCGATTAATCATGATATTATCAAGAAAGTAATCAAAAGTTATCCAATTCATTTTACGATAAAACATATAATGGAGCATTTATTAACTTTAAGGTGCATAAAATTTAACTTACACCATTCAGAAAACCGAGCTAGATCCTGTTGAATGCCTTCGCAATCGTTGCTACTCCTGACAACCCGAAATATCTTTAAATCATCTGCATAAAGAACACATCTACTGAAAGTTATGATGTCCTCAATATCGTTAATAAAGCAGTTAAAAAGGAGCGGAGCGAGGTGAGCACCCTGAGGAACACCAGAGGTAACAAATATATCAGATGATTCACAGTTATTAATTTTTACTCGCTGTACTCTACCAGACAGGTAACTATTTATCCATTGTAGAAATGATCCATGGATACCCAAGCCTTCCAGCTTGTAAATGAGAAGCTGATGGTTAACCTTGTCGAAAGCCTTGGAGAAGTCAGTGTAAATAGCATACACTTTTATTAATTTATCGAAACAAGATCAATACTGCGCCCTCAGATCTTATTTTTTCATTCTAAAAGATCACAAAGTAGCTAATTTAGTACTAATCAAGCTATTATTAAGGTGAATATTTACAAAAAAAAAATTTAATTATCAACTTTTGGACTGGGATAAATTGAACTATATCCGTGTATTTTAGGCTTAGAAATTTGCGCTAGCGTTGTGTAAGACCTTTTAGTGACACCCTGTATAAAAGTTTATTTGTTAACATATATAAGATCTATTGTCAAAATGTAATAAGCAAAATAAAACTGGTTAGGCGAGCAGAATTAGCATTTGAAAACAATTTATTGCTAGTAGACTCTGGTTACGTAAACACCTTCAGAATGATAATAGTAATTATGTCTCATTTTTGTTGTGGAAAATTTTTTATTTAACAATTAAGATGTGAAAAAACAGTTTTTTCGAGTTCTAGGAAAAGCTATTGTTTTTCAGTAAAAAAGTTTTAAACAAAAGTTATTGCAGAAAAAACTGCTAATATGGCTGTTTTTTCAATTGTTTATAAACAATAGAAAAATATATTGCATTAACTTTATACTGCAACTAAAGGGGCCTTTTGTTGCATACAAAATATGCGCTAAGATCTCGCCTCTCACATCCACTTATCGTATTTCGATATAAACAATTGTCGAAGAGTTATTCTATTTGTTCATAATGAAAAAACCAACCACAACTTTGTTTAGATAAACAGATGTTTCAAGAATTTAGAATCAACAATTTATTTCGTTCTTTTTTGTTATTGTTAGTATAAGTATCGAACTTTTATTTGCGTACCTGCAGACCGCTGTACGACCTCTAGATCGCTGAGAATAAACAATAAAAGAAACATAAAAAGTTATAAACAAATTCACTGTGCAAAAAACTATTAAATATTTTGACTTGAATTTTGCACATTTGTTGTATGCAACAAAAGGCTCCTTCAGTTGCAGTATAAATTTAATGCAATGTATTTTTCTATTGTTTATAAACAATTGAAAAAACAGCCATTTTAGCAGTTTTTTCTGCAATAACTAAAGAGCAAATTATCTGTTTTGGATGGGCCTTAGCTCATTTTGTAGGTATTTTCGATGCACATAACTTTTTTACTGAAAAAAATAGCTGTTCCTAGAACCCGAAAAAACTGTTTTTCACATCTTAATTGTTAAATAAAAAATTTGTTCCAAAAAAGAAAATGAAACATAAGATACTAATAATTACTATTATCATTCTGAAGGTTCTACGTAATCAGAAGTCTATTAACAATAAATTTCAAAATCACCTCATATGAGGCCATTTCCGTCGGCCTAGATCCACTGGAACTAAAGCAGCTCTAGACACAATGTTCAGCCTTCCTACCTAGGATGTCCTAGTGGGAGAAATTTAGAGCATGCTAATTACATGGCCCTTTCTCAGGATCCTAAATTAGTTAGAGAATGATTGTCGAGCAGGCCAAAACTTCGATATATACCATGGCAACGCTCTTTCGCGGCACGTAAAAATAGACCTTGTTCTAGCCGTGGTAGCTGGTTGTATGAAAAAAAAAGTTTGGCGGCCAGCAGCGTGTAAACTTCGTATTTAATATTTATGTTAAAACAATCTTTATAATTTTTATTCCATAAGTATGACATATCTTTATAAAATCAACATACAACCTCCTTTTCTTTATTTGCCACTTTTGGGCGTTCGTATCATAAATGCTATAACACCACTCTGAATTCAGTTCTTTATTCAGTTGGGATGTCTGAATATCTGAATATCGAATGTTCTAATGAGCTGTCAAGACTTAAAGCTTTTTAGCGTATCTGGGTGAAAGTCTTTTTATTCGTGACATTGTAGTACTCACCTTTGTGTCCATGCTGCCACTTTTTTATTTCATAAAAAACATGACATCATGTTATTCTTACAGAATAGTAATTTGTGAAACTAAAACTGTTTATTGCTTGTTTATGTAGTCGCTAAGTACTAAACATAAATTAAAATAATTAATAACTACGTAAGTTATTTGGTACGGAAAGGTGGCAGGATATACACATCGTATATGAAAACTATTTAATGGGGTCTAGGAAAATTTTATTCAGGGTAAAAGTAACTGCACGTTAGTAAATCATTTTGCGTAATTATACATTTTATGTAATGGTTTTGACCTTTTGTTCTGACATTAAAAAAATATTCCAAATTGAAAAAATATGAGAATATACGAGGTGTGTAAATTAAATAATGAGACTGGCAACATAGTGTTTGTCCTGGCAGCACTTGGGAAGCAGGACTTGGAGGGGCTGTAGGTGAATTTGTAATATGTTTTCAGTAATAGTTTGAAGGTGCTAAAGTCGTTTAGTTGCCCGTAGCGATTTTTTTCTTATCGACATTTTTTTCTAATGCAGCCTAAACATGAGTGACATCAGTTTAGAGCAACGATGTGGTATCAGATTATGCTACAGACTTGAACACAGTGCAACGGAAATTTTGCAAAACTTCAGTGTTTTGTCGAGGGCCCAGATTTTTCGATGGTTTATGGCATTTTCAGAAGAGTCAATTGAAGATGAACCACACAGCAGAAGGCCTTAATCTTCAAGAACCGATGAAAATGTCTACAGAATCTGGGATCTTATGCGTTTAGACCGTCGGTTGGCAGTCACCACCGTTCGTCAGATTTTGATCAATGTAGTGCGAATGAAAAAAATCTGCTCCAAAATGGTTTCAACAAGGGAAAGGACTTTGTGGAATCGATTGAACATGATCCCCATTTCCTGGAACGTGACATCACTCGTCATTGGGTGTTTGAGGAACGACGTGGAAACTAAATGCCAGAGCATGGAATAGCTCGCTTCAACCTCTCCTAGATCCAAAAAAGCTAGAATGAGCAAATCGAAGATCTAATACATAATAAAAAAAACTTTTTTTTTTTCAAAAATTCATAATGGCAAGGGCTCAAATTTGCAGAAGATGCTTTTTAATACTTGTTCTTTACCTGTGAATTTTTGGGATCCAAGAAATACACTTCCATACGATCTGTGAACATTAGAAAATTGGGCCGAATCTAATCGAAAATAGCTGCTGCAGGCCGTTGTCGGCGGGTTGCCATAGTTCAGGCGCATTATTCATTGGCGCTTCAAGGAAACCTATGTATCACAAGTAATATTTATAATATTGATGTTGACGTTCGAGAACAAAATCGCAGTGTTTTGAACTTACGTTTTCGTTACTGAAAATAATCTTTTCCAATGAGTTTTTTTATGTATTTTTTTCTCAACTTCCCATTGGTGTAGTAGAAACAATATAAAATGTAATATTTTATTTGATAGTCTAGATCGAAAGCTGATAATTTTTTACAGCGATGTAGGTATTTTTCAGAATATATATTTTTTTATATTTTCAATAAATGAAGTTATGGGCATTAAAGTCCGCTCAATAAGAATTTTATAGTTTAATATTATAGTTAATAATTTTTAGAACAGTTTTGTTTTCAAACTTTTTATTTCTTCTTACGTCTAACAACTGCATTTTCGAATACATTTTTTGTTTTGGAACCGATTTTATCTCGTGAAAAAATTTTCTTCAGTTTTTTCACTTTTCTTATATTTTACTGTGGTGATAATGATTTTTTGAATTGGATGGAATTTTCAATAATTGGAATAATAGCTTGGTATTGCAAGGTACCTGGTGTTGCCTTAGCCTCCTCTAATCTAGATTTGATCTCTAAACACTTTTTTTATAATCTTTACTGATTTTCGTTTCCCTTCCTTGGTGCTCAGTTTAGTTCAGTTGACAATAATTTATGTTTAAATATATACTTTTTTGCTATTTAAAAAAGATAGGTAATTTTTTACGAGATATACTCCACACTCCTATTAAAGTAATTACGGATATCGCGAGAAGTTCTATTATAATCTAAATATATAAAATAATAATTAAAAAATTGATAAAAGTGCTAAGGAGTTAATAAATTGGTACACACACAGTGATAAATGCCTTACAAACTATTTATTTTTAAATTTTATTATTTTTGATTAATATTTTGATTTAATCTGCCAGATATTGGGTACTACGCTTCATTTGACTCATGTGCAGCAAATTGACCTTCTTAACTTGGCGCCGACTTCAAAATTAATTTAAAAATAAAAATTTATAGAATTATATTTTACTTTTTAGCGCTAAAAGGAGGTTCATTTTTTTGTAAGAAATCATGCAGTTAAGTTTTGAAGAAATATAGATTTTTTGACATTCGTCAGTAACAGAGGGAATGATAATGGTGATAATAATCTGTACATTTTTTTGTGACTAATAAACCTAGATTAGCTTTTAAAAAAAAATGTTTTTTTTTCCAGGTGGTCTTTAATTTTTTATCAGTTCATTTCATACTATCTTAGTGAGGGAACAAAATCATTATATGAGACGGTTGAATGCGCTCTTCAAATCTTCCAAAATGCCGCTATATTGGAAGTTATTCATGCTGCTACGGGTATTGTAAAAACGAGCGCAGTTATGACTGCTTTTCAGGTAAGTTTATTCCTATAAAATACATTATACACATATGTTAAAAATTATTGCAGGTTGGCAAATATGGCAATGGTAATGTAATTTTAGTTTCAAATCTATAGTTGGCATCTGTTGATAAATTTTGTCAGAGTTTAGATATTGTTGTCGTGCGATTAGTTGAATTTTGAAGTTGTTTAAGTTATATTAATTTCGAAATTGCGGTAAAATGCCGAAAAACGTAATAACTTGCTTTAATAGAACTCGAATCATAACTTTCTGCCAGAAGGCTTTACGACAAGTAGACATAGCAAAAATCATAGGCGTAAGTCAAAGTAAAAACAAATGATTCAAAATCGTCTAGGGAAAGGAAGAAAATGCAAAACAAGGTCAGCTCAAGATTGTCTTCTTCTTCAAGTGCCTTCTCCATTGCGGAGGTTGGCAATCATAATAGCTATTTTAATTTTTGAGGCAGTTGCTCTAAATAGTTGTTTTGAACTGCATCCAAACCATCCCCTTAGGTTTTTTAGTCAAGAAATTCGTCGTCGTCCTACGCCTCTTCTGCCACTTATTTTGCCTTGAATTATGAGCCGTAAGATGCTGTACTTTTCTCCCCTCATAATGTGTCCCAAATATTGCAGTTTTCTCTGTTTTACTGTTATCTCGACTTCCTTTTCTTTCCCCATTCTTCTCAACACCTCGGCGTTCGTAACTCGATCCACCCACGAAATCCTCTGAATTCTTCTATAGGTCCACATTTCAAAAGAGTTAAGTCTTCTCATTGCCTCTCGATTCAGTGTCCATGCTTCCATTCCATAGTATTGAACACTGTATACGTAACATTTAGTCAGTCGTATTTTCAGGGCTAACGTTAGATCTTTGCTGCAAATAACCTTTTTCATTCTAATAAAATTGGCACGTGCTTTCTCGATTCTGGTTTTTATTTCGACGGTATAGTCATGTTATTAGGGTTCCCAAGTAAGTGTACTTCTTAACTCTTTCTATGTGCTGGCCTCCCACCATTAGGGTTTCATTATTATTGATGTTGTTCTTACTAATTATCATGAACTTGGTCGTTTTCGTGTTAAGAGAGAGTCCATATTCTCCACTAACTCTTAATATTTTATTCATTATTTTTTCTAAGTCTTTCAAACTATCAGCTATTGTTGATTAAGACTCCGTTTACTTTTATCCCTGCTGTTTCAGATTCAAGACTTTCCAATATGACCTCTTCAGAATAAGCGTTAAATAGTAAAGGTGGTAATATACACCCTTGTCTGACTCCCCTTTGTATTTCCACATCTCCGGATATTTTCTGTCCAAATCTTACTGCCGCTCGCTGATTGTAATACAAATTTGATATCAACCTTAAATCTCTTTCATCCAAATTTTTGCTTCTGAGAATCTCGATCAGTTTGTCATGTTTGACCCTATCAAAAGCTTTGTTGTAATCTATGAAGCAGACATAGAGGTCCTGATTGATATCTAAGCATCTTTGAGTAAGCACATTAAAAGCAAATAATGCTTCTCTTGTACCCACCCCGTCCGGTATCAATAATTGCCTGAAGAAATCCAAAAACATCAGGAAATATTATAAGTATAGAACTTGCACGTTGTGAATGAGTTTATGTATTAAGACAAATAAGGAAAATTAATTAAAATATTACAAAAAAAACGTTCTTGGTATATTAACTAAACTTATGACTTTTTAAATGGGACACCCTGTATATTATTTTAGATATTGATTAAGTATAATTTAGGCTTTTTAAAAATATATAATGTGTTTATTTTATTTTGAAAAACAAGGTCAGATTCGATATTTCCAAGGCCAATTTATATATATTTAAAAGTTAATTTTTATGTATTTCTATATTTTCAATTGTAAACAGTTAATTATTATTACAGTTTTTATTTTAAACAACACTGTTATTATAAAACCAGAATATTGAAATTGATTGCAAAGAAACAAGAACAACATTATTTCATAAAACTAAAGTAACAAAAACAAAAAGAAGAAAAAAGTTTTTTAAAGATAGTTTTTAAAATGACACGGTTTGTTCGAATGCAATATCGGCACAGTTTTGTTATCCTTCTAATTGCATTTAAAAAATCATAGGTCTATTATGAAGAGTCTGGAAAGCCAAACCAGTTGTCTCACCAAGTTCCGCTATAGATTCATGTCGTATCTTATACACTTGATTTTACATAAAACCCCACAAAAAAAAATCCAAAACGGGAAGATGGGGAGATCGTGGGGGCCATCTCACTGGTCTATTGGTACCTATCCATCTTTGAGGAAAGTTATTGTCCAGAAATGGCCTTAACAGCCCAAAGTTGTGGCTCGAGGCACCGTCTTGTGGAAGATAAATGGAAATGGAACATTTTCAAGTAATTCTGGAATAATTTCCTCCAGGATTTCTAGGTATCTACGTGCTGTGAGACGACCATTGTAAATGCAAAATAAATAAAAAGTAACATAAAAACACCTACGTAACAAATATATTTCATAAATAATAACAATCTGACAAAACTGTGAAGTTGTGGACGCCTGCCTTTTGTTTCTTAGAAATTGGTCATGGCCTATTGTTACAAATAAAGTAAATTATTGAAAATATCGAATTCTGACCTTGTTTTTCAAAATAAGTAAATAAATTACAAATTTTTCAAAAGCCTAAATTATACTTACACAATATTGTAGTAAAGTTGGAAATATACCATCCTTATCAGGTGACTTGAAAGGGGCAAAAGTTTCCATCGACCATTTCACCCTTTCATATGTCACTATTTTTTTAACTAACTTGTAGTCATGATGTGATAGGTGAATCTCCGTTCTTTAGATTCTCCCTCATATCGATTTGAGCCTGGAGAGTGCACTCTTAGTAGCTCCCCAACGATCCCCTCAATATGATCACTCCAGCTCAGTCGTATGTCCAGAATTACTCCCGGATACTTAATAATACCAAATTATTAATAATTGTCTTTACGGAACATGTTAAAAATCAACAGTGTAAATATCATAATTTATAAATAGAAACAAATTAAATTTTAATAATTCTACCAACAAGAGAAATACCAAGGTTACGGATATTTGTTTTAATAAATTTGTATTTAATTTTTAATAAAAAATACATTTTTAAAGAATATTGGGCATATATTTACTAGGAATTACTTGCAAAGTAAGTGATGAAATGTGTACAATTTTAAGCTTTTGGCATAAAACTATTATGTATTTATTAAAAAAAAGTTGCTAATAACTCGAATAACAGTAATAAATTAGTTCCATCCAGTTGTCGGACAAGTTTACATTATCATGTCGTTGATCTCAAAAACTTATATAACAAGTTAAGCTTATAATTTATTAATAACTATGATTAAAATTCGAATAATATGATGGTCATTAAATGTTGGGAATTTTAAACGTTTTGCAAAAATCTAGTTCCATTATGCTGTATGTTTTAAAAGTTACCAAAAAGGAGATCAGATATGGCCGTAAAATGGCCCGATTTCTGAGATAGAGATAAAAAATATTTTAGAACAGAAATATTCAGAATTAGTAAAGAAATTTGACAAATAACATGGATCCAATTTATTACCACTGAGAACTCCTAAAATTGAAATCGTCCCTGGAAGTTTTCAAAAATCGCTTTTTTAAGATAAAATTTATTTTTTTTTTCTGAAATTCGTGTTTTATATCAAATTATTTCACAGTTTGTGAAAAAAAAACTGAAAAAAAAAAATCATAAAACAAAAAGTAGATACGTATTGCGTACTACTGGGAATATGGTGACACATAAAGACAATGGAAGTCCAACAGATATCTACTATTTCGCAAGAAACATCGTTGTCTATGACTTTCAAACAAACACTAGAAGCCCGGTATGGACCCGGTATAAGTGATAAATTTCGAGGTTACGAGAAATCCAAGATTAAGCTTACAAAAGAGGAGACGCACATCCAGTTTCTACGACAAGCACGAGATCAGGGAATAATACCATATGGTTTCCGTATAAAATCTCCATTTCCAGGACAACGGGCAAACAGGATATTGGAAAATGCTAGCAAAGCACTAATACGTTCACAGATGAGCTATCACCGTTTCAAGAAGGCAACACTACTAGAGGACATTCGCTAACGGTTCGAAGAAATTAAAGAATATAATACATTAGAAGAAGACTACGCCCCTATCCTAAGAAAAATTGACGCTACTTGTGACAAAGTGAGAACAAAACAAGAAACCATACACCAAAAGAAATTTTCCAAATATCAGAGCAGACAAGAACGACAACAGCCATCTCAAAGCCAGAGGACAATTGTTAATATATCTGCCAAGGAATTAACCTCAGGGGAAAACTCACTACTAGCCAAAGGTTTGTACTTCACGGTTGCTCCAAAAGAGGTTCCCATTCTCGATATAATTAGCGCCACAGACTCAGCGAACATCGAAGACCCTTCTGCAGATGAGTTCAGGTGGAAAATAAGAGAACCTCTACAAAAATCTAGAAAAACCGAACCGAACATCAGTAAAGACGAGAAAACTGCCTTAGCTAACCTACAGAAGGACTCTGGTATTAAAATTCTACCAGCGGATAAAGGAAATGCTACAGTCGTAATGAATGCTGAGACATACAATCAAAAAATTGACGAAGTTTTAAGAAAAGGAAATTTCTTGCTAAAGATCCCACATCTGCAATTGAAGATGAATTTATCGCGTTCTTAAGAAACATGAACGGTATATTCCTGAGAGGATCCGGACTCAGTTGACGCCACACCATACAAAAACCCCACATCTTTATGGACTCCCGAAAATACATAAGCAAGACATGCCCTTACGACCTATCACGAGTTCCCGAAACTTTCCGACTTCTGAACTTGCCAAATTTCTCCTTCCAATTCTGAGACCATTACAAGGAAATACATCGTCCTGGGTTAAGAACTCGCAACATTTCGTAGAAATTATACGTGAAATAGAAATACAACCGGAAGACCATTTTATTAGCTTTGACGTGGAAAGTCTATACACCAACGTTCCAGTTAAGAGTCACTAAAAATTATAAGAAAGAAACTTGAAGAAGACCAGACCTTAGCTGAAAGAACATCTTTACCACCGCACGCCATTATGGACTTATTGGAAAGTTGTTTGACTAATTCCTATTTTCAAGAAATGATTCGAGACGTTTGCAATTGAAACCAAAGTTATGGCTCAGATACGTAGACGATACTTTTATTATTTGGAGTGGAAACGACGAAGAACTTCGAAACTTCATTTTTCATCTCAACAATATCAGTCCAACTATTAAACTCACCATGGAGAAAGAAGTAGAAAATAAATTACCATTCTTAGATGTCTTGGTTGAAAGAAATGGCAGACAAATTCGAACTTCGGTTCACAGAAAAGCCACGCACACAGGACAATACCTTAATTATTCATCTAATCATGCCAACAACACCAAACAAGGAATTATAAGAAATCTCGTAGATAGAGCCTTAACTCTCTGCAACTCCAACGAGAACTTGATGAAAGAGATAGATTACATTAAAAATTATCTGACAGCCAACGGATACCCAGTATATCTAGTGGATAAGTTTCTAGAACAACGCAGAAATAGGACAATATCGACAACGAATGAAGAACGAAAACCAGTTTTGAACATCCCCTATGTTAAAGGCATTTCAGAAAAAGTTAGAAGGATAGGAAAACGATATAAAATCAACGTTGTTTTCAATTCAAATAACTTTCTGAGAAGTCAGCTCACTAGGGTCAAACCAACAACTCAAAGGGACATGAAGAACTGTATATATCAAATACCATGTGAATGTGACAATTCCTACGTTGGCGGAACAAAGAGACCTCTTGACGTAAGAATCAAAGAACACCAAAAATGCACATCTAGAGGAGAAACAGAAAAATCTGGTGTCGCCAACCATGTCTGGACTCATGGACACCACATAAAATGGTCTGAAGCTAAAATACTACACCGAGAACAACTTTGGAGAAAACGGAAATTCAAAGAAGCCGCGGTTATACATCAGAACCCCAGTTGTTTTAGTAATCCATCTTTAGATATAAGAGAAGTGTGGAAACCACTTCTTAATAATTGTAAACTAAAACTAAATGCAGCATAAAAATGAGATTTTGCCATAGCAGGCATGACTGCACCCATCTCAGTCACACTCCACTGCATTTACTTTTAGTATAAATAGTCATGTAGCTAAGGGAGTTATTTAGTTTCACTTGAAAACGGCTAGAGATAACTACTAGCCGAAACGTCGTGATATTCAACAAAAATAAAGACAATAGAAGTCCAACAGATATCTACTATTTCGCATGGTGACACATATTTATTAAAGATAATTTAGTTATGTAAAACTCAAACTTATCATCTAACCCTTTTACTAAACTAATATAGTACGGAGTGTCCCATTTTCGACACTTTTAGGGGGTTTTGGAGTTATTATCAAAGATAGAGTGTTTCGGTTTTCACTTTAATGTCCTACTTGTTAACGAAACCAAAGATTCCGGTGTCAAATTTGTCATGGCTACAGGATGATTTTGAAAATTTTCGTTTTTTAGGCACATCTCGTGTTTCCGTTATGCGTTAATTTATCACAAAGATAAAACTGATTGTTATAGAGCTTCCGAATTATATTTCAATGGGTAATGTATTTAAAGCGTTATCATTAGGATAACTTCTCATATTTGGCGATCGTTTTTGTTCATGTTAGGTATCCAGAAAGAAGGCAACCCTTTCCAGATATATTAGCTCTTTTAAAAAAATCTGGTTGAAGACAGATCTTTTATTCAGCCGCGTCCCAAAACCTCCCTCAAATAAGACCGGGAGAGAAAGGAAACAAATCTGTTATTTTACGCAGCAGCAACTTCATCATCCTGTAGAAAAATAGAGGAAGAAGTTGGTGTAGCAAAATCTGACGCTGAAAGAATTTTGAAAAAGTATAAATACCATCCATATAAATTTAAAATAGTGCTGTGACAAAATTTGATCATAGACTCTTGCCGATGACATATTGAGGTAGCGTTAATTATCTTATCTATAATCATTTTTGTCCCATATTAATTAGTAACTATTTTAATAACCTACAATTAAATATCACAGTAATAAAGACACTCTGGAAGTCTGGACGTTCAACTTCTCTCTTGCAGCTTTAGTACCAAACACTACGGTTATTAAAGCTTACCACAACCATGACTCAGATCTTCAGGACTCAGGAAAGGCTGCTAATTAGTTGGTCAGTAGACATCTCTTGCTTTGTAGATCTCGCAGCAGCGCGCCCGCAAGTTAATTCGCGTGAAGGTTTTAATTAAATTGAATAAAACAAGTTTCTCAAAACAATTTAGTCTATTAACAAAAATAAATAGAATAAAACGAACTATTTACAATGAGAGAGCAATTTCTCGGCCGTTATTTAACCAAAAACTTAAAACCCAATTTTGAAGAAACACGTATAAATAGCTTAATAAAATATTAAACAAAAAAAAAGAATAAAACGCGAAAAACAGCTATTTATATTACTTAATCGAACCGTATGAAAATCGCGAAATGCCCCACTAAAATAACATACGATAATCCCTTCATTTCCCGAATTAAATCAAAAACAAATCAAACAAAGAAAACCTTCATTCTCGCCAAATATACACTACGGCACTGGGCTTATAGAATGGTACCGATCACCCTTGTTCGAATTTCAGATTGGAACTAACATTTACTATTCCTTAAAATAGTGTATTCAAATCTTACACCCCCCCCCCCCCCCCCGACACCCTTCTGTTCGAAGATTTTGGAGTTTTCTTACTGAGGGCGTTAGCTGTACCATAACGGACGTTTGATTCACGAATTGACCTGTGAGCATCTTAAGCTTAATTTTTATATAAACACAATTGATAAAACTATTCTATTTCTTTCTATAACTAAAAGAATATATGTTAAAGACTGTAAAAAAAACTATTCACTTTTCTTGGCTGTTTTGGCAATGAACATCTTAACTCATTATTTCTTGTGAATAGAAAAAACAATTATTAATCATAATTCTTTTTACAAATGGCCAAACGATATATTTCTGTTATAGTGAGTTTATTTGATCATTCTTTTGTTTCCTAATAATGGGAAAATCGTTCAATAATTTAAAACATTTTAACGGTATTCCACATACCATATGTTAAAACTACCCTTATCACATCTGGTTTTATATACTTAACCAGGGCAGGATTACTTGGACGGATTTATAGGCAATTCTAAGAGAAGGTCTTTTACGTCTTCATAAATTAACTGACTTTATGTATTTTTTTAAGAAAACATTTAAACGACAAAGATCATAAAAGTTAAGTTCGATAACTGATTTATTCTTCCTTTAGACCTTCGTGGATAGTGATAAAAAAAAAATAACTACCCTATTCCCACGGCATATCTATTCACAGAGTGATTATTTAATTATTTATTTTAACAAAATATAGTTGACATTGAACAATGAAAATAATTAACATTTGTTCCATTACAGTGCAACATTTATATCCCGGAGATGATGAGCGCCGAATAACATTTTGTCAATGGTATTTAGAACAAATCCGCATCAACAAATCTTTTGTCAAATTTGTCATCTGGTCTGACGAATGTTATTTTTGAAGTACGGGAATTTTTAATCGTCACAACACGAGGCATTGGTCTGTAGAAAATCGCCATTTAATTTTCGAAAGGGCGTTTGGGGGTTGGTAACTCGTGTTTTATTTTGGGCTGACCCATAGCCTACAGAATGTATGAGAGGATCTCACAGCCCTTAGATACCTAGAAATCCTTGAGAAAGTCCAGAATTGCTTGAAAATGTTCCATTGTCCCGTTTCAATTCTATTTATCTTCAACTAGACGGTGTCCCGAGCCACAACTCTGGACTGTTAAGGCCATTTTTGGACAATAACTTTCCTCAAAGATCAATAGGTACCAATGGGCCAGTAAGATGGCCCCTACGGTCTCCTGATCTTTCCGTTTTGGATTTTTTATGGGGTTTTATGCAAAATCAAGTGTATAAGGCACAACATGAATCTATAGCGGAACTTCGTAAGGCAATTGGTTTCGCCTTCCAAACTCTTCATAATAGACCTATGATTCTTTTAAATTCAACTAGAAGAATAACAAAACTGTGCCGATATTGCATTCGAGAAAACGGCCGTCATTTTCAAAACCATCTTTAAAAAAAACTCTTGGTTGTTTTTAGTTTCAGGGTTACATTTTGTTCTTGTTACTTTAATTTTGTAAAATAATGTTCTTGTTTCTTTGCAATCAAATTTCAATATTCAGGTTTTATAATAACAAAGTTGTTTAACGTAAAAAACGTTATAATTATTGTTTACAATTGAGAATATAGAAAAACATTAAAATTAACTTTTACAGTGTTTAATCTTTGGTATCAATATCTCGAAAACTAAACTTTTTAGAAAAGACCTGATGGCGCCACTGAACTCTACATAAAAAACTCTATAAAAACCAGTTTTTAACCTTTCTGATAAATTAATACATGACGAAGAGAGCCATGAAAAATTTGACACCGGAATTTTTCGTTTCGTTAAAAAGTAGGATACCAAAGTGAAAACCGCAACACTATATCATCGATAATAACTCCAATACCCCCTAAAAGTGTCGAACATGGGACACGCTGTGCTTCTAAGGTGTTACCATTTGGTTGTATGTTAAACTATATTTCAATTAATTGTCGACCTTCGAGAACAACTATCCTTTAGTCTCCATAATTTTTGTGGCTTTTAAGTACCTATACATACGGTTTGTAGCTAAAACAAAATCATAATAACATTGGAAAAATTACGGTAATTGGCTGAACCTTGATTTTCTTCCCATTTGAAAACACTTCATTAATCTCACGGACGTTCTCATACAAGACTGCTACAGGATTATCAACTTCTACCCTATAACGTACTGTTTGGGACGCGAAGATCAGGTCAGTCAAGAACCCTCGTATGATTTCCAAATGGGTCCAAAACTGATCTTGGCACAGGAACCGGAATATACGGTGCAAGCCTCGGACTCGAAACTTTGGATGCACTCCAGGCAAAAATACATGCAATTGTTACCTGTTTTTGAGGAACTCTGAAGAAAGGTTATAGGGGTGGAAGCATTGTAACCACTTAGTTATTTATTAATTGAATGGTTTTATAAATGATTTAGAGTGGATTAGGTACTAATGTTAAGTTCCACTTTATGAAGAATCGACAAAAATCATCTAGGTCTTATTGTTGTGGCAATTATGTATGGGCGGGGTTTTTACGGATTACTTGCTACAAAATGCAAAAACAGCACTTCCTGAAGTTAGCCTTACTGAAAGTTCAAATTTAAAGCGCCATCTGTAGCTTAAAATTTAAACAAATCGTAATTCCAGGAAGACTTAGTCTCTACAGATAAACTCTTCAGATTATCCAAATAAAACTTTAATAAAAATACTTGTTAGCTTTAGTTAAAAATAATAGATCAAAACTGACATAGATATGTTAGCTGTAGCTGTAAATAATAAACCAAAAATGTCAAAGATATATTAGTTATAGCTACAAATAATAATAAAGCAAAAATGACATAGGTTGTCAACAAAAATTGCAATTTGCTTTACAATACGATTATATGTTTCTTTTTGTTATAAATCCAAGCAATGCTGCTACTTATCTGGTTGTGAGTACTTGCTAACTGCTGCAGTCACCAATAGATGGTCTCCCGAATACTTAAAAGCACCAACCAACGTATCTATCGTCGGATATGTATATAGTATCTCTATTAAGGACGGTAGAGTTTCAGAAACATGGTATAAGCCTCGCAAAACAAGGAACAAAAAACTGTAATAAAACTTCGAAATTAGGATATTAGCTTGCAGAAACTGAAGTAAAGCTCGAATAAATGATTTCAATGCTAGACAAAACTTGAAATAACTTATATGTTCTAAAATTCCTGGGATACAATTTATAAAAACTTTCTGATAGTTTTAAAAAGCTGACCCCTGAAACAAAAGGAAAATATCGGAGTTAGTATTTTTGAAATTTTTTAAGAGGTTATGGGGCGCGTAAAATGGAAATAATTTACTTTATTGAACTCGACCATTATAACAAAAAATATAGAATGAAGGTACCTGAATTTGTTGCAGATTGATTCAATCAAATAATAAAACGCACAGATGATCACTGATTTTATTTTTTAACATTTCTACTTCTTCTAACACGACCAATTACAAAGGAAATAACAGAATGACAAAACTTCAAACTAGACTTCTTAAAATGCATATTTCAAGAAGTTAACTGCAACAGAAACAGATAGGCAATTTACATGTACCCAAGAATGGCAAAATTACTAACACTGAAAGCCTGTATAAAAGCGTGACTCCAGTTAAGAACGATGTCAATAAATAGGGAGAGGCATACAATCTTTTGCGAAATTCTAAGTCTAAAAAAGAGCCTGCCATCTTCTCAGATAATCGGGTAGAGTCAAAGACACTTGCATGTTATAAGATAAAATCTAAACATATCTGGGAGTATCTTCAACACCTTATTGACCTGGCAAAATACAAGGTTACTATTGCGCGGGTGCCAGGATACAACAGTATCGGCAATGAAAAAGCAAGACAAGGATTTTCTACCAGATTTATTGGACCAGAATCAGTATGTGTCATCACTAAAACCACTATTCGTGGATGGATATTCTGATGGATCAATAACACAACTGGAAACACATCGTTAGAAACAGGCACATCAAACTATTGTTGCGCAAACCATTCGGCAAACTCAGCCGCGATGTCCTACGTTTAAGTAGACAACAAATTAAATTGGTGTGACAGGACTGATGACGGGTCACTGCAGCTTAAGAAAACGTTTACACAGTCGTCATTATAATGAAGAACTATTATGTAAGCTCTGCGTCGAAGAGGATGAAACAGCCTCACATATTATCTTCTAATACGAAGCTCTACTTACTCTTTTATTTGTTATAGATTCTAATATTAATATATTCACGGCGATTGATAGAATGTGTAACTGAATATGGCACTGACGAGAACGTACTGCCTCTGTTATCATTACATATAAATTGTGTCAAGAAATATTTTTTTAAAAACGTTTAATATTACCTTAATACTCTTTATCTTTTTTTCTAGGTTGCTTCTAGGGTACTAGTTGTATGCGGAGTGTTATTGGCCACTAATTCTGCCAGGGAAGGATTAGGTTTACCGCTGGCACTAACAGCATGGAGCATTACGGAAATTATTCGATATTCGAATTATAGCTTTAACTTGATAAGTTCTGTACCATATTTTCTCAAGTATTTAAGGTAAAGTATGAAATGTTAGTTACTTTAATTAGCTTAATTCTCAATACAGTATGAAGTTTCTAGCTTTTGAGGCAGTCAATGTATTAAATTATGAAACGTCAGTTTTTTTTTTTAAAAGCGAAAAGTGTTTGTATTGAAATGTTTTTTTCCATTATTTATAATTTCTTCAGGAAGGCTCATACTAAAAAGCGGATACTCAAATAGTCGAGCGGCCCTGAAGGCCATTATGACACAGAAGGTAATCTAGACTGTTAAAGTGAATTAATAACTTTGGCAAATAAACGACAGTTATGCTGTAGTGGATACCAGAACACGAAGGCATGTACAGCAAACAAAAAACCGACAAGCGTACCAGAACGGGTTCGTCAACTTAAGAATTTTCAATACGTATATATTTTTGTCTGGAAACATACAAAACTTCGAAATATGATTATTAAGTATGTGAAAAACAACCTTGAATTTTTTCAATATTTTTTATCTGAGGTTACGGAAAGTTCAAGCAGCGGTTGCTTAAAACGTAGTTTAATATTAATATATACAAGTTCAAAAATAGAAAAAAAAGGTTAAGGTATGATGGAATACGTTTTCAAGAATGATTTGATTTTTTTACTTTATCGCATATTTTAGAAAAAAAAACATTCGCGTAAACTTTTAGTTTTGATACTATATTTAGACTGTGCTTCAACTCAATGAGAAATTAAGCAACATGACCTTGCATCATGATGTATATTTTGTCATTTCGGATCTCTTTAACATCATTGCTCGAACATTTTTTTTTTCAAATTTGCATTTCCATCGGACTGTCGGTATAATACGCGAAGGTTTACCAAAAAAGTGAGTATCACCGCTTAATATCAGGTTGATATATGTCACGTAGAAACATTAAAACTTTGACAGAAGTTCTTAAACCATAAATTGGCAATACCAAATATATGCGCTGTTGCCAAAACTTATTCAGTATTTATGAATTAAATATTATTGATAACTGCATAATATAACTTTTAAAATATCATTTCCTTGGGATATTTTGTTTTTTTATTCAGAGAAACCTTGACGACGTATTTTTGTCTTGTGTTCGCAGCATTGTAATCTCCCTATGCTTTCACCCCTTGCCTCCCCTGTCCCCGCACCCCCTCTATGACGCCATTGAATATCCTTAATATATTGGTCTTGAGCCTCCCATTGGGATGTTAAGGTGCACAGCACGAGTAGCCACTAAGCAACAGACTAAAAATGCAGCTCAGAAATTATTAGAAAGGCAGAAATCTTTTTCAAGAATAGGTTAGACACTAAACTAACTACAAGATTGCTCTTAATGAGTGGAAAACAACTAAGGGTAATCACATGTGTCATAACCGGACACATGGATGTCAAAAAACATCTGCAGAAAATGAACCTTGACAACAGGGATCTAAATTTCTATCTGTGATCAAGAAAGAGAGAAGATAAAGTACATTGTATATCGTTGCGACTTATTAGATTGGAAGAGGCAGTAAATCTTTGAGCAAATAAGTTTGAAACTAGATGAACTTCTGGCCCACTTCTTAACAGACTTCCGTAAATTAGTGCGAGAATGGATATAAATAAAACTAGTGTGAACACAACAGATCTAATCTGGCTGCAATGCATTAGGTTTGAAAAGGGACTTTAGATACAAAAAATACTGTATCCTATTTCTTCTAATTTTTAATTACATTTTAAAGTGGTCTAGTAAGGGTGACATGCTATAGTATTTGTCCAATTACGCATTTTATCTAGATTCCTCTAAAGGCCATGCCTCCTGGAATTAATTTGGCAAATAATCAAAATTTTGGTTCTTAGGGATTTTTCTTAGTGCTTGTGATCTATCGGTTAAGAAATTACCTTTAAAAACCTCCATTTTCACGACTTTCTTTAAAATTTATCTATTGCGATGATAGCTAACATGTATCAAAGGTTAAAATGTATTTTTAGATCGCATCAGGAATGGATCTAAAATTTACCGAAAATAGTTTATAACAACAAATATTTAATTTTAAAATTGATAGCCTATCGGTGATACAAAAAATCCTAATTTATGATTCCAGTCCAAAAGTTAAGAGGTATAAAAACAACCTAACATAAATTATAGTTTCTTTAATTCCCAATTACCTAGTAGAAAATTTCCGTTTTTTCTTTTTAATTAATATTATGTGTATATATATATATATATATATATATATATATATATATATATATATATATATATATATATATATATATATATATTGTAACGTAGGTTTTACGGATGGTGGAATGCTCACTGGTGTTTTTCCGCTTTTCAATTCGTTCGTCAGTAGAAAAATCGTCACAACGTTTCGTCAACATCTCAGCTGACATTTTCAAGTCATGCCTCCTAGACGGCTGTTCGGATTGGAATGGGAGTGCTGGTCCTTATGCCTTGGTTCTACCTGCTTGGTTTCCTTGCTTCCCTGGGTCTGAGCCTCTCGTCTCGCTGTCCTGTTTCTCTGATGTATTGTTTTTGGTTGGGTTTTGACTAGAGTTTTCCATGTATTTGAGATGTTTTGTGCATCATCTCTCTTGTTAAGTTTTTAAATTCTTTCTATTTCGCTTCTCTGATGATGCGCGTTCTATAGTGCTTTATGGGCGCGATTTGTTTGGTTTCCAAGAAATTTATAGTGTGCGCTGCCTCCTGATGATGTTGGAATAAACCTGATATGGTTTGCTTATTCCTTATATTATTTTTATGTTTCTGGACTCTAGTAGAGATTCTTCTGTTTGTTTGGCCAATATATTCGTTTTCACAGTCTATACATGGGATGCTGTAGACTCCCTAGCTTTCCAATGGTATTTTGCGTTTGGGATTGCCCAATAATTTATGTATTGTTGTTTGTAGCTTGTCAATTGTGCATATCTCATGCTTCCTCAGAATTTTTCCAATTATGTCTGTTACACTTTTTATGTATGGCAGTGTGGTTCCTATTTTTTTTCAAATGGAACAATATTCAAAAAGAAATTCAATGCACATTTTAATTTTGAGATATTTAAGGTGTAACTAACTGTGAACGTGGACAATCAAAAATACAATTAATTATGGTTATTTTTTTTATTTAAAAAATATTGGATATGTTCAATGTTTTTCTCTTGAAAAAAACTGCGGAAATAAAATTTTTCTCTTACAATACGTTTCATGCTTAATACAACACTCTTTAAAAATGGAAATTTTTGTATGAGATAACCCCATTTGGTGATTTTACGGGTCACTCGATCGTACCTCTTCTTCTAATCATGTATGTATTGATGAATATATCATGCCGGTCTGGTTCCACCAGTTTAAAAAATAGAGTTTCTAGAACTACAATTAGGTCTTCTTGAAGAGAATCGAGGTACGTAAGCCCATTATACAAATATGTCACTTGTTTGCTACCCGTAGCATAAAAGTAATGTATCTTGTATGCATTAGACAATAACGCTTTCGACTAAAAGGGTAAATTGATTGAAGATCATGAAAGAGCAATGTGGGGAGTGTGTCTAAGAGATCGTATCCTAAACAAAAAAAAATCAGGAGTACGAGATATAAGAGTGAGCAGGCCACATTGTTGGACAGAAGAAAAGGTTACTTCTGAGATAATTTTTGGAGACCCAAATTGACAAGGAGGACACGAGATAGATTTTAAAAACGCTGGCTTGACGATGTAAAAAAACTGCAATTACGATGATTGATACTATAAGGCAAGAGACAGAACAATTTGGCAGAGTATGAGAGAGGTTTACGTTTATAAGGGATGAAAACGAGCTAAGGAAAAGATCCATTAAGGTTGTTGACCCTATAATTCGCTTACAAATTATGTCGAGCCAAGCGCTAATTTTTCTTGGAATGTGTCGAGCGGTTTAGTAAGTGTATTTTTAACAAATCTATAACTTATTTTATTAATAATTCTTTAGAAGCAAAAATGAAGAAATAAAAAAGTATATATTTCAATTCAAAAATTAATAATTTTTAATTTCTTCTAAATTGGGAGGTTTTCGGTTTGGGGTTGTGCATTGCCCTATATCTTCCAGAATTGCTATTGGAGGATTTTTGAGAATTAAATTACGAATTTAGAACTATTTTTTAAATTTACAAGTACTCTTTCCAGTTTGTTTTCGCAATGGTAGTTAAATTATTGTTTTTCTAATAATTAAGGATCTAGTAGTATTTTAGGAAAAAAGTATATATTACTTCGATAGATGAAAATTATCGTATCGCTATGTTCACATGTAAAATTAGCAGGTTTTTATATTGTAAACACGATTAAAATTACCATAACAAGTTATTTTAAATGATTTGTCCTGTTACAATCTCAGAGGTCTGAAAATAGGATTTTTAAATTCGAATTTAAAATTCTATTTAAATTAATCAAGTTATAGCCACTTAAAGTTCTTATTTGATTAGTTTTAATTTTTGGACACCCTGTATAATATAGCAGGTTTATTATAATTGGGATATAAATATTTGAAAAACCATGAAAATTAGGTTAGGTTTTGTCAAAATTGTTTAAAAACTCTTAAGGTTTAGGTACTATAAACCTTATTGAAATAGGCACTTATTTTGATCGGAAAAACAAAAAATGCAATAATATACAGGAGGTTCTATTTAAAAAACACAACTTTGACACCTTCAAAGTGTTTGGGACACCCTGTATAATATGAAAATAATTTTAAAAAGTAATTATATTATATTAGACCCCATATATCCCAAAAGTAAAACTTTTTGAAAGTTAGGTATATATATATATATATATATATATATATATATATATATATATGTATATATATATATATATATATATATATATATATATATATATATATAATTTTAAAATAAATGTTTCGGCAGGTAGTTTGTTACCTTATTGGTCCTATTGCCATTCCAGACGGTATAAATGGAAATATTTATCTAATTTTTTTGCAAAACACATTTCCAGTTTTTCTGGAAAATTTTATTTCGGCGATGGTGCCCCACTCCATTTTTCTGTTACTGCTCGGCAATATTTACACGACCAATATCCCAAGTGATGGATTGGAAGAGGCAATGAGCACCAGTACGATAGACACCACGTTCTCCAGAGTTAAATGTTTGTGACTTCTTTTTGTGAGACTCCGGTGAACACCCGAGAAGAATTATTGATGCGCATTTTAAACGCTGGCAACCTTTTTAATAATCCTGAGTATTAATAAGTGTATTAAGCAAACTGGCGGACATTTTGCACATTGGCTTAATTCATGTTTTCTTTGTAGTTAGTTTTTTCAATCATTTTTAAATACATACATGTAGAAGTACGTGCAAAACGACATATTGTTTTGTTTTAGCCTCATAACTTTTTATTTATTAGTAATAAGATCAATTAAATCACATAACAAACGATATTTAGTTATTTTTCTGTAAAATTATCAAAAAAATTAACAAAACATTTCACTAATTAAAAGCTATTAAGTCTTTAATAGAGATCAGTGAAAATTCATTTTGTCCATACTATATGGACAAAATTGCACATAGGTTATGGACATAATGACATACTATTTTTTTCATAAATTTATACATAAAGAGGACAAATAAAACACTTATTTCTCTTTAGTAGATCAGCGCAGTCGGCATGAGCCCAAAGAGAACAGTGCATGCACCTCAACCAACTTTCACCAGGCTTGAAACGTGAACAGAGATCATTGCAGTAAATACAAACACAGTCAAGTTCATCTTCCTGTGCGTTGTCGTTAACTAGACTAGATTTATTCTTAGACAGCAGCATGTCTTAAAGAGTGTCTTTGTAACAGCCTTCCTTCTTCTTTCTGGTGTTTTCTTTGGAGCTATTTTTCTTTGATTTCGGTGTTTGGGGTAGAACTTTCTATTTATTGGCTTCCCCTTGCTCTGGCCACTGGCAAATTTTCCTTTCAGTGCAGGGAATAGAACATCTAATGGAAAAGGTAATGACTCTAAGGACGGACCAGGAATTGCTTCAACGGGCGGCAGCTGGGTGACATCAACAGGAACATCATTGAATTGTCATTATTGACATCGTTATTGATTGATGGTGTGATTAGATTATTTGCGTTTGAAAATTGTTGGGTGTTAGTTTTATATCTGTAGTGTCTGCTGGAGAAAACATGTAATCAGGAAAGATATCCGGGTTCACAGACCAAAGATCAGTGTTTTTGAAGCCATGACATACATTGTAAACGTTAGCCGCCTTCCCATATGCTTTATTAAATAAACCACCCATTTGCAGATGTGGATGTAATCTAATCATGTTGTTATTTCCTGAGGGAAATGTGTTTCCAGCGGAGCGTAAAAACAAACCTCCGCATTCGATGTGTTCAGTGCGGCGGTAAGCAAACAATTTCTATGCCGTTCCCTCGCGTAGTTTAAGGCATCTACGCCCTTGTCACTAGCATGCCCATCAACAACAAGAATAACCTTATCTTTAATGCTGGATTTTACATAGCTATGAAAATGCTAAAGCCATTTTAAGCAAACTTAGACATCATCCAACCAGACTCTTGAGCTATTCCTAGCGTGCCGGGGTGAGCTTCGTCGAGAAGCTCAATTTTCATATTTTTCCGTGGGAAAATCAATGTTAGGGGAATGTATGACCCACATGAATTCATATAACATACAACAGTGACATTCGATAACCGTTCAGCGCTTTACAAGTATTTTCTGAGGTTTCTGGACTGTTGAGAGTCCAGATGCATCAACATTGTAAATTTTATCAGGATTTATATTTAGATTAGATACTAAACCTTGATAGACTTTAAAAAAAATTGGACACCTATAGTCTGTTAAAAGTATGTACTCTAACTGCTGATGTGGGCTCTGGTTTTCGCAAAGATATGTCTGTATTTCTCCTTAAAAAGCCTTCTAGCCACTCCTGCCCTGCTCTGCCTTTGTTTATGTTAAAAGTGTGCGAAAATCCATTTTCTCTGCTAACTAAAAAGCCAGTTCTTGAACGGATGCTCGTGTGAAGCCAAATAATCGCGTTTCCAAACATTTCAAATGGTCAACAAGTTGCCTTTCACTTTCAGGAGGAAATTGTTGATTTATATTTCTCAAGACCTTTAAAGTTAGGTTTCAATATTGTATTTGTTTGTAAGGCATGTCTTCCGAGGGTTACTTGTGGGACACGAAAAGACCTGGCTGCCAAAAACCAGCCCATTTTTTGACAGCTTCTATAGCTTTTTTCATCGATTCTTGATTCCAAGATTAACGATTGGTTTTTCTGACGTAATTACGCGGCATGATGTTGCTGAAAACAAAATCGGGGTTTCAGTAGATAGGTACTACAGCTAGGTAGATTTTAGTTCTTACTATTAAAAGGGTATTGATAAAAAGACATACTATGTCATTTTGTCCATATTCAGTTTTAAAACTTTTAAAGTCAGACAATCACTTGAAATTTAAATTTTTATGCTAAAAACAATACACCATCACTAAGATAACACATTTGGGGATAACAATACTGTCATAATTAATGATAATTCCGCCTCCGATGCAGTAGTCTTTGTATCTAGATTTGTATCCTTAATTTTTCCATATCGAGGTTTGTTTGTTGGCGTTATTATGTGTAATTTAAGTTGTGCATGTCAACAAAAAAACCTTTATAACGATAAAATAGTAATAAAAACTCAAAAATCAAGCCTTGGAACCGATAAGACGAATAGTTGTCTCCTGAACCTGAAAATATCCAAAAAAAAAAATCAGTTTTTGCTGGTTTAGTAATAAAAGAAAATTTATTTTTTTATTATTGTATTTTTTAAGATTCAAAACGTGGTTGAATTATTATCGTGTTTGTCAATTTAAACCCTTTTTTATCAGATTAAACCAGTTTTAAAATTGGTGCATGTGAATGAATAAATTATTATTACACATATTCCAACGGTGCAGATTCGAAAAGCAAAAAATCTACAAACTCTGCCTCCAATAAAACATGCCTTAAAGTTGATACCAAAATTGCTAAAATATGATAAAGTATTTTTAAGTATATTCATTTTCGAAGTACATTGGACGTCAAACCGACATATAATAACTTTTTGACCCTAATTGACCTTGCTAATGAAACAAAAACCATTGTTTATTATTTAACGTCTATATTCTATTTGCATGCTTCATTTTTTTTACTCCCAGTTGGTTCGGTTTTTTGTACTATGACCAAAGTTCAACATTAGATATTTAATGTATGGAAATTAAAATGAAAATATAAATGTCACCGCTTGCTGTTGTATTTAAATTTAATGTTTTGTCATATATGGTATAAGTTATTAATATGGCATTATTTGAATTAAGAATTTCGAGACGTTAGACAAGTTAATGAATTGACAGATTTCGTAATAGATTTCTTTTAGTAATGTTTTTATAAAGTAAGTAATATCAATCGTTACAGTAATTACGTCATACTAACCTAGGGTAAGCTTAATACATAAATCTGAATATATAATCAAGAAAGAAAATGTAATATATAAGCTGTAGAAATGACATAAATTATGTATGTGGTTTTATGCGAAAAAATTAGCATTTCAAATTATAAAAGAGAAAAAAAAACGTTTTTTGGGATCACGATATACAACTGCCTCAGCGAGCCTGCACAAAGTCATGGCAAAGGATAGGGTTGACACAGCAATGACATTCAAAGAGCCAGACGGCATCGTCGCGGAGAGCAAGGAGGAAAGAGCACTACTCTTATTCAACACTCACTTTCAGGGAAGCAAGTTTAGCACCGCGGATGACGTAATAGAATACTACGAAAGACCCACCAGAGACGCAATAGCAGTGGCCAAACGCGCCCTTTCTAAAATGGGCAGTGAATACCTTCCGACCATTTAAAACCCCAGGAGTTGCCGAAATAATCCCGGCCCTACTCCAATGAGGGTAGGAAGAGATTTTACCACCTATAGTGCGAATCAGACAACGTAGCCTGAAATTAGGCTACATACCAGAGAAAGTCACCTTCATTCCGAAAGCAGGGAAAAATGACGCTACACACGCGACCAATCAGCCCCTCATCGTTTATTTTAAAAACTATGGAGAAAGTAGTTAATAACTATATCAAAATATAAATTCTTAAACAGGCGCCACTACTCCCTCATCAACACGGGCATCAAGCGGACAGATCTGCTGAGACTGTACTGAACAGCAAGGAAACCGTAGCATGTGCCTTGATATAGAAGGGGCTGTTGACAATACTCCACATGAAGCAATAAAAAGAGCACTTGATGTCAGACACTATCGCCCTCTGGGGAATAGCTTCTCCACTTATGTGGAGCCTAATTAGAGATCAACGCTGTGATCTGTCGGACCTCGGAATATCTTGTCAGGGCTATGCCGATGACGTGGTCATAATCGCGAGGGACAAATTCGAGAATACCCTCTGCGACATAGCCCATAGAGGACTTGAACACACCAAAGAATGGTGCCAGATGATGACACTAAATGTCAACCCCACCAAAACCACCTTAGTAGCGGCGGAAATACACGTCATTGGGAAATGCATTCAATTCAGCAAACAAAACTATCGCGGACAGGAGATTATTATCATGTCGGATAGTCGAGCAGCCATCAGTGCACTGGGTTCTACAGTAGTCAGCTCCAAGATGGTCCGGAAATGCTTAGAGGAACTAAATGAATTAAGTAAGAATAATAAGGTCAGTAAAGTAAGTAAAAACCAACTTTAGAGTTCTGACAGGAATCCTGACGCGGCATTGCCACCTGAAGGGACACCACAAGAAACTCGGATTGGTGGAAAGAAAACCTAGAATGCGGTTCTTGGGAGCACACCAAATATAAGGAGGGGATCTATCTACCTTAAAGCCATCCAACATTCTAAGGTCCCTGAAGGAAATAGGTCTGTCGGCAAGGTATCCCTAACGACTTAGCCAGAAGAAGAACACAATCGATCTGCTAGGTCGCAGTGTACAAAGCCCCAATTTCACACACATACATACATGGGATCACGTTTTGAGCTAGTTTTCACTCTCTAGAAATGCAGTAAAATAATACATGTCTAATATTTTTTAGTGAACTTTAACATATCACACAATAAACGAAATCGGAGGCGGATAATGGAGAACGTTCTCTTGTAAGTCCTAAACATCTTAGTGAATCTGGACCTAGACCAATTTTAAGGTTAGGCAACGTTTGTGAATTTGGGGGTAATTTTTTTTTGAAACCGGCTATTAATTTTTATATATTCAGGTATCATTTATGTATTGCACAAACTTGAGATTAGAATTATGATTTATCAGAACTTTAATTTCAAGTTTTTCGATAAAAAAAAATTTTAGTTGTACGGAAACTTCGGAAATAAGTATTAGAGGGAAGGCCGTACAAATTTATGTTATAATGAATAAGTGCTTTAGCAGTTCATGTTGTGGAAAACCAAAGCAGTGCACTTATCTTTTGTATTTTTTTTTCCATAAGACACACGGTCGCAAATTATATCATTTCACAAATGCAACAGCTTAAATAGTGCCTTTGAAGTTGATTGATCCAATTTTCATGACCTTGCTTGCCTCGCGACCCGCCATTATATTGGGTAAAATTGAAAATTAGAATGTCTCGATTACACTCATGGTAATAATTAAAATTAGAAAGAAATACTAAAAGATATAGTTCTCCACTAACAAAAAGTAAAAATAAAGCCTAAATAATTGTTAATACTTTTTGTTTCCGTATTTCTTCTTACTGTTGTGTAGATTCCAAATAACTTGAGAGAACTGTGTATAGAATAATAGGTGTTTCGGTTAATAAGATCGATTTTACTAAAAGATGGTATCACTAATATATTTGTTGCCATATATTTACTAATTACGTCTATGGAATGAATTCAATGTTTTAATCTCGTGGAATAAAGATCCCTGCAGATGTCTCTTGCAATCGTAGGCGAAACATCGGATAATAATTCCAATATGACACGATCTAAACACAAGAACCATGATTTTCAATAATGTTGATTTTTTTGAAATTTCTTCATCCCCCGTAAACTTAGAAATTCTTATAATATTACTTTCCTTGACAGAATTTGTTTCCTTATAGTTGTGATGTTATGGATATTTTTAATTCTTTTTTATTTTAGATATACAACCTTTATTGTACTATACCCAATTGGAATTACCGGCGAACTATTATGTATGTGGGCGGCACAGAAAGAAGTTGGTGAAGGGCAGTTGTTTTCTGTAGGATTGCCCAACAAATATAACTTTATTTTCAACTATCAGCATTTGTTGTGGTTTATGATGCTTCTATACATTCCAAGTAAGTAAATTTACTAAATTTAATGTATTTTTCTACACGACTTAAGTCATATTTTACTAATTGATAATAAGTAATAACGCTGTAATCTGGGCCCTTATTCTCGAAAGTGTAATGTGAAAGGTGATGTGATTGGCGATGGGAATGGCAATGTGAACTTTTTGACAGTAAAAGCCGTATTCTTGAAAAGGCAATGTTGCCAGATATGAACGTGCTAAAACCCGAGAATTTCAAAAAATAAAATGGATGACAGATTGAATTGAGCTGTTAGACCGAAAATGTCCTTAGTATGTTTGGTGGCCATTTTAGGCAAAAAGTAGTTTTGATATGTTAAATTAATCATCAAAAGTAAAAAAAAAATAGTGCTGTTTTTTTTGTGAAGTTATTGATTGCCAATACAATATTTGTACTTTGCCTGGATTAAATTTATCTTAAATTGACACTCTAGAACTGTTAAACAAAAATGTACACAAATAGCCAAGTACTTTAGATTCTAATATATAAAGAAAAAGGGATATCAAGAAAAACAGCAATCATATATACAAAGTAATATACTGACAGTAATTGCAGAAAGCCAGCACTGATAAACCTTGAAACAGTGGAAATTACAACTCTACGTAGTATGACTAAAAGTCATCATCCCAATCCACTACGGAAACTATTCAATCAGTTATTTATTGTATGAATTCACAAAATATCCAGCCTCTTATTGATGTTCGGTCCTGACAACTAAATTTGAAAGAAAACCTGAAACTTGAACAATGATAGAGAAACTGTTTATGACCAGGGACCAAAACCAAAGGCCAAACAGAAGACGTCCATTAGATACTGGCAGATCTCACATTTAACTTTTAATATATTTTTTTATTTTATAAAGATTCGTAGAGGCTTGAAGATTAAATGTACCATAAATAAGGTTTTTATGCTGAAGGACATTCGTTGGTCTGTAGGGTTCATATTTATATGTCCTACTAAATTATAATTATAATAATATTTATTTAATTGTAGTGTCGTATAGTGTTTAACACAGTCTAATTAAGTTAAGTGCTGTAGTTAACATAATCTGAATATAAAATTTGTTACTTATTTAAATAAAAGTTTCAGATAGCTTACAAATTGTGATTTCTCAAATTTATTATAAGTTGCGTCGTGAAAAGAAATATGTTAGCTTTAACTGTTTAAAACTAAGATACTCGGCTGTTATGACACAAGTATTTATGTTAAATCCATAAGCAGAACTGGCACTAGAAAAATATTTTTAAATAGCACGCTCACACAATTGAGTTATGAACAGAATCTCCTGTAATAATTTTATATGTCTGTAATCTCAAATTTACTTAATATTTGCGAGATATATTCAACTTTCTAAGGATATTTTATTAAAAAATTTGAAAATATTAAAAATATCGGGGTACTACCTAATTAATGTTTCAACTGTTTATTCAAAAAATAAAACGTCTTAAAGAAACGGTTCATCAACATATTTTTTTTTATTACGAGTTATTTTGAAGAACCAAAAATAAAATAAAAATTTTAAATACTGTTTTATTTTTTGAAATCCGTACGTTAAATATGTCATTTAGCGGCTGACATTCCATTTGCGCATGTTTCACCGGTTGAACGAAGATATGAATGATGAACATTTCAAGAATACGCGTTCGCCACCTTTTCACCGTTCATTTCACGTTCCCCAGTTCGAGGATAGGGCTCCTGCTGTTTGTAAAAAGAGATTTGGAATATTTTATTAATATTAGGTTGGTATTTGTTTTTTAATTTAAAAAGAAAACAAACTAATTCTACAGCCTAATACTACTATATCTTAGTAGGCAACTGATTACCACTAATGGTGGATTCATACTTCTAACAATTAATAGTTAATACTAAGAAGTTCCGCTAAGCTAGTGCACCACAGCATAAAAATGCTTTGTTCATGCTTCAAAATTTAACAATTGTTAAAAATCAGGGATGACCAATCAAAATCGTCCAGGGATATTCTAACCTAAAAGTAAAACGTATTTTTTTACTTTGTGGTAAGTAATTTTTTTTAAAGTGGTTAGATTATTCTATAACACATTTTTATTGAGCTTTATTTGTTAATATTATATTTTTTATTTTGATGTATGTCAATATTTCCTCCAGGCGACACCGACTATGAATTAGGCCGAAATTAAGAATTGAACTAAGAAGTTGAGTGTTCGTTAACTTCTTAGTTGTTAATTGTCAAAATTTTTAGTAAGGACTATGAACAAATTAAAGTAGAGTGTATCATTTAACTTGCAGGTGAAAATTGTGAATGTAAATTTGTAATGTTACTGATTAATTTTTATAAGTGTGAGTCGACCATAATACTCTGTACAGTGACTTCTAAATAATTTGCCTCCCATGTCTAACTATGCATTTTAAAGATTTTAGTACGTTTTTGAGAGTAAGATTATTAAAGGTTATTAAATGGAAAGTAAAATAAAATATTTTACATAAGATATTACAGAATCTTTAATGTTAACATGCCATTCTAATTTACAAGTCAAATTATTGTTTCTACAAATCAGTTTCTCTACATTTAAATTTCATATCGTCGTTACAATTCAATTAAGCTACAGAAAATACACAATGTTAAAGTTATTTACGACTTAAAATTTTTACGCTCCCAAAATACTAGAAAATTGAGAATATCAAAATTTTAATAGTCTGGCCTCGTTTTCTTCAGGTAATATCCTACCGACATTTGACGAGATGGTGATTTTAAGTAGACAGTTGTTTTCTGTGCATTTTGCTCTCGATTCGCTACAGCTTGACTGATGAAACCATTAGGTGGTCGAAAGTAGTATGGAGAGAGAACCAGAGTGGAATTCGCAGGGAATATACTGTCTGCCCCTTTCCTAACTATCGTAATTGTCCAAGCCATAGGTAAAAATTGGTGCTGTTTTGGAAGTAAATTCCGAGATGGATGAGCCCTATCCAGGGGTGTTGGAGGCAATGTAAAAACAAACTCTACATAAGCCAAAAGAGGTTTTTTGAATCTGCAAGCCAAGGAACACATTTTAGAAAAAAAAAAGTTTCATATTAAAGTTGTAGAGATTTTAAAAACCTGCAATTTGAGCTTTTGTGCGATCATTTTTGTCAGTTTGTTATTACATAAATGCAAAAAAACCCTTAAATTCGGCTATTTTTTGCAAATCAATTATTTATTGCAAAATTAATTTTTTTTGCTCTTTTTTTATTTTAAAGGGAAGCTGTCGTCATTTTGAACCAAACGATATTTTATAATAACAAATCGGATACTTTTTTGCTGAGATATTGCTATTTATTTATCTCAAGACGCAAAATATGAATTGCCAAAACTTTTTTTTTTTGAGTGAACAAACATTTGATCTCCACAAAGGCTCAATCTTTTCGTGAAGCCCTAAATTTTCATATCTTGTTAGGGACAAATGAAAAAATTAATTTTCAACCCCTTAAATATCGCTTTAACAAAGGGGGTGCTCCAAATTCATAATTTTTCGAACTACCCCAAATAAAAAAAAACGAAATTGGTTCATTCGTTGCTGAAATATGGCCAATTTTTCCGAGCGCTGCGAGTTCAGTTTTCTCACGCGTGCAAGAGCTCTATTTCTTATAAAAAAAAAACAGCCGCGTTTTTAAAACCATATTTAAGGGGTTGAAAATTAATTTTTTCATTTGTCCTTAGTAAGATATAAAAGTTCAAGCTTTCACCAAGAGATTGAACCTTTGTGGGGGTCAAAATGTTCACTCAAAAGAAAATTCTAGTAATCAACATTTTGCGTCTTGGGATAAACAATTAGCAATATTTAAGCAAAAAATTATCCGATTTACTATTAAGACAAGGGTTTCCCTTTAAAAGCAAAAAAAAAAAAAATTTGCAATAAATAATTGATATGAAAAAAATGGCCCATTTTGAGGATTTTTTGGCCTTTTTGCTATAACAAATTAACAAAAATAATCGAACAAAAGTTCGAATTGTATGTTTTTAAAATCTCTACACTTCTATTGGCAACTTATTTTTTCAAAATGTGTTCCTTGGCTTGTAGATTCAAAAAACCTGTTTCAGCAAAATTTGATCCCCACTCCTCTTGGCCTAAATCTATTTTTGCTGTTACATTTTATGTAGGGTTTGTTCTTACATTGCCCCCAATATCTCTAGGTAGGACTCATCCATCTCGGAATTTACGTTACTATATTTACCTAGAACTTGAGCTATGAAGAGAATACCAAATTCCAAATACAGACAGTGAAATTGTCTATTTTTTTAATAATTTCCTACCGCTTCGGTGTATGTTCATTTGTACTGTTTAAGATAACAGTCCTGCATCAAGTTTTCTGCAGGTAATATCCTGCCGACATTTTGCAAGATGGGGATTTAAAGTAGATAGTTGTTTTCTGTGCATTTTGCTCTCGATTCATTCTAGCTACCGCCGATTAGGTTGAAACTAGTATGGAGACAGAACCAGAGAGGAATTCGCAGAGAATATACTGTCTGCCCCCTTTCTTAACGTTCGTAAGGAGAATAAGAGAGAGAGAATATATATATATATATATATATATATATATATATATATATATATATATATATATATATATATATATATATATATATGTAAGTTGTATTTGTCAGTGCGTACTAATATATATAAAATGTTTATTTTAGTATTTCCACAACTGTACCTGTACATGTTTGGTCAAAGAAAGAAGAATTTAGGAGGAGAAAAAAAGTTAAAGTCTAATTAGGACAGAAAAGGATTCGATTAAATTGATTAAGACTGATAAGTTACCAACATATACTTCAATAAATCTCTTTTTTAAACTAGTTTTGGTTTTACAAAAAGTAATAAATGTACTTTAAAATTATTACACTTCATATTATGTTTTTATTATCAATGACCTCTATATTTTAAAATAAGGATAAGCTAAAAGGTTAAGGAAACGCTGCCCAAAGGTCCCAAAAAACTTAGGGAGATTTGACTCAAAATTTGGTATAAAGTTGTTATTATGAATCTGGTTAAAAGTTATCAAAAAGAAATATATTGCACGTTTTCGCCCTACAAGTTGGTAACAGAGAACATATATTGTAGCATCCAGCTCAGCATGTTGGTATTTCACTTTGTCAAGGGTTAATCATTATCATCATGTTGTAAATAGTGGGTCAGTAAGAAAGTATTTTTGGTTGTCACACATCGCGAGCGTTGTAATTGTTTTGCAGGACTCTTGTGACTGTTACAGTTTTTTCCTTTTGACATTTGATATCAGTTACATTTAGGGTAATTTAGAAGCAACTAGTGCATAATTTTTTAAGTAGCTGTTAGTTTAAGGTCAATTTTGACATGAAGTGTAGAAACGAACATTTTCGGCATATTTCACCTTTTTATTCCTGTAAATAAAGAAATCTGCTGAAGCTCACAAAGAGATGAAGTTTATGGTGTTGAGTACTAACAAAACGCACATATCAGAATTGGTTAAAAAAAATTCCGTTCTGGAGATTTTTCACTCAAAGTTAACTAGCGTTCTGGTCGACCTACTGAAAAAGCCGTAATTGAAAAGATTTGTCATATAACTGGTTGATAGATTGCATAGAAGTTAAATGTGTCGCACACAACACTTGAAAATCGCTTAAAATATCTTGGACTCGCTAAGAAGCTCAATATTTGGGATTCGCATGAATTGAAAGAAATTAACACAACTAATCAATATTTGCCATATGCATCTTACGCGATCCTTTTTTTGAAAACAATCATCACTAGTGAGGAAAATTGGGTCATCTACAGTAACTTCATTCGAAAACGATTATGGTCCAAGAGTGACCACCGTACTCTGCCTGTCGATACGAATGGTCGGCTGAAAATGCGGAATACGGATTGTAGTAGGTTTGAAAAACAGTACAAACTAATACTGATGAAACAGGCACCGTGACATCCGTCATTCGCTTCTGTGTCGCTCTGAAGACGGTGACTTATGTGTTACTACCAAAAATAATATATCCTTATTCCAACATTTTCTTTCATTTTGTTTTTAGGGAATCCACGCCCATCACATTCCTAATTTCGCATTCCGTATGCTAAAAAAGTACTCAGATTAACAAGTATTAATTTACTATTCGAATTATACTGTTATTTTAATATGTATTCTCAAATCACTAATTCTGGCTATGGTTTTTCTAACAATAATAATAAAAAAGATTAACAAAGTAAAATTTCAAACCGTTGAACTTGCCTTGGTACTCATCTTGCCCTGAAGGATACATTTAAATAAAACGCAAACTCCGTTTTGACAGATTTTTCATGCTAATGATAATTTGTAATCAGAATTGAAAGAATTCATAATTCTTGAAAACTAATCTATTTTATTCATCATATATCTTGGTTATCTTAATATCAAGTTGGCAAGAAAGTAATTTCTGTTTTGTAGTGTGAAGTAAAACTTTTTTTTTATACAGTGAATAAACTTTAACTAATTATACATTATCCATTTTGTTCAGCGGCCTTTTGCCATCTTTTTTGCAGTTTCATGATTCTGCGCTCATGGAAATTTTGGTCCAGCTAAAAACTGAACCAAATGCGACTTAAGGTCATCATCGTTTGTGAAAGTTTGACCAGTCAAAGAGTTTTGCAAACTTCGAAGTAAAGATAATCAGATGGTGCCAGGTCAGAGCTGTATGGGGGATGCTACATAATTTCCTCACCAAATCACAATTCCTTTGCGATTTGCCAATTTTCGCCGTTTTTCTTTGATAACTTTATCTAGTTTCACTAGTTGTTGACAGCAATTTGCTGTAATACAACACATCCAAAATAATAGCTACATATGACAGCGTAAAATGGACAATAGAAACTTTTGCCCCATTTTAAGTCACCTAGTAAGTACCTATGGTATATTTCCAAACTTACTACAAAATTCCTCCGATATTATAACAAGCCCTCTGATGAGATTATTTCACTTATGTCTGAGCTTGGAAATACCAGTGGCCTGGAGGGAAACAAAAGTAGTCTTTATTCCTAAGGTAGGAAAAACAGACTACACAAATCCTGTCATTCCGTCCTATCACTCTAGCTAGTTCCTTACTAATCATTGGTGCATCAATATATCAAGGAGGAATTTGCCTACAGAGCAGAAAAATCACACGGCCGCGCTACATCGACTCGTTACAAGAGTTTAAAAAGCATTGTCGAATGGACGATCTGCTCTAGGCACTTTTATTGACATCGAGGGGGTGTTCGACAACAGGTCTCACAATTCGATATGCAATGATGATCTTCAACGACGAGTCTCTGAGCCGACAGTGTTCAACTACATCAGAGCAATCTTGACTCGAAGATTAATACATATTGAACTTAATAGTGTAACTGTTAAAGCACTGTCAAGTAGAGGCTGTCCGCGGGAGGTGTTTTATTACGCTTGCTGTGGAGCCTTATAGTAGACAGCCTGTTAAATGAGCTAAACGAAGCTGGCTTTATATACACAGGCCTATGTCGATGATCTGGGCATGCTATGTCCTGGTCGCGAAGTCTTGGACCTGGAGAGACCAATGATGCGTGCTCTCCGGATCGCAAAGCAATGGTGCCAGATGAAGGAGCTCGGCATACATCCAAACAAGGCCGAGGTTGTACTCTTCACAAAGAACAGAAAAATGGCAGACTACTCAGAATTATTCTATCGAGATGGGCCCTTCAATATAGGGAAGCTGTTAAATACCTGGAAGTAATTTTGGAATCGCCACTGAGCTTAAATGATTGTTTTTACTCGAGTCAAGAAGGCCATATGTACTTTCTGGGCTTGTAAGAGAGCCTTTGGGTGAAAATGGGAGCTGACACCGAAAGCGATATACTGTATATACCCATGATGGCCATTTTATGATGGCCTAGAGTACTGCCAAGCGCAAGCTCTGCCTTCAGCTTGATAAACTTCATAAAAATGGCTTGTGTAGGAACGATGAGTGCTATGAGAACTGTCCCCACTAGGGCGCCGGAGGTTCTGATTAGTCTCCATCCACTCCACTTATTCATAGAAAATGGGGCTTTGAAGGCAGTTTATCATCTTAGTTGCCTAGGGCATTTCACAGCAAGAACTGGCGGTTAGCAGTATAGCTGTGGAACGTTGTAGAGTGATGCCCGTCCCTCCCTATATAAACAGACTAAATGGCGCCGTTTTTTTTTTAAATCCAAATCACTCTCTCGAGATTCTTTTACCAAACAGAGAGGATAAGAAGGCAGAACAAACTCTTCCCAGAAATGGGTCCTGGTGGTTTACAGACAGATTGGCAAAACCTCTGCGAGAGGAACAGAAATAGGACAACTAACTTATTCTCGAACAGAAGGGCTGCGATATTGGCCCTGAGGTCCAATGCAGTAGCTTGAAGATTGGTGTCTGTGTGTAAGGAGGTACTTGACAACCTAACCAAGAAGTGCACAGTCAGATTCATGTGGATCTTCGGGTATACCATATACATCAGAGAAATTAATATTGATATAGGCTGCTGATCCTATAGAAGAAAGTTGGCTCACACTTACAAAGAGATAGAGCGTTTTCGAGTAATACCTCTCTTTCTAATTTCGGTCAGGTGACAGAGATATCCAATGACGTATCGTGTTTAGCTCCGCCATTAGTAAGGGAGATACTACTCCTAGAAAAGGCTCCATCTCTTTTTAAGCGTTAGCCAACTTTCTTCTATAGGATTCGCAGTCTATATTAAGTAATATTAATTTCTCCTACGTCTATGGAGTCTACACGGAAACGAGAGACGGACCATTTGGCAAGGATGGGAGTCAGTGGCTGAGCCATTCGGCGCCTAACCCACTAGATCTGTTCTAATTACTGTTGGTAAAAAAAACTGAAGCACTTGCTGGAAAGAAAATTTAATAATAAAGGAACGATATGTGTCAAGGAACATATAATTGGACTTAATGCAAGCCTTACTAGGGAGCTTATTTTCGTGAATAGAAAGAAACGGCGGGCCGTGGTGATTGCTGATGGGACATTGTCAACTGTGAAGCCACATTCGTAACAATGGCATCGCAGATGACCTGAATTTTTGAGAATAATGGCCGTTTTAGCCAGTGTTAAATTGGCTTCCGTCGGGGGAGGAGCACAGTGCTGAGCATCCTGAATCTGATTGGGAGGATCACACGCTTATTTGAATCGAGGGAGAATAATGCCATCTTATTCAGCGACCTCAGCAAGGCTTTTGACTGTGTTGCTCATAAAAAAAAACCTGCACTACTATAACTTTAACGAGAATAGCTGCAAGCTTATAAAATCTTACTCAGAAAATAGAGTTCAGATTATAAGAGTTGGGAGTCCTCAGCCAGAGTGGGATATTGATAGGGGTGCCCCAGGATTTGGTACTGGGACCCATACTCTTTTTAATCTATATAAATGTCTACCTTTGCGCGAGGATGCAGATTTCACGCTCCTTGCTGATGACACCACTCTCTCGGTTAGGGATATATCTCTGGAAGGGGCTTTGGAGTGATTGAGAAGAGTACGATCTGGTGTCAAGGAGTGGTTTGATGCAAATGGATTGCTTCTCAATGAAAATAAAACAAAGCAAATGGTATTTTCCCTACGTGACTTGACAACACAAATGGGGGTATGCTGAGTGCTGAATTTTTGGAAGACTAGATTGATCCTGGCCTTACTTGAGAAGTTCATATAGAGCAGGTTTCGGGAAGGCTCCATCGCAGTCTGTTTGTCTTGAGAAGTCTGGCGCTGCCCTGTTCCATAATAGTGATTGAATAATTTGAGTTGAATCAGTTAGGATTACGAGGCTGCTTTAATTTACAAAGGCGATTGGCCTCAAATGACTCGCGGGCTTAGTATAATGTAATGGGCCCGAGTCCTAAGCATTGAAAATTGTGTATCACCACTTCTATTCATTCATTCAAGTGAGTATGCTACAGTATTCCTGGGATATTTAGTTAAGTCATAATTAACAAAAAATGTGATGTGTGACATGTCATGTTTCATTTAAAATAACCATAGCAATTTTTAATGTTATATTAAATTGTTTTTCTTAACAAATTACTGTTTCCAACAAAAGTCCTTAAAACTTTTGTATCAGGTGTTTATTCATATGTGTTAAGGTAAAGATATGAACAATTTTTTTATCTGTATCATCTACAAAAAGTTATCAACTCAATCTGTCATTAACAAACTTAAGAGGTATATTGTAAAATAATACAAAATCCAAGAATATAGTTGAAAAACTACACTCTGATAATCTCTTTTAACTAAAAGTCTATGTTCATTTAGAAATATACAATAAAGACAAATTCGAAGAGTTATATAATTTAATTTTAATAAAAATTACTTGCCTATCTATTATTTAATATAAATATATTTTTTAAAACATATTAAAATCACTGTTGTAAATTATTTAATGCCCTTTGGATCTTCCTGGAATGTCGACTTCTAGATTCTACTAAAGCATTTTCCAGTTCATTAGCAAGATGCATCAAATTTGTTGGATCTGTCTGTAGTAGTTTATGGGTAATTTCTTGATCTAAACTATCTTGTTTCAGTGTTTTTAATGCTAAATCCAATGTTATTAGAGGTGTAACTTGCTGAAGTAATGATCTAGATGCAAGCTGAAAATACACTTTATGAGAAAGATTTCATATTGCAAATAGTAGGAAGTGTAATTTATTAACAACTCAAACCATATTTGAATTTGGTTTCTTCTCGTCTCTTATCCTCTTTATCAGGTTACATCCTGCGTTTAAAACATAGCAAAAAGGTTTGATGATGCTCTTAAAAGTACTATTAACCTTAGGAGTACATGAGAAAAGTTATCAATAGTTAGAGTTTTTTTACTTGAGAAGTACTGCTACCTAAGCCAGCTATTTTATTTTTATTTACGTACTTGTACTTCAAATCGCCACTGTAAGTCATGGTAATGCAGCTCATTTAAACCTGGTCTGTTCAACTTATAGATATCATTCCTTTTTGACTCATAGAATTTACCAAGTATTACTTCTTGTTCATTAGAAAAACCTAGTGTTAAAACTGAATCTCGAAAGTCTGCCTCGCTTAGCTAAAACAATGCAATACTTTAAAATGCTAATTTTAAAACCTAACAAAGAGTAACTGTTTTTTATTTAAGGGTTATCACACTTTGAAATCCATGGGATGCTTTACTTCCTGACGATTATAAAGGAAATGCCTATATAAATGTGTTTATACTTAAAAACCAAAAGGCTAAATTGCATCTTTCAAATTATATGATTTTCCATTGTTTTTCCTAACAAGACTTCTAGAAATGAAAAATTTCCAACATGAAGAATTTTTTTTATATCTAAGTAATGTCTGCTATGTATTCTGATCATAAAGAAAGTAACATTTGAGAAATATTAATAAACTGTTCCAAAAGTAGTTAGCTAACAATATATCCAAGTTATCAGGATTATTAGCATTAAGAGAAAAATGTTTACCTTATGCTTACATGCTAATAGAAGCAAATTTAAAAGCCCATAGATGCAATTTTGGATTGTATCGACCTCTACTTGTAGCTTTTTAGCTGCAGTTTGATACATTTTCATATTAGGTCCATTTTGCAGAAAATCTGAGGCTAATTTACAAAAATCCACAACAACTAAAAAGTGCTTTAGATCATAAATTTGTTACGACTACAAATATCCTTATTACCTTGTTCTGATTGCGTCGTTAATAGTTGTAGATGATCTTTATGATCACTTCTAAGAGAAATCAACATTCTGTAATCAAAAACAAAAACAATTAATGTCCACAGTGATTAAAAAAAATACAAAGTCAGGTTAGGTTGAGATTGTTGAAAAAAACCATAGACGTTGATATTGATATGCGTTGAGATATAGCCATTCCTTCGAGTGAGAGAAGGCGAATACGGGGTCCTGCTCGAAACGAAAAAGATAGCATAACCCCTTATTTCTCTCTCCCTCTCTATGCCTTGTAACATTTGCGGTGCATTGCATGCTGCCCCCAGTACTGTTTGCTCGAAGAGGTATTTATATGTCTATGAATGAAACAAACAAAAATTATTTCAAAATCGCGGGTCCTATAAAAAGACGTCAGCTCTCACTTCGAAAGAGGCAAAGCGAAATAAATTAGTAGTACCTCTCTTCCTATAGACGGAGGCAAAAGCCCTGTACGCTCAATAACCCTATGGTTAGTTAGTTGTGGCCACCCACGTATAAAGTAACTGTACTGATCGTCAGAGTGAGTCCACACGATAACAAAAATTTCGGCGTAGGCGTATTACGCCCATTTATGTTAAAAATGTCTCGTCCACACGGGCAACTTTTATCGTGCAGTCGTGCAGTCGTAATGTTTTTTTTTGTGGTAACTAACTTTTTTCTGATTTTTTTGATAATATTTATTTATGTATAAATTAAAATGAAAGAAAATAAAAAAATAATTGCAGCAATGTTGTTATGTAGAAAAAGAAAACTAAAGAAAAAATTACAAAAGATAAGAAGGACATTATTAATATATTCTTTATTAAAAAAACGGAAAAGTCGTCGCTACTAGGTCCAGTCTGTTTTTGAGAAAAACACTGGAGAAAGGCTTAGACATACTAATGATTTAATTCAAGAAATGCGAGAAAATGATCCTGATTTTTTTAAAATATTTTCCTGTTACTCTTGGTGAGTTTGAAAAGCTGTTGTTGGGCCAATAAATAGGAAACACGCTATGGAAGTGTGTACAGCTATACCCTTATTACTAGGTTTGAAAAAACATTGTGATATTTAGCTGATGAAATTAGTCATGTTACTTGTGCGATAATGAGACTCTTTAAAGCAAGTTTTATTTCCGAAGTTTGCCACTTCTACCTGGTAAAGAATTGCCAAGGAGTTCAAAGACGAGAGTTTCAATATAAAGTGTCATTTTAACAATCGTTTTAATAATTACAATTGTTTGTAGTTTTTAGAAGAATACATTACGTATGACACTAACTGGATTTCTGTTATTAAATTTCCATCAACGTTAATTTTTACTTTTTAATTGTTTATAATAGGTTTATATAAAATTTGCTAAGGGTAGGGTTACCTGACAACAGGAATTTTCCTAACATGTCTGAAATTTTAGCCCCTGGTTAGGAAGAAACAGGAAAAAACTGCAATTGTCAGTATTTTTTTGAAATTAAAAGAGGAAAATATAAGTAATGAAAAAATATTTATTAATCATTCTAGTGAGAAAAAATAAATTGATTAAACGTTAACAGAATGAGTGAATTGTTAATTTAGTATATTAATAAATTTAATTTCATACTTTTTATTGCTTGATATTTCTTTTGGCAATTGCTGGACTTTTATAACCATTTCATGGCATTCTTCACATGATATGTTCTTTAAGTTAAATTGTGTCTAGAGTAGAACCTTAACAGAAGACATTGTTGTAAACCAACTATTACTACAAATTATTAATTATTAAATTACTATATATATTTTTAAGTTACTCTTATGGATTAATAGATAATTATAGTCTAATATTTAATACTCCCTTAAGAAACAGTTATATCTTAAGTAAATTTATGTTCTAATAGGCTCAAACAAAAGCATGCCTTAATCTCCGAAACTCTGAAACTTTACTATTTACAGAGACAATGAGTTTTGTTCATATTGTCATCGTCCCATAAATACACACTTTTTCATTTCAGTAATCATGTAAATAAATAGTTATAAGTTATATTTGTTAGTACGCCTATGACTGTAAAATATATAATTTAGATACAGAATAGAATATAACTAGGATATGAACATTGAGACGAGAGGAACTAAAATCAAAAAACTAGAATAGTAACATTAAATTAGTAAGTAAGAACAAAAACTGTTGTTACCTCATGATTTAGTGAACATTATAATAAAATATTAAAAAAGTAATATTAGAAGACTTATTTGAATTCATCGAAACCAGTGATAAACTAAAAGCAGAACTAGCAAAGTTATAACATTGGTGGCAGCGAAAGGCAAAGCTTATAACAATATAGACAGTCTATGTCTCTCCTTAGTCCACTACGCTCCCATTAATGAGAATATTCACTCGATATGGCATTTGATGCTTTGATTGCAAAAATTTTGAAAATCTCACTGCCGTAACATACAACATTCAGATAAAATGTCCGGATATTTACAGAAATGTTAGGGATATTGTCAGGGAATCTCATTATTTGATCTGGTAACCATAGCTAAGGGCATGTCTGTGGATTAGCGTCTCGATATCACAGATCGTCGTTGAATAGAAATTGTATTATATAATGGCCTTTATTTCATAAGCTTTAATTTATATAACGAACACCTGTGTTATTGCAATTGTTATAAAATTAATAAAAAAATGAACAAAAATGTTTTTTTTTTTTGAGAACCAAGCAGTAATGATCTTCGGTAACAAGCATTTTTAATAAATTAAAACAATTTAACATAGTTCATAAATACCCATTATTTCAAAACGCGCTAAATAAAATAAATAAATAAAACAACAAAGTTTAAAAAAACATAAGTTATGTTTTCATACAAAATATTGAAAATAAACAGTTTCCATCATTTTTAAAGCAGTCCGCTGAAAAGTTCAACATCATTTGGCGTAATGACCTTGGAAAAGGCGGATTTAGGCGGGAAATCTTCGGTCTTTGTCTTTTTTTAAATCCAACAAATCACAATGCTTGAAATTTGACATATGTCTTATTGACTGCCCTCGATTCAAGAGTTTCAAGCTCAGGTGCATCAAACTCTGAGTAGCTCCGAGCAAATCTGAATAAAGCGGTTAAAGTGTTAATTTGAACAGTAAATAACCTACAAATTATTTTTTTTGGAATGTGTTTTTAATATGCATAGCAAAACAAATTGAAGACAAAAAGGTAAAACTATTATTTTATTACTTATTAGTTTCGAGTTTTGTCGGGTGTCATGGCATTTTCGGCCATAAATATTTCGCAATTCGCCAAAAAAACTATGAAGGTAAGTCTGATATCTTGTGAAATAATCTTATTTTTGTGTCTCCATTTCGTGTATAAAATGTTTTTTACCTAAAAAATAGCATCTAGAAATGATAACTGATAGCTGCAAGGGCTTTATACACCAAATATTTTTATTGGTGCTTGAGGGGTAAGGGGAAAGCAGATCTGACAAGCACCGAGGCATAATGCACTACTTGAATAAAGCAAGCGTTTCTTGCACCTGTACAGCTCCGAGCTGTTCATGC